>JAPCYS010000008.1:2028748-2439233 GCA_028641055.1 Alopecurus myosuroides | reverse complement strand
GAAGTATAAAATAGACCCTGCATATACTCAAAATAAAGACTAGTCCTAGTTATGTTGTCATCAATTATGAAAACGGAAGATGATCTTTTATTCTCCCCCTTTTTGGTAATTGATGACAACACAACCATTTGCACCACTAGGTCGCAACAACATGGACGGAGATCCCCCTAGAGATATGTTCCCTTCATGACGAATGGACCGAGAAAGATATATATGATAACAATGAGAAAACTTGCTAACACAAATACTAGAGAACCCATAAATACGATAAATTTAGAGCACGAGGTTCACATGTCTCACACCATGCATAACGAGGTTCACACAATACGAACAATAAACACGAAGTCCACATATAACCTACTCTCTCAAGCAAGAATACACAACATAAATATAGCAAGGCTTGAGAGAGAAACCCCATGCAAATGCCCAACGGTCCTAAATAGATATCTCTCCCCCTTTGGCATCAAGATACCAAAAAGGAGAAAGACCGATGCTAACGTCCCAAGTCTCACTCGGAGGAGTTGTCCATGCTTGGAGGACGGGCACGATGATGAGAGCTAGTCACTTCTTCTCCAGGTTCCTCATGAGACAATTCAATGATATTGCCCCGGGAGTCCTTGGTCTGCCACTTGCCCCAAGTAGTAATGCTCTCTTCAACGGGAGAATCCACGGACTCCCATGCGTCACGGCGAAGCTGCCTTTCTGGTTGTGTTGCCTTGCAGTGCTTGAGCTCCTTGTCATAGTGAACTTCCCACTGATGCTTCTCTATCTTCTTGTTCACATGAAACACCTTCTTGAGAGAACAAGCCATCCACTTGAAAGCATTGTCAGAAGGAGGGGGCGAGAGGGCCCGGCTTCTTCTTCTTCTTCAACCATGACCCTTGGCTTAGCCTTGCCCTTGCGGGGAGCGGGAGTGGGATGCACAACCGGCTCGGAATGGTCCTTGATAAGAAGCCTCTTCTCCGTGTGCGAGATCCAATTGGTGTCATCAAGGGGATCCTACGGGTGCTTCTCATTCCAAACATGCAACATGATTTTCATGATAAATGGCCCAAAACAAGCATTCTTCCTTTGCACAATGACATGCCACGGTTCATTCCATATGTAGTCAAGAACATCAAGCTTTTTATTCATATCGTGAAGCCTCTTCTCATGGGTAAGGAGCATGAGATTCTTGAGATAGCCTTGGATTTCATCTATGTTGCCATCCTTGGGGTTGATTGTTTCCCGAAAGATACGAAGCATGATGTCATAAGTGGGATAGAGGCCCTTGGTGAACCCTATTGCAAACTTCTTCCAATGATAAAGGGAAGTGAGTTGATCCTTGTTAATGGTCGAGCCGTTGGCAAAGTGAACTCGAAACCACTCGCTATCAGAATCGGAGCCACCACCAAAAGGTCCATGATCCGGATAGCCACCGAGAAGGACATCCACTTCGGACCACTTGAGAGTGAACTTTTCTCCTTTTGTCATCCAAATGAGGTGACGCTCTGTTTCATTTTCAAGGTGAACTGTGGCGAATAACTCACACACAAGCCCCTCGTCATAATCTTGTTGCACTTGCATGGTGGGGCGGAGACCAAAAGCATCAACAATCTCTACAAGTTCACCAAAATAGTTGGGCTTCCTCTCCATGTGACCAAGATTAATAGCATGTTAAGAGGCAACATTGTACTTGGGCTTCCTCATGAGAATCTCATTGTAAATCTATACTTGGAAGATGGTATGAAACCGAGTATCTCGTCCCCAAAACTGTGGCATCAAGCGATCCCGATCAATGATGTACGGGTTCTCACGGCGAGTAGCAAGAAAGACACTCTCGGATACTTGAGACGCAGATTTCTCTTTCCGAGGGAGAGTCTTTTCTGGACCAGGGAATCTGGGCTTTCTCTTGGGCTGAGAGGGATCCAAGGTTTCTTCAATCTCATCCACTCGCGGTGCCTTGCGACCACCCATCTTCTTGGTACGACCTCCCCTTGAACCAGATGCATCTATGAAAGACAGATAGAAGGAAAAGCACGATGAAGAGAGAATGCCCAAGATTTTAATACGCACAAATCAAATAAATCAAGAGTGGTGAACACTAGAGAGGAACAACAACAAGATAGAGGCATAGGTACAACAAGCCAACCTAGTAATCGAAGTAATTCGTGCCAAGTGGTCACAACCTAAATTTCTAGGGTTTGTACTCGTGAATCCCTACTCCATACGCCTAAATACAAAAAACATGGTGCGCCTAGTGCATCTCCATCCATCAACGAGAAGGGAGAGAGAGGTAGCAACGTACCCGCATCGATGGCGAAGATTGGAGGAGGAGGAAGATCCACGAAGCATTCTAAGGCTAGGAGGGGGCCTCCCGGCGGTGGAAAAGCTTGTCTCGACGGCGAAGAGATCGGGGGCGGCGGCGGTTGTGAGGAGGAGGAGTTGGGGCGAGTGGGGGAAGTGAGATCTAGAGATCCCTCCCCCCGCTCGTCCTAGGGTTATCCCCACAGAACCGTAGCAAGCGGTACTACCGGTGGAAACACCGGAAGTACCTCTCCCTGTCTACACGGCGCGGCGCGGTACAGATCCGCTCGGCGAAAATTCCGCACCAGCGGGTGTACCGGTGGGCACGGGTAGTACAGACGCAGCGTAGCTACCGGTGGTTTCACCGGAGGTTCCGCTTGACCCAATTTCGGCGTGCCAAAACCAGAAAAACATGGGTATTGAGATGGAAATGTGCTTTTGGGGAAAGGAGACTTTGTTTGGATAGTTGTAACTGACATACGAGATGCAATACTTGACGCGAGTGATACTTCATAAATGTATCCTTAATTTATGATGTTTCATGTTGTTTTCTTATTGTTTCCCACATGTTTGCTACACACTTTATGTCATTTTTATCGATTTTTCGGACTAACCTAATGACAAGATGCCATAGAGCCATTTCCATGTTTTCTGCTGTTTTTAGTTTCAGAAAAGTTGTTCTGGAAATATTCTCGTAATTCGAAAATTCGAAGCCCGGAAGTCTTAGAATTCCCGAAGGTTCCACGGAGTCCCGAAGAGACCCGGAAGGGGGGCGCAGGGGGCCCACACCATATGGTGTCGTGCCCCCTGGCCGCGCCATGGGGTGGTGTGGGGCACCCCCGGCCTCCACCGCCTTTGCTCTTTCGTCTATTTATACCCCCCAAGACGTAAACCCTAAATATATACCACTTCGTCCCGAAAAACACCCGAGGCCGCCGTCATCGTCATCTCGAGATCGGGAGGAAGAACCGATTGACGCACATCCTGTGTCAATAGCCGCCCCCACCGGAGCGAAGAAGAGACCGGGCAGCGGAGCAGTTGAACCCCCTGCCAAGAAGACGAAGAAAACCACCAAGCGCACCACTGGGCGCAAGAAGCGCCCTGTCATGGACGGGTAAGTCCAACCGAGGAGCTCTATGCTTTGTGTTTGAATTTCTCTGTCTTTTCTTATTCTTGCACTCTGTGTTTGCACCATTCTCATTCTTCATTTCTTCCTTTTCAGCGATGCACTTGATGATGATGCTACCAATGCGCCACCCAAGCCGAGTGCGCCCCAGAACGTCGTGGATCTCACCACCGACAAAGGGGAATATCAGCCAGAGGAGAGGACCAAGGTGCCCTCTCCTGTCAAGGAAGAGCAAGAACTCGGTGCCGACAACACTGGCACCGAGATGGAGACTGATCGGGTTCCGGTGCAGCCGGAGCTCAACATTGAGCATCCAGAAATGGAGCCCCTACCGAAAAACATCATCCAACACTGGAACCTGCCTCCGAGCCGCAGCAACCACCGCCAGAATCTGCCGCCGAGCCGCAGCAGCCAACACCGCCAACACCAAGATCGAGTGAGCGGCAGCCAACACCGCCAGCACCACAGCCGAATGGACGGCAGCCAACGCCGCCAGCACCACAACAAACTTCCACCAAGAAGCAGCCAACACCGTCAGCAGCAAAACCATCTCTACAGCAGCAGCCACCCCAAGAACAACCCAAACGAGATGCCAGGCAGGCTGCGCAGCAGCAGCACGAGAAGCAGCGACCAGCGCGATCTTCCGAGTATCCACTACCAGGTGCCAAGGAGGCCGGGCAGCCACAGCAGCAACCACCCTCAGCCAAGAAACAGGCTCCTCCGCCAGTTCCAAAAACAGACTGGCCACTCAACAGGGAAAGACAGCCCAGACCTTTGGATGTTGCAGCCGCCGAGAAGACCACCACCAACGCCACCGCGACTGCCAAGAGCGGCCCTGTTACTCGGAGCTCCAACTTGGTGCAGCACAAGATCCAGTTCGGGCCCAAGGATCAGCAAGCTGCAGGAGCAGGTATCAGCGGAACCGCTTCCCCCGCGAGCTTCCCGGATCACTGGCGCGAGCTGGAGGAGGAGCATAAGAAGCGGCAGGAGCGCGAAGCCGAGCAGCGAGAGGAGCTAAAGAGGAGGAAGAAACTGGCCGCCACCGGATCCAAAGGCAAGGAGGACACTCTGACCATCCAATCTACTGTCGCAGTGACGGAGTTTTCCCATGAGCTCCGAGAAGACATGGAGACTGTCTTGGACCGGATAGGTCACATTGAATCAGACTGTGACAACAAGAAGCTCGGCCGTCCAGAATGGGACGGCCTGAGACTTAGCAGCCTGGACAACTACCGGTAGGCCTGGAACCAAGCCGATGCTGGCCCTGTCTTGATGGCCGTAGCCGCGTCCAACAGCACCTTGGCGCACAAGATGTACTGTCTGCGCAAAGCTGCTGAGGATGCCGAGAACACCAAGTGGGTAAGTACATTTCTTATCTATCCAGATTTCTGTGTTGCACCCTCCTCCATCTTTCTTCTGTCTCTTTTCTATCTACCATCCAGTCCCCGAGATTTGGGCCGAGTAGGCAAGACTCAACCGAGTTGCAGTCTATTCGGGCCGAATCTTCCCACTCACACTTTCTCATTTTTCTCTTCAGGAATGCACCCTAGCCCGCACCAAGCTCTTCCGCCAACTCCTTTGGTCCCACCGGGCTGTCAAGGAAAAGAACCGGGCACTTGAGGAGGAGAAGGGCGAAAGAGGTAATCTTCATTCTCACCGAGTTACTTCTTATGCTTTACCAACATCAGTTTTCTAACCCGGTTCATACTTCTCAACCCACAGCTGTCCTGGAGCAAGGTATCATGGATGCTACCACTAAGATCTCCTCTTTAGAGAGTAAGTGTCAGTATTTTGTTTTATGCGTTTTGTGTCTACGCCCATCTTTTTTATCTCTGCTCATTTTTTGCTTCTCTACAGGTGAGTATAAAGCCCTCGCTGACAAGCACCGGGACTGCGAGATCATGGCTGTATCAGCGCAAAGCAAGATTTCTTCTCTAAAGATTAAGTTAAATTCCCTTCTCTTCCATTCGGTTTCTGTTTCTTCCTTGTGTAGCTGACCGGGTTTCTTTCTTGATAGATGAGCGCAAGGCCTTCCTCGAGCAGCACCAAGGGTGTGTTACCCCAGCCGAGGTGCAGCAGCAAGTGCAAGCCATGAGGCCAAGCTGGAGAAGGATCTTGCTGCCGAGAAGGAGGAGGTACTCAAGCTCAAACGTGAGCTCGCTGAAGCCCTCAAGTCAGCGCTGCAGGCTGAGGCTGTCAAGACCGAGAGCTGTTGAGAAGCTGGAGCTGGAAAGGGAGATTGATTCCCTCAGAGCCCGGAATAATGACCTTGACACCATGCTGGTCATCTCCCGAAGCCGGCTGGATAAAGAGCTTGCTCTTGCAGAAGGATGGTCTGGCCGGCTTAAGGATCTCGTCACTGATCTGCGCTGTAAGTTACTATTCCTCTCTAACTTGTTCCATCCGACTTCTTCTACTTGGTTTCTCTTCTTCGGTTTCTCTCATCTGGTTTCTTGACTCTACCCAGCTTCACCTCTCTCAGGGACCTTCTCTGATCTCAATGCTCCTACTGAGGAAGTTGTGGCCAAGGCCCGGGCGTTGCGGAAGGATCTTGGTCATGATGTCTCCAACTTGGTTTTCATCGATGACCAGATTGAGAATATCAAGACCCGGGTTCATCTCCTCAAAGGCCTGGGCACCACTCTGGTGTCCACTGGGATGCGCCTCCACAAAGTGTTCTGGCCTGATACCGAGCTCCCGACCACCATCACCAAACTGGCCTCCGACTTGGACTACGCCAAGGTGGAGCTGAAGAAATGGCGCGCCTCAGCGGCCCAAGCTGGCGCAGATGAAGCCCTCCACTTCGTGTTGTCCTGGTATGAGAACTTGGACCTCGACAGGCTCAAGGAGCTCCGGAACAAGTCAAAGTGGACCCACCAAGATGAATATATCGAGCGCCGCAAGGACACCCCCTACCGGCTTGCCTCTTACGCCGACACTTCTGAGTTCATCGATGGCCCCACAGAGTCGGATACTGACGTTGAAGGTGATGAGGATGAAGATGATGCCGAGGACAGTGAGGAAGGAAGCATTGGCGACAAGAAGGAGGAGCATGACGAAACCGGTGACGAAGGAGTGGAGCAGAATGATGATGTGGAGGAGGCCGAGATGGGCGGTGATCACGGGACGACCGAGCCATGAGCTGGCTCCGGAGAAGTCCGGACTGACCCGCTGCCCACTGCCTCCGCCGGAGCTGTTACCACCGAGATGGTGATTGCAACTCCTGCTCCCGAGTTTGGCGCAACGGGGACCGCAGCCGACGACGTCGCATCCGGATCCGCTCCTCCGACCTCAACTGCTTCCTCTGAGCCCGTCTCCGCGCTTGCCTTCGAGTCTTCGGATCTATCCAGCGCAAAAGCCAATTCCACTCCCTCGACAATATCTTAAGTTCCTGCTTCTAAGTCAACTCCAAACTTTTTATCAGAGGCCCGGTATGCCGGGTGCAGATGTATCCAACAGTTTATTGTTTCAAGTGCTACTCTGTTTTATTAAGTTTCTTAGCAATACTGGCTCAATGCCGGATTGCGTTAAATGCAAGTCCCCGGGTTGCTTTTCTTATCCGCCCAGTTCTTTTGTCTTTGCTCTTACCCGCCACTTGTAGCTTTTTGGTAGTCGAGTCACAAGATTTCAAAAACCGAGTTTCTAATACTTAACCACTTTGAGATTTGAACTTAACACTGCCCAACACTTAGTCGAAAACACAGAAGAAAAAAACACACTACTCGGTTGATACACTCCTCTCTTCCTTAGCAATTTTTCATGTGTTCATTCACCTTTGGCTTGTTCTCTTTCTTGCCATGAAGCCGGGTTGCGGACATCAGCAAAGTCGAAGAGTTGGCCTTTAGGTTTAAACATATTACTAGACATGCGCGTGAAATTTTGAGTAGACTAACCGAGTAGGCAAAGTAAAGACAATAAAATAACACAAAGCAAGTTTGGCACAGGTAGTCCCCGAGGTCAAATTCGGAGTGCCGACTTGGAATTTAACTCGGTTCAGGAGATACATACAATGTTTGTTCAGGAATGAAAACGGCGGAGTAGAGCTACATTCCAGGGACGCTTGGATTCCTCTCCGGATTCATCCGCCCTGTTTTTCTGCGGTGCATGTGCGTCGATGAGGTAATAGGCATCATTGTGTAGAGCCTTGCTCATGATGAAAGGACCTTCCCATGGAGGGGAAAGTTTGTGCATCTTGGTTGTACGTTGCAAAAGCCACAACACCAAGTCTCCTTCTCGGAAAACCCTTGGGTTTACTTTCCGGCTATGACAGCGTCTCAGACTCGGTTGATATACAGTTGAGCGATAGAGTTAACTCTCTTGCTTCTTCGAGCAGATCAGCATCATCTTCTTAGGATTCTCTTGCCTCTACCTCAGTATAGAGGGTTATTCTCGGTGAGTCATGCTCAAGGTCAGTGGGCAATACGGCCTCTGCTCCATATACCAGGAAGAATGGTGTGTATCCGGTTGATCGGTTAGGGGTAGTACTTAGACTCCACAACACCGCTGGCAATTCATCTAGCCAACACCCAGGTGTTTTCAACAATGGTTCAATCAGTCTTGGCTTTATTCCGGATAGGACCATGCCATTTGCTCTTTCAACTTGCCCATTAGAAGTCGGGTGGGCGACTGATGCAATGTCTAGCCGGATCCGCTTCTCCTTACAGAATCGAGCAAAAGCTCCTTCAGCAAAGTTTGTCCCATTACCCGAGATGATCCCATGCGGATAGCCATACCTCAGGATAATGTCCTTCAAGAAGCTCATTGTTGTGTTTCCATCACACTTCCGGATTGGCTTTACTTCAATACATTTAGTAAACTTGTCCACCATGACCAAGATGTGAGTCATATTGCCCCGAGCTGGCTTGAAAGGACCCACCATATCCAAGCACAAGCCAGCAAAAGGCCAAGTGATGGGGATTGTCTTCAACTCGGAAGCTGGCATATGAATCTTGCTTGCAAACCTCTGGCACCCATTACACTTCCTCACTAGATCTTCTGCTTGTTGCAAGGCAGTGAGCCAAAAGAATCCATGCTGGAATGCTTTCTTGACTAGAGCCTGAGATGAGGCATGGTGCCCACATTCTCCTTGGTGTATCTCTTTGAGAATTTCTTCTCCTTCTTTCGGCTCAACACAGCGTTGGAGTACGCCAGTAGCACTTCTCTTGTGCAGCTCTTTGTTGATGATGGTGTAGCCCTTGGATCTTCTTTGTATCTGCCTGGCTGTGACCTCGTCACTCAGCAAAGTGCCATCCATCAGAAGGGATAATATGGGAAAAGCCCAACTCGGTGTCTCCCGAATGGGAAACACTGGTTCATCCACCTCCATTGGATCAGCTACCATGACTTTCTCCGAGTTGGAGACGAGTCCCCGAGTACTGAGAAATGATCCCCGCAATGAATGCGACAGTCCCCGGGTTCACTGAGGCAGTCCCCGGGTTGGATGGAGCAGTCCCTGGGTTCTCATTTGAGCTCTCCCAATCAATATCCATGGGAATAGCTTCTGAGTCTAGCAGAGTCGGGATGAATATGGAATCTGAGTTGTGGGATGGCTTGATAGAGGGCTTCCTGAAATGCTCTAGTGC
Source organism: Alopecurus myosuroides (assembly GCA_028641055.1). Lineage (NCBI taxonomy): Eukaryota > Viridiplantae > Streptophyta > Magnoliopsida > Poales > Poaceae > Alopecurus > Alopecurus myosuroides. Next base: position 2,430,239 of record JAPCYS010000008.1, on the reverse strand, counting down.
AATCCCAGGCGGATGAACTGCCGAGAAGACCCCAAATTGGATAGAGCATCCGCCGCATAATTTTCAGCTCGGTGGATGTGGTGGAACTCACACCCATCAAAGAATTCGGTCATATTCTGGACGAGGAACTGATAAGATGACATGTTGGCATCCAACACGTCCCAAGTCCCCGAGACCTGTTGAACCACCAGGTCTGGGTCGCCATAGCATACAATCCGCCGGATTCCAATCTCCTTGGACACTTTTAGCCCATGGACTAAGGCTTCATACTCGGCCACATTATTGGATGCCGAGAAGTGAATTTGAAGCACATACTTGAGCTGGTCCCGCTTTGGTGAAGTGAGTACAACACCAGCACCGAGTCCCTCTTTTACCTTGGAGCCATCGAAATGCATCCTCCAGAAGTTTGTTTCCGACAAGGGAGGCTCATACTGCATTTCAGCCAGTAAAAAAAGAAATCTGACAGGGCCTGGGACTTGATGGCTTCTCTTCTTTCATACAACGGGGTGTAAGCAACTAGCTCAATCGCCCACTTGGCCACCCGGCCACTTGCATCCTTGTTGCCCATGATCTCCGAGATGGGTGCAGTGATCACCACGGTCATTGGATGCTCCTGGAAGTAGTGCTTGAGCTTCTTGGCACCCAGGTAAACCCCATAAGTCATCTTCTGGTAGTGCGGATAGTTTTGCTTGGAGCTGGGCAGCACTTCACTCAGATAATAAACCGGTCTCTGCACCGATTTGCCTTCTTATTCTCGCTCCACCACCACCACCATGCTCACAACTCAGTTGGTGGCTGCAATATAGAGCACCATTGGCTCCTTAGGCAGTGGGGATGCCAGGATAGGAGCATTGCCCAGCATGGTCTTGAGCTCCTTGAATGCCACATCATCTTGTGGGGTCGAGACAAACTTGTCACTTTTCTTCATGAGATGATAGAGAGGTAAGGCCTTCTCACCCATTCTGCCCAGGAACCGGCTAAGGGAAGCCAGGCACCCGGTGAACTTCTGCACGTCCTTCAATGACCTTGGCAAAGACATGCTCTCCATAGCCTTTATCTTTGAAGGATTGGCCTCAATGCCCCGACCGGACACCAAGAAGCCGAGTAGCTTGCCAGCCGAGACGCCAAATGTGCACTTGTTTGGATTCAACTTCATCCGGTATTTGCGCAAGCAGGCAAATGTTTCCTCAATATTGCTCAGCAGGGTGTGTTTTTCTTTTGTTTTTGATGACAATGTCATCTACATACACCTGCACATTTTTGTCAATCTGCTCATGCAGACATTTCTACATGCATCTCTGATAAGTGGCCCCAGCATTTTGCAAGCTAAAACACATAACACGATAGCAATAAGCCCCGTACGGGGTAATAAAAGCAGTCTTTATTTGATCAGCCGGATTTCAAGGGATCTGGTGAAAACCAGAGTAGGCATCAATGAAAGACAAAAGCTCGCACCCGGCAGTGGAATCAATCACATGATCTATCCGGGGTAGCGGGAACGGGTCCTTGGGGCAGGCCTTGTTCAGGTCGGTGTAGTCCATGCACATGCACCACACCACAGCGACCATGGGATCATCCTTCTTCTTCTCCACCATGACCGGATTGGCCAGCCAATCCGGATGCAGCACCTCCATGATGAATCCACTTGTTAGCAGCCTTGTGATCTCGTCACCAATGGCTTTCCTCCTTTCAGCCCCAAAGCGGCGCATAGCTTGCTTCACCGGCTTGGCATACGGCCGCACATGCAAAGAGTGCTCAACCAACTCGCTCGGGACACCCGGCAGGTCCTGATTGGACCATGCAAAGACATCCCGATTCTCACGGAGGAAGTGGATGAGCTTGCTTTCCTATTTCTCCTCCAGTCCGGCACCAATGATGGCCACACGCTCCGGGAACTCCGGGTTAATTTGCACCTTCTTTGTCCCTTGGCAGGCATGGAAAGTAGCTCCATACTGAGAGCTCGGCATGCCAGGCATACCGAGTTGAGCTGCATGTGCCAGTGCCACCACCTCATATATCTTCTTCTTCTCGGCAGCAATGACCATGGATTCGGCAAGCCGAGATCCAGTAGAAGCACAGTCTAAGGAGCGCTTGTAGTCGCCCGAGATGGTGATGATGCCATTGGGACCGGGAAGCTTCATCTTCAGATGGGCCGCATGAGTTGAAGCCATGATAGCGGCTCTGAAGATCAACCACCTCGAACTACAGGCACTCGGTCCGACAGTTGTCCCTTGTGCCGAATAGCACATCAATCCAGATCTGACCAATGGGGGCACAAGACACTCCAGGCACAATGCCATGGAATGTAGTCCGGCTGGGTAGCAGCATGTTCTTGGCAATGCCGGGCTTCTCCATAGTATCTCGGTACATGATGTTGATGCTGCTCCCGTTGTAGATCAGCACCTTGCTGAACTTCACATTCTTCTTGGTCCCCAAGAAAGTAGGGTCCACCACCAAAGCATATGTACCCAGGTTGGGCATTATCTGGGATGATCATCTCTGGACCAGACTATGTCCTGGTCGCACCAATGCATGTAATCCGGCACCGCCAGCATCACAGCATTCACCTCCATCGCGCGCATGCGCTGGCTCTGCTTGTCATCCGGCTCAGTGGTGAACACCATGTAGCTCTCATGATGCTCCTGGTACTGGTTCCGGTCCCCAGCACCACCATTGTTGTTGTTGTTGTTCTGGTTGGCATTGTTGTTGTTGCGATTGTTGTTGTTGTAGTTGCGGTTGTAGTTGTTGTTGGCTCCCTTCGCCACTTGATTCACATGCTCCTCCTCTGGTTCTCGGCCATCCTGGGAGCTGTTGCCCGGATAGGCTACACATTGGAGCCTGAGAGCGGAAGAGGAGGAGGAGGAGGCAGCTGACCAAAGCCCTCGCTCTTGATCCGGTCCCACCAGCTGCACTGCCAGGTAGTATGGTTGGCTGGCCTACTCGGATGTCGAGTGTGAAAACTGCATGGCCCATCCTTCATGTTCTCAAAGACAAACCTCGGAGGATCTCCGGATTCCTGGAGGGCATTATTCTGCTGGGGAGCATTGTACTGCTTCTTGAAGTTCTGGCCCTGAGTCTGGTTTTGGCCATACTGGGCTCCAGCAGTTTTTTGCCTCTAGCTGCTCCCGACAGCGGCTTGATCCTGAGTAACTGCAGCCACATGGTCTGATGAGGGAATAGTAACCCGGTGTGCCAGCTCCCGGGTGTGACCCGGCCCAAACGACGGATGGGCCGAATCCGGCTAAGGACGAAGAAACTCCTGGAAGGCCCAGGGCTTGTAAGGATCGTAACCCGGGTTGTGGGTTACGGTAAGAAAAGTTAGGGTTTGTATGTAGAGTTCGAGTAGGACTCGAGGAGCGTTTGGTAGGGCAAGCCCGGAGGGGTATGAGTACTATATAAACCAACCCCTGGGCTTCGCCTAAGAAAAAATCCAAGTCATAGTTGTAACACCTGTTATCGAGTATCCAGTATAATCATATCGAGAGCCGGCGAGTTGTTTTCCGGTTCTTAGATTGCTTTCGCCATGTTCTCTTTCGAGCTAAACCCTCTCCCAAATACCTGTGTCGACTTGCCCCAAGATCAGTTACCTCAGGTAACATCTGCCGTGATTATCCCACGACAGTTGGCGCCCACCGTGGGGCCTGCGTCCAAAGGTGTTTACATCACGGGAGAAGCTCGGAAGAGCATGGAGAACTTCGTCGTCGGCGAGATCTACTCCAATGGCGAAGGAGAAAGAATAGTGGACAGTTCCGGGTGGGAGTTGGACCCGGATCGCTGCGAATCTGGATCCGAGGTGTCAATCGGCCAAATCAGTATCTTCATCGGCATGGTACGTACACTCAATTCGAATGGACAATATCATGTGCATGTTACAGGAACTTCCAGCAGGGACAAAAAGGCGTTAAAACAAACAGCGAATCTATCCTCCTCGGCCACTCCGGAATACTTGAGGTGGGCAGAGCAAGAGGTAACATGGAGCAGAAGAGATCATCCAGAAGGAGTAGAGCGCCCCGGAACTTTGGCGTTAGTGGTTTCGCCACAGGTCAATGGTTATGAATTGAAAAAGGTATTGATGGACGGAGGGAGCAGCATCAACATCCTATATTGGGAAACCTTCTTGCGCATGAACCTCAAGGAGTCTCAGCTACAAAAAAGTTCGACGGTGTTTCATGGGATCGTGCCGGGTCATTCGGCACGCCCCGAAGGGAAAATTGCCTTGGAAGTGGTCTTTGGAGAATCGGTAGATAACTATCGGGTGGAGTGGCTTACGTTTGAAGTGGTCAAGCTGCATAGCCCCTACCACGCTCTGTTCGGAAGACCGGCTTACGCTAAATTCATGGCTAGGCCGTGCTACGTATATTTGCAGTTAAAAATTCCAGGCCCCAAGCGGACCATCACTATCCATGGAAACCGAGATATAGCAGCAGAGTGTGATGAGGGAGATTCGGTGATGGCCGAGCAAGCCTGCAGAAAGGAAGAGCTTAAATATTACCGGTCTCAGGTGGACCCGGAAGATGGCACGGCATTGAGAAGACCAGATTCTGAAGACGAAAGAGTGAAATTTAAGGCGGCTCAAGACACCAAGAAAGTAGATTTTGTGGAAGGAGACCCCACCAAGCAGTTCACTATAGGGTCCAATTTGGAAGACGCACAAGAAAAGGCCCTAGTGGAATTCATACGCTCAAATGCGGATGTGTTCGCCTGGACCCCCAGCGACATGCCGGGTATCCCTACCGAGTTGGCAGAGCACAGTTTGCATGTGGATCCCAGGGCCAGGCCTGTGAAGCAAGGTTTGAGAAAAATGAACGAGGAAAGGAGAAGAGCTATAGGCGAGGAAATCGCACGACTATTAACCGCAGGCTTTATCATGGAAGTATTTCACCCGGACTGGTTAGCGAATCCGGTTCTAGTGATGAAAAAGACAAATGAATGGAGGATGTGCATTGATTTCACGAGCCTCAACAAGCATTGCCCAAAGGATCCGTTCGCGCTGCCAAGGATAGACCAGATCATAGACGCGGTAGCCGGAAGCGACTTGCTATGTTTCTTGGACGCATATTCGGGGTACCACCAGATTAAACTCAAAAGGGAGGATTGGGAGAAAACCTCGTTTATAACCCTTTTGGGGCCTTTTGCTACAAAACCATGACGTTTGGGTTGAAAAATGCGGGCGCAACTTATCAGCGGTGTATTCAGAAGTGCTTTGAGGATCAAATTGGGCGTAACGTGCACGCATATGTGGATGATGTGGTTATCAAGACCCGGAAGGCAGAGACATTTATTGATGATTTAAAAGAAACGTTTAAAAACTTGAGGAGGTATCAGATGAAGCTTAACCCAACGAAGTGTGTATTCGGAGTCCCGGCCGGGAAGTTACTTGGCTTTATAGTCTCCGAGAGAGGAATTGAGGCAAACCCGGATAAAATCAAGGCCATACAGAATTTGAAGAAACCGGAAATTTGAAGCACGTTCAAAAACTCACGGGGTGCGTGGCAGCCCTGAGCAGGTTCATATCCAGGCTTGGAGAAAAGGCAATACCCCTGTACCGGCTTTTGCGGAAATCAGATAAGTTCGTATGGGATCAGGAGGCAGATGAGGCGTTAGAAGCACTAAAGAAACAGTTATCTGAAGCACCAGTACTAGCGGCTCCGGGTCCTAAAGAGCCTATGTTATTATACGTGGCAGCCGGCCCCCGAGCCGTCAGTGCAGTGGTTGTCGTGGAACGCAAAGAAGATGGGAAAGGTTACCCGGTCCAGAGGCCGGTTTACTATGTCAGTGAAGTGTTATCGGAAACGAAGCAGCGTTACCCGCATTGGCAAAAATTGGTGTTTGGGGTCTTTATGGCCAGCCGGAAGTTGAAGCCATATTTCCAAGAACATCCCATAACAGTGGTTAGTTCAATACCAATGTCGGATATCATCAGGAACTCGGATGCAACGGGCAGAATAGCCAAATGGGCAATAGAGATGGGAGATTATCATATAAGCTACGAGCCCAGATCGGCGATCAAGTCCCAGGCCTTGGCTGATTTCGTCAACGACTGGACGCACACTGGAATGGTTACCGCAGTTCCAAGTTCCGAGTCATGGACCATGCACTTCGATGGATCAAAGCAGTACGAGGGGTCAGGAGCCGGAGTGGTGCTGACATCGCCCAAGGGAGACAAACTAAGTTATGTGCTACAGATTCATTTTGATTGCTCAAACAACGTGGCCGAGTATGAGGCTCTGTTACATGGCTTGAAGGTAGCCAAGGAGATGAACATTAGAAGGATACGATGCTTTGGGGACTCGGATCTCGTGGTGCAGCAGGTGTCAGGAACCTGGGACAGGAAGGACGCCACTATGGCAGCGTATCGCAGGGAGGTTGATAGGGTTGCCGGGTCTTTCTCCGGGTATGAAGTGGAGCACATAGACAGAAGAAAGAACGAGGCGGCGGACGCACTCGCTAGACTCGGCTCGCGCAGGGAGCCGGTTCCACCTAATGTTTTCGTGGACGAGCTATGGCGGCCGTCAGTTAAATCCGAGTCTGAAGAAGAATTAGCAAATCGAGACCCGGACGTGGAGCTCGTGGCTACGATACACGGCGTCCCCGAATGGACGGAGCCATATCTGGCATACTTATCAAGAGGCGAACTACCAGAACAGGAGGTACTAGCAAGACAAATCGTGAGGCGGGCAAAAGGATACGCTATTATCAATGGAGAGTTGTACAAGAGAAGTGCGGCAGGAGTCTTTTTGCGTTGTGTGACACCAGAAGAAGGCCGACAGATTCTTAAGGAGATCCATGAAGGTGATTGCGGGCATCATGCGTCCACAAGGTCTCTTGTGGCCAAGGCCTATCGACATGGGTTCTTCTGGCTCACAGCTCTAGCAGACGCGGAGCGGATAGTGGCAAGGTGCGACGGATGTCAAAGGTACGCTCGTCAAACTCATGTGCCGGCTATGGAGTTACGGACCATTCCATTAACTTGGCCATTCGCTGTTTGGGGTATGGACATGGTCGGCCCCTTCCATATGTCACCTTGCAAGAAGACGCACCTTTTAGTTGCTGTTGATAAGTTTACCAAATGGGTGGAGGTTATGCCGGTCACCAATTGCGAAGCGGCCACAGCAGTCAAATTCCTGAAAGAATTATATACCGGTTCGGGTACCCCACAGCATAATTACCGACAATGGAACTAACATGTCCCTTGGAGAGATGGAAAAATTTTGTGGCAGCAATGGAATCAGGCTTGATGTAGCATCAGTAGCACATCCGCAAGCCAACGGCCAAGTTGAGAGGGCGAACCAAGAACTACTTCGTGGATTGAAGCCAAGACTGAGGGTTCCCTGTATCAGGGCCGCAGGGGCATGGGTTGAAGAGCTTCCTTCCGTGGTCTGGGGTATTAACACTACCCCCAACCGATCCACCCAGATGACACCTTTTTTCATGGTCTACGGCGCAGAAGCGGTATTACCAAGCGACATCATTCATGATTCACCTAGAGTGACAGCTTATGTGGAAGTAGAGAACGAGAAAACTCGGCAAGACGCCGTGGATATGTTAGAAGAACAAAGGGAGCAAGCCTTGGAAAGATCAGCCATATACCAGCAGGACTTGCGAAGATATCATAGTCGGCGGGTGAAAAGCCGGGTCTTTCAGGAGGGAGACTTGGTCTTGCGCTTGGCTCAGACAAACGAGGGAAGGCACAAACTATCGCCACCATGGGAAGGACCCTTCATCGTAAGCCGGAGCCTGCATAATGGGTCATATTATTTGATAGATGCAAGAGAAGAATCGACCACACTCAACGATACTGCCCACACAACTGCACCTATGCAGGAAAGAGATAGACCGTGGAACGTGGCTCAACTACGTCCGTACTATACTTAGCAGAAAAAGATGTAACAGGCAGCAGGTTTCAGACGCACTCTTTTCCTGTCCAGGGCACCCTTGGGGACTGGATGGGTTTTTAATGAGGCGGCTTGCTGGCCTAATTCTTTCATATCAAATAAAAAGGGGTTATCAAGAAAAGAAGCAAGTGTTATTTATACAATGTGAATATTCAGGTCTTGAGGGCTGGTTGCTCATACAAGCACAGCTGTAAACTCAAAAAAGACCCGGCCTTGATGCCAATGAGTTATAGGGGCCGTCACTCGAAAAAACGAGTGCGGCTACAATCTTATAACCGGACAAAGAAGTCCAAATTTCTCGGCTATTCTTACTTAAGCTCGATGTGACTCGCAACGAAGTGGCATGATTCGTTCGCTTACGATTAATGTCGGTCATGAGACCCAAACGGGACTCGCTTGACCCCGTTTTCGTATTGATGTAACAACATGGTATCCACGCGAAAGCCGGCTTATAGTACAAGGTAGTCGAAAGGGTCATCTAAACCACAAGTTATGCAGAGTATAAGGCCGATAGCCGGAAACTCAACGATTATCAAGCATAACTTCAAGCCTCATAAAAAACTGTCCTGAAGTCTTGGGCATTCAGTGACAGGCGAGTCGTTGAAAGAAAACAATCATGCATCCTAGACGCGGAAACCCGGACGGGGGACTTGTGAGCTCTAAGGAAGAAACAGCATCATCCAGCCGATAAAATTAAAACGAGCCGCGCATCCGGGTATTAGGAGCTTAGGGATTCAGGTGTAAAACCGATCCCTAGACGACAACACCTGGAGGACGGGTCTTGCTCAGGAAAGTATAAAAAAAAACAGTATAAGGTATCGAGAATAAAGCAAGCGGATATCAAGAACAAACAAATGCAAAGACATATTCATCAAAAGCGCAGAGAGGCGCAAAGTGCATCGGGAGTTTAAATAAAGTGTTACAAAAACCATAAAGTATCAAAAGAGCACAGGCGCTCTGCTCAAACGAATAGTAAAGCTGTTTTAATGATGCCTTGCCGGCTGACGTATGTGGAACGATAGGCATTACTTCAAGCTGCAGGATCCATCTTGGCTTTGCCCTTGTCGCCACCTGTAGTTGCGGCGCCACTCGGGTCAGCAGCAGTCCCGGGTTGTGCAGCAGAAGTTGCAGGAGCAGAGTCGGCCCCGGTCTTCCTAGCGGCCTCTTCCTTCACCTTGATCGCCTGCTCCTTCCAACGGGCAAGCATATCGAATGGCTGGGGGCGGTTCGCCTTGACAACCTTGTCATTAGCATCATAAGCAGGGAGAATCTCGTCAATCTCTAAGCTGTCAGCAATGACGCTTGCCGGGTGGCGGACTTCTTTCTGAATAGCCTTGAAGTCCTTTGGCAAAAACTTGGACCCATCCAAGTTGAACTCCGGAAATCCACTCATAAGTTTGGCAAGTTGTAGCTTGGGGGCGTATGCTTTAGCCAGTGCGAGCCCCCGGGTTACCCCAAATCGGCAGGAGGACCGTTTCCAGTGCCAAATCCACTCGGGGATCGTGGAGCAGAATTCCAGTAATCTCTTCATGTTATCTGGCTTGACATCCGGCAGTCGCAGCTCATCAAGTATCCAGCTAACTCCGCCGCAAAGTTGGCGAAGAGTATTCTTGATGGTTTTAAGCTTGGCAGCATCATCTTCTTCGGGGGCAGCATCACGTGGGCCTGCTAAGAAAGGCAAAAGGAGCAAAGATAGTAGGCAAGCAAGCGCAAGTGTTCAAATCAAAGCAATCCGAGTCATAAAAAGGTGAAATTCAAAAATCTTACCAGTCGCGGTACGGTGAACATCAGCAATTTGAGCAGAAAGAGTTGTAAGTTTTTCCTTAGCTCTGTGAGCTCTCTTCCTGTACTTTTTCGTCATCTTTTGGCACCTGCGAGCCTCAGTCTCAGCAGCTTCACGAAGGGCCGTTTCTTTTCCAATACGCTTGGTGGACTTGGCCAGCTTCTTCTCCAACTGTGAAACATAGTCCTGTAAAGAAGCATGAGGAGGGATCAGCCAGAATCATTATGCAAAGTTCCAAGCAAGTTACCTAGTAATTTACTCGGAACTTGGGGACTAGGCATGGAGACAACTGATGATTAGTCGGGTTACCTCGTGCTTGGTTATTAAGGCATCTAGTATGTTTTCTTCGTCGCCCTTCAAGGTATGAAGGGCATCTAGCATTTGAGCAAAGGTCATGTCTTCAGGGCGAAGTTGAGAAGGGCCGGAGGATTGGCCCTCTTGTGGCGGAGTTGTTCCGGGTTTGGGGGTCGAAACCCGGATTGTTTGAACGTCCGGGATAGGAGAGCCCGACTTGGTCTCCACAACGATGTCTTCGTCCACTTCTTCAGAGGGCTGGGGTGATGCAGTCTTTGGTGGGACTGGGTCCTTAAAAGGATCTTCTCCATTTCCATCCTCGGCCTCGTCCTCAACCTCAACGTCCATGTCATCACTTGGCTTCTCTTCTCCCTGCTCTTCTGATTCAGGGATATCCGGGTCGCTCAGCGTAACTGTGGCACTGAAGAAAAGAAGGGAGACATTGATCAATGGAATATACGGAAAAAAGAAAGGTAACCAGTATGAGAAAATATAAAGTAAAGGTAGTTTACCCGGTGTTCACGGCATAATCCGGGGGAAGCTCGCCGCTGGAGGCGGATGACGTTGGCAAGAGCACTGGCTGTGGCACGCGAAGTTGCCCGGCAAGTGGATGATTGGGAGACGGATGACGTTGAGGAGATTGGGAAGGTTGAGCTGGAGGGGTACTGGCTCGATGAGTGGGTGAAGTGGAGACACCCGGGTTAAGGGGATCATCCCCGGAGAATTCCGGGTCACCCTACGTTTAGTCGGGAGAGGGTCCTTCAAGAAGGATGAATGTGATAATCGCTCGTTAAGTTCATGCATAGCAGCAAAGGAGTAAGGCGCACGAGACATAGAAGAGAAGGGAACCTTTTCAACTACCCCTCTAGCCTTCCTCTTGTTTCCGACTGGGGGCTCCTGATCAGACTCGGTGGCTTCCGGGTCATTTTCTTCTTCCTCCTCTTCATCCCCCGACCCTGAAAGCCGAGTAAGTATCAGATAAGAAAAATAACACAGACGAAAGGCAGGTGTAAAGGGTATGGGAGAGTACCCTCATCATCATCAACGGACTCGGTTTCCTCTTCAGGGTCTTGAGAAGGAGGGGGGTTTTCAACTTTCCAGAAGGGATTGTCATCCTGTGAACAAATAAACACAAGTGGTGGTCAGAGACTATAACGGACGAAAGTACTGAAATGAGAAAAAGGAGTCAGGTCTTACCGCTGGGGCGGGGTTTTCCCGGGTAAACGGGGGTAACCCGGTAGTGTTCTTTATAACATCTAGTCTTTCCGTCAGGAAGCCCTTGATGGTTTTGTTGGTGTTGCCGGCAGGGAAGTTCTTGGTGGAGTAGCGGAGGGAATCTGTGACGTGACCCGAATATTCGTGTAACAGCTTCGGGCGAATCGAGTTGGGCTGAACCCGGAAGTCTACCCAAGTCTTTATTAGATTGAGCCCAAGAAGGCCGTGGGTTGAGAGAGCCGCTAACTTGGCCAGAAGGGGCTGAATCGCTTCCCTATCAAGATCAGATGCAAAGGCACTGAAGGACTCGGAGGGCTCGAGAGGGCTCTCCGAATAACCCGGTAGTTTCCTCTCACCATCCGGAGAAGTGTCGTGGCAATAAAAGAAGGATAATTGCCAGTTTTTGGCGTTGGAGTTCAGGTTGAGAGGTGGCATCAATGAGTGTTTGCGACGCTGGAGGGATACCCCGCCGCAGGTAAGAAGTGTTCCGTTACCACTCTCATGGCATGGTTCGCATTGGAATAATTCGGTAAAAAGAATAAGGTTTGGTGGAGTGATAAGTACGACTCGGACAAAACTATGAAGTGGGTGATGTTCAGCATAGAGCTAGGCCCTATGTCGAACACCCGGAGACCATAGTGGCTCAAGACTTCCCGGAAAAAAGAGTGACCCGGAGGACGGAATCCCGGGTCACATGCTCGGTAAAACAAATTACCTCATTCCCGATAGGAGTGGGGCGGGTCTCATCGCCAGGAGCCCTCCAGTGTATTTCCTTTTGAGAAGGAAGGATTCCTAACTCGGCCATCCCATCTAGCTTGGCCTTTGTCGTTGAAGATCGACCCCAGTTGGCAGAAGTGGTTTGAGAGGCCTTTGCAGAAGCCGGGTGTCTTCCTTGCCTTTTAGGAGCCATGGAGTTGACCTGCAAGGACAGGAAATGTATGAGGTTCGGAACATCAAATCATTCGAGTTTGGAGACATCAGGGCGCTGAAGGCTAAAGTGAAACCCGGATAATGCACTACGATGTTAAGTGCGGAAGATTTTCCGGGTGTCAGACGAGGTTGAGTAAACTGTTAATAACTTACGCGTTGGGGTGAATTGGGTGAACATGGATGGTTGCCCATACCTTTATTATGGAGGGACTAGCTGGAAAAAGAGGATTTTCCGGGTGTTAATGCGACAGGCGGAAAGAACAAGGTGGAATGGATCTAGATCGAAAAGCTCGCAAGCAATCTTATGCAAAGTTGGATGGCCAATAAATGCGCGGGGATGAGCTGCGACTACGCATCAGGTGATTAAAGGAATTAAGGTCTACCGAAGCGGTTCAATTTGGTGATATCAGAAAATTAGTTTACGGGTTGACCCAGATCCAATCTTGGTCAGATTGAAAAGGCTGCGAGTTTCAATTGAATGGTTGAAGAAAGGCGTACCAAAGGAGTTGGGGTCCGAAGCGAGGGTGGTGCGTGGCGCGGCTTGAGTGTCGCGTCACGGCCCTCGATGAGGAAGCGCGGGTGTGACAACGGTGTTTGATGGCGGCGTTGGGAAGCTCGGGGGCGATTGCGGCCGGAGGTGGCCTTATCTTTCGCAGCGTGCGCGAGCCTGGTGGCAGGGACTGCGAGGAAGCAAGGAGAGAAAGGATGTTAAGGCGAAGTGAAGGGCCTAGGGTTACTTTCGGTTAATATTTATAAGGAAGGTGATGAGCCCGCCTGCGGCTGGAAAGCCGGAAGTTGCGGAGCAATGATTATCCGCACAGATTTGGTGTTACGGGTGTTTGGAACGAGGTGGAATATTCCGTTGACAGGGGGAACGCGATTCGTTCGAGATATCAGGGATCCTTATCGAGAATAGGACCTTAATATCTTAGGATTCAAACTTGGAAAGGTCCGTTGAGCATTTGAGGAAGGATCGAGCTGTCGAATGACCGCTACGGAGCTGGGCCTAGTCATCTGTTAAAGTAACTTGGCCCGGTTCACGTAAGCTTGGGCGTTTCATATCTTCTTAGGGAATAGCGAGCACTTCAAGGATGAATCTGTGAAGCCCGCGCTATCCTGGGGACTACTGATGAGGGAATAGTAACCCGGTGTGCCAGCTCCCGGGTGTGACCCGGCCCAAACGACGGATGGGCCGAATCCGGCTAAGGACGAAGAAACTCCTGGAAGGCCCAGGGCTTGTAAGGATCGTAACCCGGGTTGTGGGTTACGGTAAGAAAAGTTAGGGTTTGTATGTAGAGTTCGAGTAGGACTCGAGGAGCGTTTGGTAGGGCAAGCCCGGAGGGGTATGAGTACTATATAAACCAACCCCTGGGCTTCGCCTAAGAAAAAATCCAAGTCATAGTTGTAACACCTGTTATCGAGTATCCAGTATAATCATATCGAGAGCCGGCGAGTTGTTTTCCGGTTCTTAGATTGCTTTCGCCATGTTCTCTTTCGAGCTAAACCCTCTCCCAAATACCTGTGTCGACTTGCCCCAAGATCAGTTACCTCAGGTAACATCTGCCGTGATTATCCCACGACATGGTCCAACCCATAGAGGATATCCGGACGATCATCTCTCCTCTTGTTGCGGAAATCTTGGCGGTCATTGCGCCTGGATCCATCATGATGTCTTCTCTTCGGCTCGAAATAATCGAGCAGAGGCTGAGTTGGGTCGCCGAGAGCATACATATCTGCAATCTTGATTGTCTCGGCGAGCGTACTCGGCATCTCCCTCTGCAGTTTCTGCCATAGCATGCTACCATGTCGGCAGCCTTGAGCAAACTAGGGAATGGCCTGTGACTCATTCACACCTTCACAGGTGTTCCTCAGAGTGCTCCACCAAGTAAGATACTCGCGGTCAGTCTCTTCTTCTCCCTGCTTGCACGCTGAGAGCTATTGTGGCCGGTTTGGTCTCTTGTAAGTGCTGGTGAAGTTGTTGATAAAGGCTTCCGAGAAGTCAAGCCAGCAGTTGACACTATCTTTTGGCAGGTTGTTGAGCCAAATCCGGGCAGGGCCCTCCAGCATCTGGGGCACATACCTCACAGCCCATCTCCGGTTGCCGCCAGCAACGTACACTGCAGTAACATAATCATTCAGCCGGTCCTCTGGCTTGGTGCTTCCATCATAGTTCTTGGTCCTCCTGGCCAACTGGAACTTGGGCACGGCCGGCTCCCCCATGATCCTGGGACCAAAACAGCTTGGCCCGGGCGGGCCCCTTGCTTCTATCTCCTCGGACAGGTAGATCCTGTCTAGCTTGTACCTTGCATCACTTGGCTGCAACATCCTCACTCCCAACCGAGTAGCGAGGTCTCTTGGGTCGGCGTACCCGGCTTGCTCCATTGTCGAGTACCCGTCGTTGTAGCGGTCTTGGTACACAGGACCGGGTTGAGCAACCGGGTTGATCACCGCAGCAACTGCTTGTGGCTGAAGAACATGCTGAACCGGGTTGGCAACATAATGACGAGATGGGCCATCTCAGTTTCCTCCTTGCCCCTCTTGGTGAACTCGGGCGGCCTGGTGGCCAGTACCTGCTTCGTTGTGTTTCTGACCGGGCTGCCGCTCTACAGCGTGTTGTTTTCCAGCGACAGCCAGATCGTACACCTACATCTTTTTGCTCTTTCCGGAGTTCACACTCGGAGCTCTCTCACCGCCGGGAAGCGGTGAGGAGGCCTGCTTTCCGGATCTTTCCCCATGCGACTGAACAACATGAGACGCACCAACTCCCGGATTAGCTTTCCAGAAAGCATCATTCTGCCTACCAGCCTCTAGAACAAGCTCATTGAGCCGGTCCTGCTGCCTAGCGCGAGCCTCGCCGGTCAAGTTTGGCAACTCGGCAGCAACTGCCTATGCGGCTCTAAGTGTTTTGGCAGGAGAGCTATATTTTGGCCTACCAGCAGAGGTCATACTACCAGATTTGCTAGCAGCTTTACCATCTCTAGCTAGCTCAGCACCTAGGTTGCGATGAATGATTCCTATCTTGCTAGGATTTCTAGATACAGGAGTAAAACCATGGGCTCTATTGTACTCATTTTGATCCAGGTTGAGCTCAAGACTAACCGTTTCTAGCTCCTGGGCCTCCTGAAGCAAGGCCTGGCGCTGCTGCTCAAGCTAGGCCCTCACCATCGCCGGATCCGTGTCCGGGGAGAGAGGCATGCCCAGATGCTCGACGACACCGGCACGAGCCGCCAGTATCACAGTTGATGTAGAAGGGTCCTTGTAGCCCGGCTAGTTCTGTGGCCTGTCGTAAGGCTTGTGGCTCGGGGGAGCAGTCGGCTCGTCGACGACTTTGGGCGCAGCGGGCGCGCCTTTCCCGGCATCGATAGCCAGGCCAGTCATCATCACCTCCACGCTGACCGCAGAGCGGCCGACTGGCTGCGCGCGGACGGCGAGAACGGCAGGAGGGTCCGCAGCGACGAGCACCACCTCGGGGTACTCGCGGATGACGGTGGTGGCGACGTACACCAGATGCGCGCCGAAGGAGATGACGGAGCCGCATGGAGGCACGGGCCTGCCGCAGAAGTCACTTGCGTTGTCGGAGACGAAGTCGAGGGAGCCGAATCTCTGGACAAGGCCACAGACCACACGCGCCCCCCGAACGAGAAACGGGTCCCGTCCGGATAGAAACCCCAGCCAGCGCTGCTGCTGGCCCCACGGTGGGCGCCAACTGTCGTGGTGTGGAGAAGACAGATGCCATGGGATGGCTAATGTTTGGGGCCTATGGACGTTGTAGGTATCCGGGGAGGGATTGCACGCCGAACTGGCGTGCTCACAGACACTGCAAACACAACAATCCACCCAAGTTCGGGGCCCTCGTGTGGAGGTAACACCCCTACTCCTTCCTTTCTCATTATATTATGCTCTGCCGAGTACACGAGTTCCTATCTCCCTCTTTGTGAGTAGCTAAGCCTTGTATCACATGAGCCAGTGTCCAACGTCGTCGAGTGTCCCTCGCGCAGGAGGGGGTAGGCCACCTTATATACTGGTGGCCAACCACTATTTTATGAATAAAAGGACGGAGTAGACAACTCCACTGTGCAGCCGCGCACGCCTCCGTGTCTTCGCTGACAGCGTCGCCGAAAGTCTCCGCGGTAGGCCGCTGACATGTCTTGTCCACCTTGTCAGTCTCTTACGATAGGTCGCTGACATGTCCTGTCCCCCTTGTCAGTGACAGGACTTGACAGCTGTCATACCTTACTGCTCCCACGTCTCTATGCTGATAACCACACACCTAGTAAGTTGAACCGCACGCCGGTATGGCCCCTGGATACGCGGGATTCACCTCAACGGCTCCATTGACTTTGTGCCCGAGTAGGACATCTTCTCCTCTATCCGGATCACCCGAGCGCTACCCGGCTAATCCAGACTTATACTTGAAACTTCCCTCGACCTTTTGTGCTTCCTGCCGAATAGCCCCAACCGGGTAGAACCTCTATGTGGCACGTACCAACTCGGTACGGCCGAACTCGGTGAACGATGCACCAAACTCCATTCTTCACTTATCTTACCCCTACTTGGGGTAGCCCCCCGACAGACATTGAAATAAGCATGAGTTGTTCTTGTCATATTGAAGCATAAATTTGTGGTGTTCTCCTTTGAATGTTTTATTTGGTTGAGTTGGCGCATGCTCACACCATTTTTATGACTATGAACCAGTCACGAATAGCCTCCATGATCATTTGGTTTTTGAACTTGTGGTACCACTTATGCTTTGATTAATGATGTTTATGTCGCTATGCATGATTATGGCTCTTATGCTCTCTTGATTTGTAGCTCCTAGTCTTTTGCTAGCCTCCACCTGTGCTGAGTATGAGCTCTACTCATGCATCCAACTCCCAAAAACCAAAGTTTTCCCATTGTGTCCACCATACCTACCTACACGTGGTATTTAACCACCACTCCAAAGTAAGTTGCTCATGTGTTACCTTTAAAACTTTCACACCCTGGACTAGTGGATTCATCTGCTTATCCAATGATAGAAGAGCTGACAGCGGGGTGCCCAGACCCAAATTAATAACACAAATTCTCTTTACTATTTTTGCCCATGATTTATCAGGCAAAGCATAATTGTGTAAACAAAAGAGAAAGAGTGATTACCTTCTACCCAGATGTGTCCTTCTATGGGAGCCGCTCTTGTGAAGTCTAGTTGGCTTGTGACGTACTATATTTTCTGTTTACCATTCGTTGACATAAGAATACACCTCTCTTAAAAATGTTTTTAATAAAATAAAAGCTCTAGCACATGAGTGATCCATGCTTCCCTCTGCGAAGGGCCTTTCTTTTAATTTTATGTTGAGTCTCCATCTTCTAACTTTATGCACGGTTGAGAGAGCATACTTGCCATTCTGAGTTTTATGTGCATTTGTCCCAGAAACATTATTAATTGATTCTTGATGTGGTTTTTGATATAGAAGATAAATAAAGTGCGAGTAAATAAATAACAGTAAATATAATTGCAGTGAGTGGCTCAATACTTTTGAGTTCAAAGGACAAGCCGGTTGTTCTACTTATGATTACTAAACGTTCTCAAGGACACATGGGAATTTTGTCAAGTGCTTTCGCTTCATACAGTTGATCAATATTTATTGGTTCGTGAAGTGTTGTGTGGGTGAACCTATGATAATGCACTGTCCAACTAGGACTAATACAAACTTGTGATTATACCCCACGTAAGCATCCGCAAATACAAGAAAGTAATTAAGATAAATCAAACCACAACCTTAAAACTCCGGGATCCTACACTCCCTCGTGCATTGGTTTCCTAACGGGGGTTTAGGTTTCCGTCACTCCGGCAACCCCACAATTAGTAGCCAAATACACAATGAATCCTCCTAGGCCCATAAAGGTGAAGTATCATGTAGTCAACATTCACATGACACCACTAGAAGAATAGCACCACAACTTAAATACCAAACCATGAGATATTACTTCAACACAATTCAACTACTAACATCATGACTTCTCCCATGTCCTCAATAACTAAACGAATTATTCACAAGACATCATATGGATCATAATCAGAGGTGATATAATGGTAATAACAATCTGGTCATAAAGTGTAAACACCGATAAATCTCACAAGCATCAACTACTAACAAGTAATCCACGCCGGGAGAGAGATCCGGTGAAGAGCAACGATAAAGACACCCAATTGTTAAAGAGGTATGAAGGTGGATGACGAGGGTGATGGTGCTGGTGGTGATGATGATGACGATGACGATCTTGATGATGCCCGGAGCGATGACGGTGACGATGGCGATGATTCCCTCTCTCTGGGGCTTTTGTCTCTCTGTTATTTTCCACCCCGAGGCGGCGGCGGAATAATTCTTCGATGATGTTCTGGGGCTTAGGGTTCCCTAGGGGTCAAGTACGCCAAAGGGGGCACCCAGGATTGGGACAAGAGGGCGAGACCACCCCTAGGCGCGGCCAGAAGGGGGCGCCGCCTGGTGGTGTGGGCCCCAGGTGCCCCCATCTGGATGACTTCCCCCTCGGAACTTCTAAGACTCCTCCGGTATCGCCCCCCTCTTCTTATGATCTTCTGAAATAGGGTATCTCGATGGTGCTTTTTCCATCAGATTTCTGGTCCCGGTGTTTATTCTCCAAAAATTATAAAACATGCAAAATAAGATAAAATAACATAAGTGATGCATCATAACATCAAATATATCGAAGAAAATAACAATATAAAATAGTGATGCAAAATGGATGTATCAACTCCCCCCAAGCTTAGACCTCGCTTGTCCCCAAGCGAAATGAACTCAGTAAACATGACCATAGGTTTATGGAGCGAGGTGTCGATAAATAAAATACGGACAAGAGGCATCACATCTAAAAAATAACAAGTCATTTTAGACAACAACTTCCTCTCATATAATCAAACTTGAAACAAGTAGAGGAAATCACAATAAAGGTGCAAAAGGGAATCATAATTGGTAAAGGCAAACTTCGTTCTTGGTCTGAGAACAATTAACAGTGTACTCATCTTTCGATCAGAGTCTTTATACTAGAGCTTATATTGTAGATTTTATCATGCTCAATTATAAAAGTCTCTTTGTAGACATTGGTAACTTTCAAATTGGTATTCAAACAGATAAAAGCATTTGTACTAAACAAGCAAGAATAGAGGACATGATTGAGTAAATCAACATATAGATGGATGTATCACAACAACTCAAATGCTTGCTTAAGACATAAAGGAGTAGGTTTACTGACTCAACATAAAGGTAAAAGATAGGCCCTTCGTAGAGGGAAGCATGGATCACTCATGTGCTAGAGATCTTATTTTGCTAAACAGAGGTATAAAATGGTGTCGACACTCCTCCCAACCTTTCTTACACAAACCATGGCTAACCAAATCCTCGGTTGCCTGACAACAATCACATACCATGGAGGAGTGTCTAATTTTTAGAGAGGTGTATGATTATGTCAACGAATGGCAAACAAAAAATACCGTACGTCACAAGCCAACTAGACTTCACAAGAGAGGCTCCCATTGAAGGACGCAACTGGTATAGAAGGTCATTCTTCTTTCTCTTTTGTTTACACAATTATACTTTGACTGATAAATCAGCGGCAAAAATAGTGAAGAGAATTTGTACTGTTATTTGGGGCTGGGAACCCCGCTTCTAGCTCTTCTAGCATTTGGATAAGCGGATGAAGCCACTAGTCCAGGGTGTTAAATCCAATCAACAAGTGAGATACAGATTCTCTATTTGTGTTCTCGTGAGCTAAAACAGGGGCACAAAACATGTGTACTTTTGAAGGTTTTAAAGGTAGAACACAAGTAATTTACTTGGAGTGGCGGTGAGATACCACATGTAGGCAGGTATGGTGGACACAAATGGCAAGGTTTTGGGGATCAAGGTTTGGATGCACGAGAAGCATTCCCTCTCAGTACAGGTTTTTGGGTAGAAAGGTTGGGTAGCAAGCATAAGAGTTGAGGGAAAAAACAAATACATATATGATAAAACCAATCATGTAATCTTCCTTGAAGGTAGAAACAATCTTACTTGAGAATACTAAGCTTATGAGCTAACAATAAATAAAGATCATGGAATAATATATCTACATGCAACTCCCTCTTTTCTACTTAAGTCTCAATGTATTGTTGCTACTGACAAATGCTAAGTTTGCCAAAACCAACTAGATTAACTTGAAACTCCAACATTGATACCAATACTAACAACAAGATCAACCATATAACAAAGATTGCAAACTAAAATAAAGTGTAGGAAGTAGATGATGAAACTTCTCATTAATATTCCAATACGGCAACTCAAACCAAGGGACACAACGATAACCAACTAATGAGTGATACTTCCATACTGCAAACCATACTATATGATATTTTATCTACTCATGATATGACTCTACTAAAAGGTAAAAGGGTGAAAGATAAAGGTGTGATACCGCGGCACTCCCCCAAGCTTGGAACAAGCCAAGGGGATGCCAATACCAATGACGAATTAATTCTTCGGTGGTGGTGGTGATGCACTCTTATCAGGCAAGGCATGAAAATGCTTCAGCATATCACGAAACCTATGGTTCTCCTCTTTAAGAATCTCTAACTCCGTCCTTAAAGCTCGATAACGTTCACATAACTCATCTGCAACTCGAAGAGCTTCCTCTACTCGAGGGATGGGGCTCAGGCCCGGAACTGATGGTCTTGGTCCTTGCATGCTGCAAGAAGAAACATTGCTTGATGACGTCCTCTTTTCTTCTCTCTTGACGCCATGTTCCATGTTCTTACGCTTGGGACCTTGGATATAATCTTCCATTGGCTCCTTCCCCTTTTTGTTGTTGGCGGAGACCATGGTGCTTCTAAAACTGAAAGCAGATCCTGACAGAAACAGCTCGAAACAAAAACACGGCGAGAAAATGATATATGGACCTCGGGGGGTACGGGGGTGTTAAATATTAGAAATATACATAACGAAAGGAAAGTCCAGGTCAAAAACGAGTCAGGGAGGGGCTCCGGGGCGCCCACACCATAGCCAGGCGCGGCCAAGGGTGGGCCCGCGCCCAGGCATGGTATGATTCCCTCGGGCACCATCTCCTACTCTTCTTCGGCTCGGTATTTTTCATATTTTCCAAAAATCAATAATTTATAACTTGGAAGGTAATCCGCGAACTTTTTATTAACATAATTGTTACCTATTCCAAAATAGACTCTACAGATTCTGGAATCTTCCCTCTAATGAACTTCTCCGAAGTCATTACTTGAATAACGTCAACATCTTCATCATAAGAATCCCCAGAAATATAATGTTTGAGTCTTTGCCCATTTACCACTTGTGTAGTGTTATGTTTGAGGGAAGCAATTTTGATTGCACCCGAACGATACACTTCTTAAATAACATAAGGGCCTTCCCATCTCGAGAGTAATTTTCCTGCAAAAAATCTTAGACGAGACCGATACAATAGAGCTTTCTCACCAACATGAAACTCTCTCTTAAGAATTCTTATATCATGCCATTTTTTTACTTTCTCTTTAAAGAGTCTAGCATTTTCATAAGCTTCACATCTCCATTCATCTAGATGATTCAAATCAAGCATTATTTTCTTACCAGCAAGTTAAAAATCTTTGTTAAGTTCTTTCACTGCCCAATAAGCTGTGTGTTCTAATTCTAAAGGAAAGTGACAAGCTTTTCCATAAACCATTTTATAAGGAGACATACCCATAGGATTTTTATAAGCAGTTCTATAAGCCTATAAAGCATCATTCAACTTATCAGACCAATTCTTCCTAGATTTATTAACAATCTTTTGCAAGATAGATTTAATTTCTCTATTTGATAATTCTACTTGCCCACTGGTTTGAGGATGATAAGCTCAGGCAATTCTATGCTTAACATCATATTTAGCAAGGATTTTCTAAAACCACCATGAATAAAATGAGAACCTCCATCATTCATAAGATATCTAGGCGCACCAAATCTAGGGAAAATAACATCTTTAAGCATTTTTAAAGAGGTCTCAGCATCAACACTTTTTGTAGGTATAGCTTCTACCCACTTAGTGACATAATCAACAGCAACAAGAATGTGAGTATAACCATTCGCAGGAGGAAAAGGACCAATAAAGTCAAATCCCCAACAATCAAAAGGTTATATAACAAGAGAATAACTCATAGGCATTTCATTACGTCTAGAAATATTACCAACTCTTTGACATTCATCACAAGATAAAATAAATTTACGTGCATCTTTAAAGAGAGTAGGCCAATAGAAACCTGATTGTAGAACCTTTTGTGCGGTTCTATCTTTAGCGTGATGTCCTCCATAAGCACCACCATGTCACTTTTTCAATATTTCATGTTGTTCATGATCTGGAACACATCATCTCATAATACCATCTACTCCTTCTTTATATAAGTGTGGGTCATCCCAAAAATAATGCCTCAAATCATAGAAGAATTTTCTTCTTTGTTGAGCTGTAAATGTTGGAGTCAAATACTTTGAAACAATAAAGTTAGCATAATCAACATACCATGGACTATCCTTGGATTTTACCTTTATTGCAGCCAACTGTTCATTTGGAAAACTATCATTAACAGGAATAGGGTAAAAAGCAATGTTTTCCAATCTAGACAAGTTATCGGCAACAGGATATTCAGCACCCTTCCTATCCACAATACGCAAATCAAACTCTTGTAAAAGCAGCACCCATCTAATAAGCCTAGGCTTAGCATATTTTTTTCCATAGGGTATCTAATAGCAGCATGATCGGTATGAATAGTAACCTTTGAGTCAACAATATAAGGTTTAAACTTATCACATGCAAAGACTACAACTAAGAACTCTTTTTCAGTAGTAGCATAATTCTGTTGAGCGGCATCAAGAGTCTTACTAGCATAATGAATAACATTCAACTTCTTATCTACTCGCTATCCAAGAACAGCACCTACAGCAAAATCACTAGCATCACACATAATTTCAAAAGGTAAATTCCAATCAGGTGGTTGAACAATAGGAGCAGTAGTTAAAGCCTTCATTAAAGTTTCAAAAGCTTCCTTACAATCATCATAAAAAACAAAAGGTACATATTTTTGAAGAAGATTAGTAAGAGGCTTTGATATTTTAGAGAAATCTTTAATAAACCTTCTATAAAAACCAGCATGACCAAGAACACTTCAAATACCTTTAACATCCCTGGGACAGGGCATTTTCCTTATGGATTCCACTTTAGCTCTATCAACTTCAATAACTCTTTCAGAAATTTTACGTCCAAGAACAATTCCTTCATTCACCATAAAGTGGCATTTCTCCCGGTTAAGAACAAGATTAGTTTCCTCGCATCTCTGCAAAATTTTATCAAGGTTGTGCAAGAAATTATCAAAAGAAGTTCCATAGACGGAGAAATCGTCCATGAATACTTCCACAATCTCTTCAAAAAAACCATGAAAAATAGCAGACATGCATCTTTGAAACATAGCAGGAGCATTACACAAACCTAAAGGCATACGTCTATAAGCATAAGTACCATAAGAACAAGTAAAGGTTGTTTTCTCTTGATCTTGCTTCCTAACAGCAGTTTGAGAAAACCTAGAATAATCATTAAGAAAGCAAAAATGAGTTTTCTTAGACAACCTCTCTAACATTTGATCAATAAAAGGCAAAGGATAATAATCTTTCTTAGTAACTTTCTTAACTTTACTAAAATCAATGCACATTCTATAACCAACCACTATTCTCTGAGGAATAAGCTCATTATTTTCATTAGGCACAACAGTCATTCCTCCCTTCTTAGGGACACAATGCACACAGCTCACCCATCTACTATCAGCAATAGGAAAAATAATACCAGCATCAAGAAGTTTTAATACCTCATTGTTACCACTTCCTTCATCTTAGGAATTAAACGACGTTGATGTTCAACTACTGGCTTTGCATTGGGTTCAATATTAATAACATGCTGAGATATAGAGGGAGAAATCCCTTTCAAATCATCAAGAGTATATCCAATATCTCCACGGTGTTTCTTCAATATTCTTAATAATCGTTCCTCTTCTTCACCTGAAAGTTTAGAACTAATAATAACAGGATATATTTTCTTATCATTAATATAAGCATATTTAAGATCACCAGGCAAAGGTTTTTAATCAAAAACAGGATCCTCCTTGGGTGGTAATGTGGTACCCAAGTCCTCCACAGGTAAATTATGTTTCGATATCACCGGTTGCTGAAGAAGAATATCATCAATCTCATTTCTCTCTTCCATAAAGACCTCACTTTCATGGTCCTCCATATATTGCTGCAAAGCATTGTTAGGAGCAAGAGCAATATAGGAAATTTGTTCAACTCTAAAATTTTCATTAGGCAATTCAGATTCATAAGGTCCTCTAGCAAATTTGGAGAAATTGAACCCATAAGATTTCCCATCAAATTTAGTCAATATCTTCTCCCTCTTACAATCTATAATAGCACCACGAGTGTTCAAGAAAGGTCTACCAAAAATAATAGGACAAGTTTTACTAGCAGCCTTACCAAGTACTAGAAAATCAGTGAGATATTTAGTTTTACCACATAAAACTTCAACATCTTTAACAATACCAATTGGAAAGACAGTTTCTCTATTAGCAAGCTGAATAGCCACATCAATATCCTCAATTTCACAAGAACCAATTTCATGCATAATTTATTTATAAAGCTCATAAGGAATATCACTAGAACTTGCACCAATGTCACACAAACCATAATAGAAATGGTCACCAATCTTAACATAAAGCACATGAACACTAGTTTTCTTAGGCCTATTTGGATGTGAGACAATATTAGAAGCATCCTCACAAAAGACAATATGTTCATCCTCTACGTTTCCACGGATAAGATCTTTCACTATTGCTACAGCAGGTTCAACGGTTATTTGTTCATCAGGTTCAATAGATTTCTTAATGCTCCTATTAACCACACTAGCTACAATAGAGTGTTCTTTCACCTTAGCAGGGAAAAGCATTTTCTCAATATAGGGCTCAGGAACAGCAGGATTAGCAGCATGCACTTCTATATTACTAGTAGGAACACTATCTTTATAAGGCGCATGGTACTTGTGACACTCCTTTTTAGGAATATTAAGATAGGAGGCAAAAACTTTAAGACAGTTTGCAAAGATTTGAGAATAAAGACCACAAACAACGCTAACATTATAGAAATCATCAGTTCCCATAAAATATTTAATGCATTCATAATCATAACTTATACCTGACTTTCTACCTTTGTTATTTTCCCATCCTTCAATGTTTTCTTGAATACGGTCAAGAAGATCCCATTTAGCTTCTTCCTTCATACGTGTGAATGATCCAGAACAGGAAGCATCCAATAAATCCTTATCATGAAGAGAAAGCCTTGCATAAAAATTATTGATAACAATATTACTCGGGAGCTCATGAACATGACATTTGAGCATTAATAACTTCATTCTCCCCCACGCTTGGGCAATAATATCTCCATCATGAGGCCATAAATTATATATTTGATTCTGATCTTTATAAATCTCACTGGGAGGATAGAATTTAGAATAAAAGAGAGGAACAATTTCCTCCCATCCAATAGATTCACCATTCTTCAGTAATTTAAACCATCCAGCGGCTCTTCCTTTCAGCGATAAAGAGAATAATTTCCTTTTAACTTGATCCATTGTAACACCTGCACACCTGAATAACTCGCATAATTCATGTATAAAGAGAAAATGATCACCGGGATGGAAAGTTCCATCTCCATAATGGCAGTTATCCATAACACGTCCAATAATTTTCATAGGTATTTTATAAGATCTAATTCAGCAGATAACGGGTCACCTACTACCCTAGCAGTAATTCTAGAAGGACCCCTAAACAGAGAACCAAAAGTATTCTCCATAATGAAATAACACAGCAGACAGAAATAAAAAACATCACTCACAGTAAAAGTTTCTCTTACCAATTCCACTTACCAATAGCACTTCACTCCCCGGCAACGGCGCCAGAAAATAGTCTTGATGACCCACAAGTATAGGGGGTGTATCATAGTACTTTCGATAAATAAGAGTGTCGGACCCAACGAGGAGCAGAAGGTGTTGACAAGCAGGTTGGATAGAGAATTCACTGTAAACACTAGAAAACGGGTTTTTGGTGGTTTTTGATATAGAAGATAAATAAAGTGCAAGTAAATAAATAACAGTAAATATAATTGCAGCGAGTGGCCCAATCCTTTTGAGAGCAAAGGACAAACCGGTTGGTCTACTTATGATTACCAAACGTTCTCGAGGACACATGGGAATTTCGTCAAGTGCTTTCGCTTCATACAGTTGATTAATATTTATTGGTTCGTGAGTGTTGTGTGGGTGAACCTATGCTAATGCACCGCCCAACTAGGACTAATACAAATTTGTGATTATACCCATCATAAGTATCCGCAAATACAGGAAAGTAATTAAGATAAATCTAACCACAACCTTAAAACTCTAGGATCTTACACTCCCTCGTGCATTGGTTTCCTAACGGAGGTTTAGGTTTCTGTCACTCCGGCAACCCCACAATTAGTAGCCAAATACACAATTCATCCTCCAAGGCCCATAAAGGTGAAGAATCATGTAGTCGACGTTCACATGACACCACTAGAAGAATAGCACCACAACTTAAATACCAAACCACGAGATATTGCTTCAACATAATTCAACTACTAACATCATGACTTCTCCCATGTCCCCAAGAACTAAACGAACTACCCACAAGACATCATATGGATCATAATCAGAGGTGATATAATGGATAATAACAATCTGGTCATAAAGTGTAAACACCGATAAATCTCACAAGCATAAACTACTAACAAGTAATCCACACCGGGAGAGAGATCTAGTGAAGAGCAACGATAAAGACCCCTAATTGTTACAGAAGGATGAAGGTGGATGATGAGGGTGAGGGTGATGGTGGTGATGATGATGACGATAACGATCTTGATGATGCCCGGAGCGACGACGGTGACGATGGCGATGATTCCCCCTCTCCGGGAAGGAATTTCCCTGGCAGATTTCTCCCTGCCGGAGAGCTTTTCTCTCTCTGTTGTTTTACGCCCCGAGGCTGCGGAGGAATCATTCTTCGATGATGTTTCTGGGGCTTAGGGTTCCCTGGGGGTCAAGTACGCGAAAGGGGGCACCCAGGAGTGGGCCAGGGGCGAGACCACCCCCTGGCGCGACCAGAAGAGGGGGCGCCGCCTGGTGGTGTGGGCCCCAGATGCCCCCCTTCGGGTGCCCTTCTGGCTGACTTCCTCCTCGGGACTTCTAAGACTCCTTCGGTATCCCCCCTCTTCTTCTGATCTTTTGAAATAGGGTATCTCGACGGTGCTTTTTCCATCAGATTTCTGGTCCCGGTGTTTATTCTCCAAAAATTATAAAACATGCAAAATAAGATAAAATAACATAAGTGATGCATGATAACATGAAATATATTGATGAATAACAGAAAATAAAAAAAATAAAAAATAGTGATGCAAAATGGACGTATCAAATATATAGTGAAGGTACTTATGCAAGGTCTCAAGTGAACTTAGACGAATCGATGACATTTAGTTCATTGCTCAAAGCTCGAAATCTTAGTTCATCAAGGGACTTCATGAAGATATCCGCAAGTTGATCCTTGGTTGATACATATGATTGATCAATATCGCCCTTCTCAACATGATCCCAGATAAAATGATGATGGATCTCAATGTGCTTCGTCTTGGAATGAAGAACGGGGTTGTAGGCGATCTTGATTGCACTCTCATTGTCACAAAGAAGAGGCACCTTGTCAAAATAAACACCATAATCCTTCAAGGTTTGCCTCATCCAAAGCAATTGAGAACAACAACTTCCCACAGAGATGTACTCGGTCTCGGTGGTTGAGAAATCAATGCAATTTTGCTTCTTGGAAGACCAACACACCAAGGAGCAACCAAGTAATTGGCAACCCCCGGATGTAGACTTTCTATCCGTCTTCTCTCCCGCATAATCCGCATCCGAATACCCAATGAGCTGAAAACTTGAACCCTTGGGATACCAAAGACCAAAATTTGGGGTATGAACTAAATATCGAAATATTCGTTTAACCGCTTCCAAATGACTTTGCCTCGGAGAGGCTTGAAACCTTGCACATTTACCTACGCTATACATGATATCCGGTCTAGATGCACAAAGGTAAATCAAAGAGCCAATTATGGAGCGGTATAACTTTTGATCTACCTCTTTACCATTCGGATCGGGTTTCAAGCCAAGGGTTGTGGACATGGGAGTCTTCATAGGCTTGGAATCATGCATATTGAATCTCTTGAGCATGTCTTGGGTGTACTTGGCTTGTTTGATGAAGGTTCCTTCATGATATTTATTCACTTCAAATCCAAGGAAGTACTCCAATTCTCCCATCGTAAACATCTCAAACCTATCGGTCATAAGCTTGCAAAACTCTTTATTGAACAAAGTGTTAGTAGACCCAAAAAATGTTGTCATCCACATAAAGTTGGCACATGAACAAGTCACCTCCAACCGTCTTGGTAAAGAGGGTGGGATCGATTAAACCAACATTAAACCCACGATCCACTGAAAACTCTTTAAGGTGCTCGTACCACGCACGTAGAGCTTGTTTAACTCCATAGAGCGCCTTATCGAGTTTGTAGACATAATCGGGGTTGTTGAGATCCTCGAAACCCGGAGGTTGCCTGACATATACTAACTCATTAATGGGACCATTTAGAAAAGCACTCTTAACATGTATTTTTTGTAGCTTGAAATTATGATGAGATGCATAAGCAAGTAAGATGAGATCGCATCAAGATGAGCTACGAGGGAAAAAGTTTCACCGAAATCAACACCTTCGACTTGAGAAAACCCTTGAGCCACCAATCTTGCCTTGTTGCGAATGACGATACCATCTTTGTCTTGCTTGTTCTTGAACACCCATTTGGTGCCAATAACATTCTTGCAATCCTTGGGTCTTGGCACTAACTTCCAAACCTTTTTGCGCTCGAAGTTGTTGAGTTCATCATGCATGGCTTCAAGCCAATCTTGATCTTCGAGAGCTTCGTAGATTTCTTAGGCTCAATGAAAGAGACAAAAGCATGAGCCTTGCTAAAATCTGCCAATTGCTTCCTAGTGACAACCCTTCCACGAACTTGCCCAAGAATCTTGTCCTCGGTGTGACCCGCTCGTTCAAGATTTTCTAGCCTCCTCTTTGCTCTACGAGCTAGCATATCCTCCAAAGATTCCTTGGATATTGCTTGAGAATCACCTTCTTCATAAGCGTCATGTCCATCTTCATCTTGTCCTTGATCATCAATGGGTGAAGGATCACCACTAGGTTGATCTCTCTCAACAATGATAGGACCTTGATCATGACCTTGATGAGTAGCTTGGCCTTGATCACTTGTTTGACCTTGATAATTAGCTTGGCCTTGATCACTCGCTTGACCTTGATCATTAGCTTGAGGGCTTGGTGCATATTGTTTGGTAGTTTGTGTATCAATGGGTGTAGTCAATGGCTCCACTTGAGTGGGGGGCATAGTCCTTCTTCCTCCGTCATCCGGTAACCCTCAATGGGGATTATTTCACCAATCCCCATTCTTCTTATGATGATGGGAGGAATTGCATCTCCTACAACACCATGATCTATACGCCCCCCTTGGGAGCCGTTATCCTCATCAAACACCACGTCTATAGCTTCTTCAACTTATCCAGTGGACTTGTTGTAGACTCTATAGGCGTGAGCATTTGTGACATAGCCAACAAAGATACCCTCATAAGATTTGGTCTCAAACGTTGACAAGCGTTTACCTTTCTTGCGAATGAAGCACTTGCAACCAAAGACTTTTAAGTAAGATACGTCCAGCTTCTTTCCCGTGAGAATCTCATAGTGAGTCTTGTTCAAGATCTTGCAGAGATATAACCGGTTAGTAGCATGACAAGCGGTGGAGACGGCTTCGGCCCAAAAGTTACAAGGAGAAGAAAAATCCGCAATCATTGTCCTAGCCCCATCCATCAAAGTTCGGTTCTTCCTTTCCTATAAACCATTTTGTTGAGGTGTATAGGGAGTGGAATATTGATGAGCAATGCCCTCTTCACTAAGAAAACCCTCAACGGTATAGTTCTTGAACTCCGAGCCATTATCACTCCGAATGGCCAATATGGAAGCATTGTGTTGGCACTCAACTAAAGTGATGAACTCGATAACTCTATTTCGAGTCTCACTCTTCCTCTTGAACAAATACACCCAACAATATCTTGAATAGTCATCCACTATCACCAAGACATACTTCTTTCCTCCGACACTATCATAGGATAGTGGACCAAAGAGATCCAAGTGAATGAGCTCGAGAATTCTTGTGGTGGAGATAGTGGTCTTGGTTGGGTGGAGTTCTCCATGTTGCTTCCCAAAGGTGCAAGAGCTACAAAAAATATCTTTAGCAAACTTAGCCTTGGTTAGTCCTAGAACATGATTGCCACTTTGAAGATCATGCAACATCCTCATATTGGTGTGGGCTAACCGGCGGTGCCAAAGCCAACCCACATCAGCTTTAGCCATTAGGCATGTTGCAACACACATGTCTCCTTTAGAGAAGTCCACTATATACATGCCATTCTCGACAAACCCAACAAAGGCTACTTTAAGAGTTGTTTCCCAAGTGACAATCACATTCTCTTTATTAAATAAAGAGGTAAATCCATAATTTTCAAGTTGGAGAACAGACATCATGTTATAACCAAGGGACTCGACAAGGAGAACATTCTCAATTAATAAATCATTTGAGATAGCCACCTTGCCTTGTCCAATACCTTAAGCTCGGAATTGTCACCAATAGTGACGCAGTTGAGATATGGCGACGGAGGTTCAAGATTACTCATTGCATCATTGCTTCCGGTCATATGTTGGGATGCACCACTATACACTGTCCATCTACCTGACCCGGAAGCACTTCCCTACAAGAGATCAATTCCGCGATTTAGGTACTCATCCTTCAATGGGCCCTCTTTTGTTAGTACCAAGGGTCTTAGGAACCCAAATCTATACTTCTTATAAATCATAACCCCACTAACATGCATTAAATTAGTCTATCTCTACATGCAAGGTGTCCACATCATCTACAACTTGAGCCAATTATTTATCCATGTCATCACATATTTATAAACAATATTCAATCCATGCATGCAAGCTATTCACATTATAATATTTTTGCCATGAAATTTTCACATGATCGATTGCTTACATATTAAATATACAAAAATTCACACCGATTAAATTCAAATTCTCGACTATTGGGATCAATCAAATCCTTCATGTTTTTGAGAATTGTTTTCCATTTTATTCTACAAATATCCTTCCTTTATATACAATTTTTTAAAAATTCTTTCTATACATTTACTTACACAATGTAGTTCTTACTGGGACCCCGCTGCAAGGCATGGGGTATCCTTCTAGTAGTCCAATGATAATCATCACCATAAGAAGTACCAACGTATTTAGCATAAACATGACCATCTATAGATTTCATAAGAACACAAGAGGGGTTATATTTTCCGGCAAAGTAATTGTGAGTGATGCTCCCTCTAGAGGTACCACCACCAATAATGGTGTTGGTCTCCTTCTCCTTGGTCACCTCTCCCTCTTTCACAAAGACAAAATTTTGAGAGGAAGAGGTGAAATTCTTGGTCTTCTTCTTTGACTTGGCAACAAAGCCACGCCATTCCTTCCCTTTATTAGCTCCTCGAGAGCTTATGTCATCATTGAGAATTTTCTATCTTCCTACAATGGTAGTAGTAGTACAAGAGGTAGGCATGATAACAATGCTATTAGAGGAAGGTATAACTGGCTTATTAGATTGTTGATCTAGAAACTTATTCCGAGACGTGGTGAGTTTGTCATGAATTTCTTTAAGAGACGTGAACTAATTTTCTAGTTTTTTATGACGCTCAACAAGTCTCTAATGAGCCATTCATAGCTTCAACTCTTCTTCAAAAGTTTTAATTAGAGCAAGAGATTGCTCATTATCCTTCCTAAGTTTGGAAACACTAATAGCATAGGTCTCTTCTAGACTAGATAGTCTCTCTTCAAGAGAGGCTCTCATGGATCTTTCTTTTTCAAGAGCTTCTACAAGATCCTTTTCATTGTTCTCATGGACACCACCATAACTATACAAGGTCACGATGATCTCTTCCTTCTCATCTATAAGAGAGTTCGCATCATCAAGTTGCCTCAAAAGGGCCTTTACCTTTTCTTTTGTTTCACCTTCAAGACTAGACAACCAAGAGCCTAGATTCTTGGCCTCCTCCTCATCATCAACAATATTTTCAACACAATTCAATAATGAGGGAGGACTAGTTACAATAGGCTTGGAGGTGGAAGGTATTACCTCGGTGGATTTTGCCATGAGACATGTAGGTCGGATCAATGCCTTCTCATTGGGGGATTTGAATAGAGAGACCGATGAAGAGGAAGACGTGGCTATGGCGACATGGGACACACGTACGACTTCATCTTCTCCTTCATCTCCGGAATATTATGTTTCCAATGTTGGTCCTTCTTGAACATATAGATCCCTTGGGACTCTTCTAGCAAGGTTCTTGTTTTATGGATCTTTGATCTTGTCCTTGCGAACGAGCTTGCCTTCATTCTCTTCTCTTGGCTCAAAAGGACACTCTTTGACGAAGTGATTTGCACTTCCACAATTGTAGCATGTCCTTGGCCGCTCCCCATCTTCTTGTAAACCTTGTTTCTCGAGGGTCTAGGGGTACCGGCCTTATGAGCCTCCCATCTCTTCCAATAGTCATGCATGGCAAGAGCGATACACTTGTGAGCACCCTTGTATGTGTCTTCATAGTCCTCTTCATCCTCATCAACTTATTCTATCCAAGCAATCGCCTTATACTTCAAAGCGAGATTGGGGGACTTCCCAATTCCTCTTGAGCGGGCGAGAGCATCATCCTCACTCTTGTGAGATAAGGATATGGCTATGAACTCACACAAAACACCAATGGAGATGAGTGAATTGTAGTCCGATATTGTTCGGATGCTAGTGGATAGGTTCTTATCAAAAGGAGTTATGGCCTTGACAAACTTCCTCTTGATCCACTCATCCGAGATTTCCTCTTTCCCAAAGTCCCTCAATTGGTTTACAACTCTTCTACATAGCTCCTCAGGACTTTCATCTTCTAGCATGACGAAGTTCTCGGACTTGTCAAGTGCCACATGGATCAGCATTTCCTTGGAAAAAGGTGTCAAAGGGAAGTTGGCGAGATTTTACGTTGTGTTCGAGATGTTCTCTTGGAAGGGCCTTTTGAATAGTGACAAGATGATGAAGGTGTTGACCTCTAAGTTGGCCCGATCTTCACGAATCGACAAGAACGAACGAAGAACGCACGAAGAACGCGATGAACACGATGAACACGAGAGGGGAATCGAGGGGAAATCGAGGGCAAACGCGCGGAAACACAAAAGGGGGAAGATAACTCGTGAAGCCTACGAGGGATCGCAAACCCAAGTCAACAACACGCTAATTGAAACCGATTTCTCTCACCGGTCGGTCCACCGATCCAACAGAAGCCCAAAGGGGAAGGTTGGCAAGCACTACTAGAATCACAAGGTGAAAGAGTAGCTCCTTGTAGAGATCTTGATACGGTCCTAGATACACATCTAAGGAGTAGCCTCGTAAGAGGAGTCACCTCACAAGAGGGATACAAGGGCAAAGCCCGAAGTTCTCAAATCATCCCTCAACCCTAGATCTAGCCACCGGGGTCCCTTATATAGATCGGGGTCGAAACGGGGGTCAAAACAGTGCAAAAACGGGCCAATTCCGTGCATTTTGGGGCCACGCCGGCCTGGGAGCCGGCCTGGCCGGCCTGGGGGGCGCAGAGGCCGGCCTGGAGGGGTGGCCGGCCTGGGGCCGGGGTGGGATGGAGGCAGGCCGGCCTGCAGGCCGGCCCTTCTGTTGGGTGCCCGGCCTGGGGCCGGGTGGAGGGGCCAGGCCGGCCTGGAGGCCGGGGTGGAGGGCAGGGGGCCGCCTGAGGGGGGGAGGCCGGCCTGGCCGGGAGGAAGGCCGGGAGACCCCATTTTCCTCCGTTCTTCCACCTCGGGACTCCGATCTTGACGCCGTCTTCACCCACGTTCTTCCTAGCTTCATGCGCACCTTCTTGGATGTGTTCTTGAGCATCTTGGGCACCATCTTGGGTCTCCATGTGGTGATCCCACCTATGCATGTAGAGGGGTATTTCATGAGGTAGAGCACCGTTCACCAAGTCACCGGAAACATACGGAGATAGGAGTGAGTTCACCTTGTTGCGTATCGATGTTGTGCTTGGTGGAATACGGTGGGCTACATCATCTCCCCCCCCCCCTTGAAAAAGAGTCGTCCTCGACTCTCGTTCCATCCATATGTGAGCGGGAGAAGAATCTTGACGACGAAGATGTCGTTGAAGTTGAGCCGCTTGTCGAAGTCCATGTGACGGTAGGCTCGTAGTGGGGGCGGTCCAAAGGTGATGAAGATGATGAAATGGCCCCCCGTGGATGGTTGAGGAAAATCTTGCGAAGCGGTGTAGTCGTTGAAGTTGAGCCTCTTATCGAAGATCATGCCAAGGTATGCTCGTGGAGGGTGTAGTCCAAAGACGATGACGATCTTGACATGATCCTCCATGGGTGGATGAGGATGAGCTTGCGGAAGCGGTAGAGTGTAGTCGTGGCGGTCATTGTCGTTGACGCTTTGTCGAACTCCAAGTGCATCTTGACGAAGGGGATGTAGACGTTGTAGTCATTGTCGTTGACGCGCTTGTCGAACTCCATGCACATCGTGACATGAGGGATGTATGCGTAGAAGCCGTTGATGTCGAAGTGCTTGTGACGCGCCGTGTAGATCTTGACTTGAGGAGTGTGGATGGAGAATGCCTTGTCGTAGAAGCTCTTGTCAATCTCCATGTGGATCATGATGAGCGGAATGTGCTCCTTCCAACCCTTCAAGTCGGTGTCGATGTTCATGCGTTGTGGAGAGCCTTGTATGTGGAGTAGTCCATGAGGTCGAGGATGCTTGATAGAGTCACCAAATCTCTGCAAAATAGACAACAAAGATGGAGAGGAAGTTGGTAAGCCGTTAGTGTCGATAAGCACACATGGGATTTTGCTCTCAACTCTCATCTCACTTTTGGTGGCTAACAAGGCGAGGCCTCTACGAACACTCATGCTTTTTCCACTCAATATGGGCTTGTGGCTCTCACTCACGTGAAGGTGGATCTCTCTCTCACCACTCATCTCACTAGAAGCTTGAGAGGGGACACTAGAAGGCTCCAAAGTCTTGGCACTTGAGTTGTGCGCACTTGTCGAAGTCGTTGCGTTGCTTGGAGTCGGTAGTGTCATAGCATGTGGCGAGGAGGACTCAATCATCTCATCTCTTGGGTTGATCTCCAAGTGTGGAAAGGGTGTCTTTCTTGGAGGAGGAGGTAGGGTCATGGCTTGTGTCGAAGGAAGCTCCATCATCTCCGTGATGTGGTCGTGTAAGCCATGCCTTGTAGCATCCTCAAATGGTTGATGATGATGATGATAAAAATTTCCTTGGCTAGAATGGTGGCTTGAGCGTGGCCTTGTGGAGGTTGGCATGAGATGCTTGGAAGTCAAGGGGAGTGTGTCACCCAATTCGTCGCTACCTCCATATTGAGGATAGGCTTGAAGAACTCGTGTCAACACTCGCGATGAGTTCGCGGCCTCATTGCAATAGACGCTTTCGTCACCATTGGTCGGCATGTCCAAGGAATTGAGAGCTAGTTGGTGCAAGGCATAGTATTGGCCTTCACTCATGTATGCATGGTCACCATTTTGGTTGGCAACCAAGATCATCTCATTGGTAGCATTGGGAGCTCTCTTGTCGATGGTCGGAGTTGCCACTTGTGTCATTGGAGACGAAGAAGAAGAATGCCTTAGAGATGATGGCAAGGGATGAGCCTCATTGACAAAGGCACATGCATCAACGTCTTCATCATAGAGTGGTAGAGTGGTATCCTCATGCGCATGGTGATGTTGATCTTGTGTCATGGGAGGAATAGCTTCACACTCTTGATGTTGTTGGTGTGCTTGTGGCGATGATGGAAGCTCATG
Source organism: Alopecurus myosuroides (assembly GCA_028641055.1). Taxonomy (NCBI): domain Eukaryota; kingdom Viridiplantae; phylum Streptophyta; class Magnoliopsida; order Poales; family Poaceae; genus Alopecurus; species Alopecurus myosuroides. Next base: position 2,394,004 of record JAPCYS010000008.1, on the reverse strand, counting down.
CTCTTGATCATGAAGGTCATTGTTCATCCTCAAAGAATGTCGCTCATGGAAGTTGTGGTTGGGTGTTGGTGGGGAAGTATCTCTCGCCTCTTGCCTTGACGAGGTAGTGGTATCATAGTGTCCATGGCGAGGATGTTCTTGATCCTTGTCGAAGGCGGGGTGCGAGTAGAAAGCACAATCTTGGTGAAGATGCGGTGGGGGCTCCCATTCCTCATATGGATGATGACGCTCATGGTCCTTGCACCTTGTAACATTGAGGCAAACGGCGCTCAAGTTATTGTCTTCATGGCCATCTTGGTCGCCGCCTTGGCAATCCCACATTATGTGACCATGGCCCTTGCAAATGGGCATAAGAGGTCTTCATCTTGAAGGAGGGGAAAGTAGGCTCATAGCATCCTTGCCTAGTGGTGGTCGAAGTGGGCGCTCATAGGGGTCCTCATCAAAGATGGGAAGTGAAGTAGCATGTTGAGCAATCCCACTTGATTGTTGTCGATGGTGGCGCTCAATGGGGTCTTCCTCGAAGATGGGGAAAAACAAGCCATAGGGAGCATTCGCACTCGCTTGATGTTGGGAAGTTCTCTCATTTCGGTCTTCATCAAAGATAGGCGGTGGAAGCTCAATTGGGTCATCCTCATTGGTTTGGCGATGGCGATCATGATGGAGAGGATGGCGCCGATGGTCATTGTGGTGGAGTCGAGGGAGGCATTCACTAGAAGCCATGTCGGGAGCACCTTCTTGATAATGGCCTTGGTCTTGGTGGTCATTGTGGTGGTGACACACATTTTGCCTTGGAAGCCTTGAATGTGGGCAAGCACCATCCACGAAGCCATTTAGACCAATGTCATGAGTCGAGCTTGGAGAAGGTGGATGATGAAGAATATCCGGTCGTAGAGGGTGATCTTGAAGAGGGTCACCACGGCCTTGTCGGTATCGAGGTCGAGGTAGTGGTGATGGCGAGCGATGCTCAAACCAATGTCGTCTCGGAGCTTGTGGTGGAAGATGCGATGAGGTGGATGTACCACTCTCTTCCATATGGCGATGGTGATCATGGCGACGGTCTTGGTGATGAGCGTGGTGATGAGAGCGGGAAGCTTGTCGATGACGAAGCTTGCGGCGTTCCCGCACCTCATGTGTGGGATGACTCCGAAAGTCATTTGGATGCCTTGGCTTCTTGGCCTTCTCGCTAGATGGGGCCTCGATGATGTCCTTCTTGTGGCGCCGTCTTGATGTCGAAGGGGACCATCTTGACGTTGCCAACTTGCCGGATTTCTTGTCGTTGCGCCATCTTGAGGTTGAAGGGCGTTGTCTTGTCTTGGCCTTGGCATTCTCCTTGTAGTTCCGTGGTGGTGAGCATGAACCATCGGAGTTTCTTGTCAACCGAAGCTTGGCGAGGAAGGTCTTGTAGGTGAGCTCGTCCATGTCGGAGTCATAGTCGGTGTAGAACTCCGCCATGCTCGAGGATGCGTTGTCGGTGTAGTAGGGCTCCAACTCGTCAACCAAGCTTGCGGTGTCCTCATTGTAGTCGTGGTTCATGTCGTTGTAGCTCATGGAGTCGGAGTCGTCGTGGATGTTGTGGTGGTGCTCCTCCATGTCGATGATGGTTGGGGAGGAGTAGTCGGTGTATAGCTCGACGTCGTGGTCGTAGTAGTGGTGGTGATCCACCATGTCATGCTCGTAGTAGTGGTCATCCACGATGTCGTGCTCGGAGTAGTGGTCGTCCACCACGTCATGCTCGTAGGAGTGGAGGTCCATGTCTAGCTCGTTGTAGTCGTAGTGGTCCATCATGGACTCATCATGATCATCATGGCCTCCAAAGTCTTCGCTCTCGCTATACATGGTTAGTGAAAAGCGCAAGTGTATATATAGAGTGTGAGGACCTAAGAGCTCAACCCTCACCTTTTAGCAAATGTTGGAAACTAGTGGACCAAGCCAAGAGAAACCGATAGCAAAAAGAATGAAGTGACTTGAGTTCGAAAGATCCCAAAACACGCCCCAAAACACACACGGCTTATTGGTGGATGGCAAATGGGTTAGAAATGTGGCGAGGAAAACGACAAATCCAAAGAAAAGTATGTTGTAAAACGTGGAGAAGAATCAAAGAAAAGTTAGCACGAAAACCAAACCTAGTGGAGGAAAAAGATATGGTGGAAACGAAAAACACACACACAAATGATAAATGGGGTTAGTGCGGCAATGGACGAGCGGAGACGAAATGTACCTATCGAAGACTAAGCTCAATGCCACACCAACGCAAGGAGGACGCTAGCTCGAACCGCAATTAACAAGAGGCAACAAGATTCGCAATGTGGCAACCGGTCACTCTCTTCTCTCTTGCAACTCAAAGCTAGGCGTTCCTACAAATGATAGCAATTGGCATCGATCTTTGCTTCTTTTGGCTCTTTTTGCTTCTTGCTCTTTCTCCTTTCTCTTTTTTTTTTTGATTTTTCGCTTTTTGATGATGAGGATGCGGAGATGATTCCCAAATGCCAATGCCTACTCGTAGCTATTCTCTCACAAGCGCAAAACTCGCACTCTCGGTGCCACAATGCGATGCCAAGCGATGTAAAAGAGCTAGTCCGAATAGGTAAGGTACACAAAGGAATGGGTTAGTTCAAGCGGAAGCAAGTTATACCTATGCGGTGGATGATCTCGGACTTGCGGCCGGTGGATGCCGATGTCGTGTGGATCCGATGATGTAGATGCGTAGGCGATGTCGATGGCGACGCGTAGGAACTTGCCTCACTCAAATCGGAGCAACGACGACAAAGAAAAACAAGATACAAAATCTGTCCAAGAATCGAAGAGCAGGAATTTTCTGTGATTTTTGCTCAAATTCGAAATTTCTCCCAAATCAAGAAAAAATTTGGACAAATTCAAGAATTGTGGCTGAATAGGAAGATGGGGAATGGTTTTTGGCAACAAATCTATGAAACAAAACCACGAGAAACTCAATCAAGAGATCGGTCGAAATCCCTTTCGGCTATTTTTGGTCAAATTTTCGAATTTATGGTGGATAGAAGAAAAATTGGTGGTAGGGGAGGGGGTGGTGTCAGATTCGTGTCAATCTAGCTCTGGATACCAGATGATGAAGGTGTTGACCTCTAAGTTGGCCCGATCTTCACGAATCGACAAGAACGAACGAAGAACGCACGAAGAACGCGATGAACACGATGAACACGAGAGGGGAATCGAGGGGAAATCGAGGGCAATCGCGCGGAAACACAAAAGGGGGAAGATAACTCGTGAAGCCTACGAGGGATCGCAAACCCAAGTCAACAACACGCTAATTGAAACCGATTTCTCTCACCGGTCGGTCCACCGATCCAACAGAAGCCCAAAGGGGAAGGTTGGCAAGCACTACTAGAATCACAAGGTGAAAGAGTAGCTCCTTGTAGAGATCTTGATACGGTCCTAGATACACATCTAAGGAGTATCCTCGTAAGAGGAGTCACCTCACAAGAGGGATACAAGGGCAAAGCCCGAAGTTCTCAAATCATCCCTCAACCCTAGATCTAGCCACCGGGGTCCCTTATATAGCTCGGGGTCGAAACGGGGGTCAAAACAGTGCAAAAACGGGCCAATTCCGTGCATTTTGGGGCCACGCCGGCCTGGGAGCCGGCCTGGCCGGCCTGGGGGGCGCAGAGGCCGGCCTGGAGGGGTGGCCGGCCTGGGGCCGGGGTGGGATGGAGGCAGGCCGGCCCCTTCTGTGGGGTGCCCGGCCTGGGGCCGGGGTGGAGGGGGCCAGGCCGGCCTGGAGGCCGGGGTGCTCGGGCAGGGGGCCGGCCTGAGTATGGGGGGAGGCCGGCCTGGCCGGGAGGAAGGCCGGGAGACCCCATTTTCCTCCGTTCTTCCACCTCGGGACTCCGATCTTGACGCCGTCTTCACCCACGTTCTTCCTAGCTTCATGCGCACCTTCTTGGATGTGTTCTTGAGCATCTTGGGCACCATCTTGGGTCTCCATGTGGTGATCCCACCTATGCATGTAGAGGGGTATTTCATGAGGTAGAGCACCGTTCACCAAGTCACCGGAAACGTACGGAGATAGGAGTGAGTTCACCTTGTTGCGTATCGATGTTGTGCTTGGTGGAATACGGTGGGCTACATCACAAGAGTGGTCTTGTTGAGTTGAAATTCAATATCCTCTCTTTGAGTCAGGTTGCTTGCATCATGAGGATGGAACCCATGGAGAACACTTCTCCAGAAGGCGGTGCAAGAGCCGGAAATATGAGACTCCATATCAAACTTCCAAGAAGAAAATTCATTAGTGTTAAGCATGGGAGGAAGTCCAACATTTCAAATGTGTGGCATAGTAGCAATGGGATGAATAGAGTCATAATTGGCAGGTGCTGGAACTCTTGAGTTAGACCCCAAACCATTAGCCGTTTGAGACTTGGAGCCTTTGGAACTTCCACCACTCTTATCCTTTTTATCGGCATTTGCCTTGGCTTTCGCCTTGGCTAAAGCAATGTTAGCTTCCATTTCGGCGATGTCCGGAATGGAATCATCATCCGAGCTAACATCATCAGCGGTGGAGGGGAGTTCCTCGAACTCCTTGGTTTTCCCCATCATGGCCTCCAATATCTTCTTTATGCTAGAAACCTCCGAGCCAACACTAGAGCTAAACTTGGACAATTCGGCTTGGATAGTTCCAACCGTTTCTTGTAGGTTAGTTATAGTGTTAGTCATTTTGGCGATTTCCGCATTAGAAGCGTCGGGATCACTTACATTAACCATTATACTCTTAGGCGGTTAAGCCCTTAGTAAGAGCCGAGGCTCTGATACCAATTGAAAGTGCACTATGGTCAACTAGAGGGGAGGGGTGAATAGGTTGACTACCAATTTTTCTTCCTTTCCTTTTTAGTTTGGGCTAAACAAGTAATACAAGGTTCTCTAGATGTGCATCTAGGTGAGCAACCTATGTGATACAAGATATGATACACAACGGAAGTAAAACGAAAGGTAACAAGATAAACCACAAGTGTAAACAAGGAGACAAGGACATGTTTCCTGTAGTTCCTTCTCAAAGAGAAGTACGTCTATGTTGGATAGGTGGGGAGCAACCTAGGCACTCCTCAATAGCACAGATGCACACCTTATTCTCCTTGAGCTTCTCCGGTGAGGGAGATTATCGTTTCCACTATGAGGTCGACTTGAAGGCATTGACCAAACCTTTACACAAGGTTGAGGACACCCCACAAGATGGATAGAGGCTCTTAAACAATCTGAAGCTTCTTTGCAACAAGGTGGAAGCTCCAAGCATGAGATCTACTAAGGTTTATAGGCCTCAAGTAGGATTCTAGATCTACTAGGATGTGGTGGATGTATTTGCAATTCCTTTGGTGGAATCACGGATCTAGGTCTCCTCTAGCTCTCCACAAAGTTATGGAGTGATTGAGTGGTTGGAGAGGGAGATCTAGGAGGTTGAAGCTTGCATTAATGGCTAAGGGAGAGAGAGTGTGTGTGAGAAGCTTAACATTTAAGAGGTAGGGGAATGACTTTAAATACCCCTTTCCCAATATGGCTGTTGGGCAGCCCACGCAGCACCAGAGGTATCGGTGTTTCCACCGGTACTACCGGTGGTCTTTTTCGTCTGGAGCCCGCGTGGCTCCTCTTCCCCTTAGCTGGTTCTCTAGGCACAAAGCTACCAGTGGGAACACCGGAGGTACCGCTCACCGGTACTACTGGTGGGTTCCGCCCTGGCCTTCGCGATGTGGCACCCGAACGTGTTTTTAGAGGAACCACCACCGGTAGCTCCACCGGTGGCAAACCGCTCGTTGTAGGCTCGTTGAAGGGGCGGAGGTACCGGTGGGAACACCGGAGGTTCCACCCACCGGTACCACCGGTGACATCCGCTGTAGGGTCCACCAAGAGCCACCCGAAGGGAGTTTTGGTGGAGGTACCACCGGTACCTGAAGGGGTCGTTGCATAGAAAACAAAAAAAATTCCTACGTGAGAGACACCCGAAAGGCCAAGATCTAATCTAGGAGACGAAGTGCAACGGGCAACGAGAGGGTTAAGGAGAACACATACCCTCGAAGACACAAAGCGTTACGAGATCAAATCTCGTTGTTGGCGTAGTCGTACTCACACCGATCCCGATATCGAGAAGATGTGCACTGCAATCCGGCGGTGCCTCCGTGATTGGTCACACGTACAGTTGATGACGACCTCCGTTCCCTCGATCCAGCAGGGCGCGGAAGTAGAGGATCCCTCGGAACTCCAGCAGCACGACGGCGTGGTGGTGGTGAAGAATCCCACGGTCAGGGCTTCGGCAAGCCGGAAACCATGGAATTGAGCAGCGGGTGAAGTGGAAGGGAGGTGGGAAAGTGTGTGTGAGAAGAGGAGCTCTCACCCTCCTTTTATAGGGAAGGGGGAGGCAGCCCAAGAGGGGGTGCGGCCAGACATGGTGGTGCCCCCACCTCTTCCCTCTTCATGTGAGTGGAAGCCCCACTCACATCCACACATTTTCCCTTAAAACTCCACTTAGAAAATCCAAAGGTTTTTCTTAATAAATAAATAAAACATTTTTATTTCTTTATTTCAGCATTTGTTAATTCTATTAACAAAATTTTGCATATAGCACCTCGAATCATTTGTTAATTCTATTAACAACCATTCGATGAAAAAACCCTTGAACTATTTCAATTTTCCCCGAAACAATTTCGGTGTTGCTCAAAATATTCTTCGATATTCCGTATCCTCTCAAACGCGTCATCGAACCTTAAGTGTGTCACCCTAAGGTTCATGAATAAGATAGACATGATCGAGACTCCTATCCAATCAATAATCAACAGCGGGATCTGGAGATCTGTGATGACTCCTATATATTCAACGATGACTCTCGTGATCGTGTGAACCATCAACGTCGTGAATTATTCCCCTTGTCTCACGATATTTTACTTGTCCGAGATTCGATCATTGGTATCAACCATACCTTGTTCAATCTCGTTACCGAAAAGTACTCTTTTCTCGTTCCCATGATATAACATCCTTGTGATCATATCATGTGCTTGCAAGCGGCGTTGATGTGATATCACCGAGAGGGCCCAGAGTATATATCTCCGTCATTTTGGATGGACAAATCCCACTCTTGATCCATGATCCTCAACTAATACTTTCCGAATATCTAACAGAACCTTTATAGTCACCCCGTTACGGTGTGGCGTTTGATGACATCAAAGCACCCTTCCGGTATCAGTGATTGACATGATCTCATGTTTTAAGGAATAAGATACTTCGTATGTTGGATATAACAATGTAAACCTAATGACTCGATCGCATTTCTATATTCACTTTGGGTATATGTTCATCACATCATTCTTCTAATGACATGACCCCGTTATTAACAACATCCAATGTTCATGATCAGGAAACCTTGATCATCTATTAATCAACGAGCTAGTTAAAAGAAATGCTTTACTAGGAACCATTGTTTGTTCATTAAACACACATGTATCAACGTTTCCGGTTAATACAATTCTAGCATGAGAAATAAACATCCATAATAAACAAGGAATAAGATAATAACCATTTTATTATTGCCTCTCGGGCATATTCCCTTCAGTCTCCCACTTGCACTAGAGTCAATAATCTAGTCTGTAGGCACTTAACATATATGACGTTCCAGTGTTATTACCATGCTTCGCATGTGGTAAACATCATCAAAAAAATCTGAACTGTTCAGGTCCTATTGTATTTGCATGTTCTTTGCGTCTACATGCATCACTTATTCTCCAATGAGATGGGTTTGTATATATATGGTCAATCGGTGAAACCTTAATTCCTCAGCTTAAACCGATGTCACTAACATCGTGAAAATGTAGCTTCATAGTGTTAGCATTCTTGGGAATTCACCAAGTTCCGGTGATACCTTAATTCCTCAGCTTAAACTAATGTTACTAACATTATGAAAATGTAGCTTCATAGTGTCAGCATTCTTGGAAATTCACCAAGTTCCATAAAGAACTCCTTGACACAAAATACGCTTACTATCAGTTGTCAACACAACGATATACTTTAGCCTTTGTTGTAGTATCTGTCACAATATTTTAATTTTGAAACTCTTTCAAATCCATCATGGAACTTTCTTCCAGCCTATTGTGCTACCCTTCATCACATATTTTAATTGAGATAAATTTATTTGAATATATGACAAGACTATTAGTGTAACATATTACAACTAACATTTTGTCATTACTACATAGGAAAACATATCCTTAGCATTTCTAAAATGACACAAGGATCTCTCCCACTGTTGTCTAATCATCATATGAATTATCCTGCTATAACATTTTATAGCATAGGGCTCATCTGGTTGTGTATATAGCATGGAAACATGACTTACAAATCTCAATTTCAATGATGCTCATCATGTGTCAAAACACTTGAATCTTGCTCAATTATTTTCCATGTGACAAGAACTCCTTATTGTCATTTTGATGTTGACTTACTTCAATATTTAATATATGTAATTTGGCTTCAATCATTTAAGGCGCTTCAATCCATCTTTTATAGATATCGATGCCCAATATCTTCTAAGCCTTTCATCAATAAGAAAATCTTAACCATGTTAATTTAAAATACATATTTTCCAATCAACCATATGTCATCTACATAATGTATTGGAAACATGTCATAGCGCTCCCACTTAATTTCTTGTAACTCTACAAGCAACTTTTTCGTTCATGATGGAATCAAACTCTTTTGATAACTTCATTAAGGTAAAGATTTCAACTTCGTTATGCTCTATTCAACCATTGAAGTGTGCATACCTTTCTAGCAACCTTTTGAATTTTACAAAACTCTCAGACTGTGTCAAGTACACATCCTTGATCAAACTTCCTCGAGAGGAGAGTTAGTTTTGTTATTCAACATCCATATCATAATATTTAACTTTTCTAGAACTATCCGCAAAGACTAAGCATCACTACGGAAGATCAAAATCTTGTAGTAGTCAACTCTTTGAACTTCGTCAAAAACAAATTTTCGATAAGTACAACTTTCAAAGGATGTAAAAATCCATGTCTTTGTCGCTATATAGACCCTTTTGCTATCGGTAGGCATCAAGCCTATCGAAAGGACTATCAAGTCACATACTTGATATTCATACAAGGATACTATGGCGGATATAATGGCTCATAGTCAATTTTACGAAGTCAGGGCCCATCATTTGCTTCCTTTATAAGGTCCAGGTCCTTTTGTTGTCAAAACAACACTTTACACTTAAACCACAAGTTGGTCTAAGTACAAAGTTTTAGGACTTTTGTGGTTCAGTTAGCAAACTCATCCGAAGTATTTATAACACATGTAGTGTCTTCTGCTTTGTCAAAATAGCAAACCCCAGAACAACTTCCAGTGTTGCGCTACTCTTGACATGATAACGAAGATTCTGTAATCTCGTTGAGTTTGTACTGTGCTCCCACTCACTTGTTCTGCAAGAACTAATTTCTCGAGAAATCAACTCTTTCTGAAAAAAAACATTTGTCTTTTGGTTCGGTGATAGGAGAAATACCCAATGGATTCGTTGGGATAACCTTATAAACATATATGTATCCTATTTTGGTTGTAAACATTTTACACATGCTATTCATACCAAAACTTAAGAAAAAAGACAATTCGGGTCATTCCCCAAACCATATCTTATATGGTGTCAATTTCAATGGATCATGATGGCGCTCTTTTTAGCGTAAAAGCGGTTGTCACTAATGTATAAACTACAAAATTATAATGGCAATTTTATTAATCTTACCATGTCAAACAATGTTTGATTTTGTCTCTCGAACACTCCAAACTAATGTGGGGTAATTCGAGTAATATAAGTTGTAGAACAATTCTGCAACTTCTCAGATGTTTTGCTAAACTTTGTAACTCAAACTTTATCCTTTATGATCCAATCATAAATACTTGATTATCTTGTTACATTGATTTTTACTTCATATTAACAACCTTTTGAACCAATTCAAAATGTCAAACTCCGTTCTCTTTAAATAGATATACTCACATATCTACTCAAATCATCGACATAATTTAATGAAGGAAAAATTAATCCAGCATACATGACTACACATAATGGACTATATACATCAATATGTATAATCTCCATTAAATTAGTCGTCCATTCTAGTTTGGCCTGTGAACGGAATTCTAGTCATCTTTTAGAAGAGGTCTCACAAGCGTCAATTTATTCAAAACAAAATGACTCCAGAAGTCCATCAATATGGAGTTCCTTCATGTTTACCTTTCTGATATGAACTAAAATGGTGGTGTCACAATTTAAGTGAAACTCTTTTACGTCTTGCAACGTTTAGCATTTAGTCTTATAGATGTTTACATTACCAACATGATTTATATTAACATATCCATCAATTATGGAATATGGTCATAGTTTGAACAATCTCATTTGTTCTCACAAAAGTCCAGAACAAAATAACAACTTATTAAGTTCTTAAAATAAATCTTGAATGTTTGGTTCGATACGACAATGAACACAATAACACTTTATTACTGTTCTTGTCATAATCGATTCCACATCTATTACTAGTTTCTTTTAGGCCCTTGTATTTCTTGCATTGTGTTGCTTTGTATGACAACTCATACCAACCAATGTGGTATCAAAATACCCCAAAAATACTTTGTTAACTAGTAATACATCTATAACTTGTATATCAAACATATACTTCTGAGCCGGACTTTTCCAATTATCTTCTTTTTCTACCATATATCTTTTTGTAATTCTATAATATTCCCTTTCCTTTAGAGAAGAATCATTCAACATCAAACAATGCTAGTCATACTAGCTCATTTTCTTTGGCGTGTTAGTCATATACTATCACCCATTGAGTCATACTTTGAGTTTGATTGTTCTACTAATATCACCATATTAATAGTATTCTTCTAGATTCCACTCTTAGCAATCTCTAAGTAAGGTAAACGACTTTACCCATACTTTTAATCCATCCCATCATAATAATTTTATGATTAAGCTACTATAGCTCGAAGGAAGGAATTTAGAGGATAATTTTTAGCGCCCAACTTCTTGGAATATTGTATCTTCAATCATTGCATATATTCAGATAATATAAGCAAACATTGTCACGCTAAATTATACTCAGTCATGTCGCCACAAATAAGTTTCTAGATATCAATATATCTTTCACTTGATTGTTTCTGAAAACAACTCTTTTCAGTTCCTAAATCACCTTGATCAACAAAACATTCTTTTGAAGATAAAGTAATATGGAAGCAACCATGACTCTGGATTCTAAGTAGGAATTGGTTGCTCTCTAGATCAATCAATCATTAATCATATGGAGCTAGGTAGGAAATACCGAAAATCTACAATAGGACTCAATTTTAAATTTCACTAATACGGTACCAATCTTAAATGATTTTTACCAGATCATAACAGTTATATCTTAATTAACAATCTAAGTGTAAGGTAGTTATGTGGATTCCAATGAATACTACAATTTGTGCAAATTCACTTTGATTGGTTGTTTATGATAAATAAGTTTAAGTTAATTCAAAATTATGCCATGAACTCCCACTCAAAAACAAAATCCCTCTTAGTCGTCTTTAGTGATTACACGAACCAAATTCACTACACCAAAACCGATCATCACGTGAGATGATATAGCTTCAAAGGCGAACATAGACATGTTCATCATATCTTCCATATGACTCATGCTTTACCTTTCGGTTACGTGTTCCGAGGCCATGTCTGTATATGCTAGGATCGCCAAGTAGAACCGTAGTATTGCGTGTGTTTCAAGGCCATGTCTCTACATGCTAGGCTTGAAAGCACCCGTTGTATGCGAATGTTGAGTCTGTCACACCCGATCATCACGCGGTGTCTCGAAACGACGAACTTGTTTAACGGTGCATACTTAAGGAAGAACACATTATTATCTTGATATTAAGTGAGAGGGAACATCTTATAATGCTACCGTCGCTATCTAAGCAAAACAAGATGCATAAAAGGATTAACATCACATACATCACGTGTAATAACGTAATATGATATGGTCCTCCTTGCACCTGATCTCCATCATGTGCATTATGGTATGATCTTCATCATTCCACCGGCGTGGTACCAAGTACCATGGCACCCCAATCTTGATTGTCCATCAATAATAAGACAACCATATGGATACCTTCTGGTATATCAAAAATCTACAAAATAGATCATCTCATAATCAAATTTGTAACATTGACCATATCACATCACATACCCAGCAAAAACTAGTTAGACGCTTCTAATTTATTTTTGCATATTTTACGTGGCTTAGGGCTTTCGAGGATAGAACCGTTCATACCTACGAACATCAACCACAACGTTGATAAACACATTTTTAACAACCCTTCGTAGATTAGATCTTAACTATAGTAGGAGAAACAGACACCGCAAGCCACTTATGCAATACAAGTTGCATGTCAGTTGTGGAACAAGTCTCATGTACGTGGACATGTAAGGTTAGTCCGGGCCGCTTCATCCCACTATGCCACTAAGATCATAAAATAATCAAGGAGGTAATAACATGATCATCAACGCCCACATACACCTATGTGTTCTACCCGTACAAAACATCTACGCATAGATCCAGCTATGATACCACTGAAGGGGTTGTTGCATAGAAAACAAAATTTTCCTACGCGAGAGACACCCGAAAGGCCAAGATCTAATCTAGGAGACGAAGTGCAACGGGCAACGAGAGGGTTAAGGAGAACACATACCCTCGAAGACACAAAGCGTTACGAGATCAAATCTCGTTGTTGGCGTAGTCGTACTCACATCGATCCCGATAGCGAGAAGATGTGCACCGCAATCCGGCAGTGCCTCCGTGATCGGTCACACGTACAGTTGATGACGACCTCCGTTCCCCCTCAGAACTCCAGCAGCACGACAGCGTGGTGGTGGAAGAATTCCACGGTCAGGGCTTCGCCAAGCCGGAAACCATGGAATTGAGCAGCGGGTGAAGTGGAAGGGAGGTGGGCAAGTGTGTGTGAGAAGAGGAGCTCTCGCCCTCCTTTTATAGGGGAGGGGGAGGCATCCCAAGAGGGGGTGCGGCCAGCCATGATGGTGCCCCCACCTCTTCCCTCTTCATGTGAGTGGAAGCCCCACTCACATCCACTCATTTTCCCTTAAAACTCCACTTAGAAAATCCAAAGGTTTTTCCTAATAAATAAATAAAACATTTTTATTTCTTTATTTCAGCATTTGTTAATTCTATTAACAAACTTTTGCATATAGCACCTCGAATCATTTTTTAATTCTATTAACAACCATTTGATGAAAACCCCCTTGAACTATTTCAATTTTCCCCGAAACAATTTCGGTGCTGCCCAAAATATTCTTCGATATTCTGTATCCTCTCAAACGCGTCATCGAACCTTAAGTGTGTCACCCTACGGTTCGTGAATAAGATAGACATGATCGAGACTCCTCTCCGATCAATAATAAACAGCGGGATCTGGAGATCCGTGATGACTCCTATATATTCAATGATGACTCTCGTGATCGTGTGAACCATCAACGTCGTGAACTATTCCCTTTGTCTCGCGATATTTTACTTGTCCGAGATTCTATCATTGGTATCAACCATACCTTGTTCAATCTCGTTACCGACAAGTACTCTTTTCTCGTTCCCATGATATAACATCCTTGTGATCATATCACATGCTTGCAAGCAGTGTTGATGTGATATCATCGAGAGGGCCCAGAGTATACCTCTCCGTCATTTTGGATGGACAAATCCCACTCTTGATCCATGATCCTCAACTAATACTTTCCGAATACCTAACGACACCTTTGTAGTCACCCTGTTACGGTGTGACATTTGATGACATCAAAACACTCTTCCGATATCAGTGATTGACATGATCTCATGGTCTAAGGAATAAGTTACTTCGTATGTTGGATATAACAATGTAAACCTAATGACTTGATCGCATTGCTATATTCACTTTTGGTATATGTTCATGTCGCACCCGGACTTCTAGGGGATACTCGTAGTTCCGTTGAACAGCAGATGATTGGATTACGGGGCTTACCTGCACCCGCATCTCTTACGAGTAGGCCAACACACGTATGTGTGACAACCAAACTCTACTGTTCATCGTCTACGTAAACCATCCCATAGAAATCTGGATACTTCCATTTACGTACTTCAAACCATACACACATGGTACGTCAACGGTGTTGAACAAAATGATAGCACAACATATCTCTAGGACACAAAAGATGGAAATAAGTTGCAAATAGCTCTCACTAGAGCAGAGATAGCAAATACAATCATCCAGAGGACACATGTCCCAACATAACATCATTACATCACATCGGAAGCATTCAACATGTCTGAGTACAGACAAGATCCAAATAGGCCTAAGAGGCCGGAAACGAAAAGACGGATCCCATCCACGAAGTCTCGGATCCTGCCCGGGTCCGCTATCTACTCGTCAGCAGTCTCGTCATACTCCACGTAGTAGCCACCATGGGGATCCTCGGAAACGTAGTCTGCGGAAACCACAGCCCCAAAGGGGTCAGTACATAAACGTACTGGCAAGCAAGACTCACAGTTCACCAAAGTGTAACCCGTCAACACCAAGCACAGATGCTTTGGGTTCAACGGAAGGAAGGGGATATAAAAGATGCTGCAACTGGCTACTCTAACCAACTACAGAGTTACTACCACTTCCGGCTAACAGAAAGAAGATAAGATAGCGTATCGTAACCAACTATAGCTAACTCCAAACAAACCCATCCTGGATCTCGCCCCTTATCCAAAGAAGCAATCCGAGGATAACTCACACAGTTGGATTAGTGAGGGGTTCAGATTGTGTGTCATTAAGCCTATTACTAGTCAGATTGTTAATCGTTAGGTTTAAGTTGTCCTGAGTACTTGTTAGCCAGTACTTTCACCAAGTAGTCCATAACCGCGGAAAACACGGCTTCTCGAGAAGATTTATCCCTGCAGGGTGCACCAATTTGGCCGTACACGTAAGAATAACCCGCCAGATGGGAAGGCCTTTCCCACCAAGCGGGCACTCAACACAACTCAACTCTTCTTCGCATCAAGCCCAAAGACCCCGTGTAGTGAGCGCACGCTAATCAAGCCCACGAAGAAAAGGGGACCCTCATAGCACTCTAAGAACGTGTCTCCCTAAATGCCGACTACAAAAGTTCCACCCTGGCCTGGGTCGCAAAAACATGCATGCGGCAAATGGAAAACCCGAACTAAATGAGGCGATTTGGACGAGATGCGAATCGAATCAAATTGAGGGGGGAGCCCATACACGCTTCCCACATGCGGTTAGTGTGCTCATCATGGATCAGTAGACAAGACCCTTTTCCTAATTAGGGTCGACACTAGCAGGCCTCAAAACCACGCAGGGCCTCCTGCCGGTGCCTTATCATCAAATTATTATTATCCACAATATTAACAGGTTGATTGATTAAACCTCGAGCCCCAGAACATACTAGAATAAGATAATAGAAAGTAAATGACAACAGACTCGAGCAAAACAACCCTAAGCATGCTAGTAAGACACGGGCAACAAGCAAAAGGTTATAGGTGTGGAGGTGAGACTATATCAGGGTTAAAGGATAACATGTGATAGGTTCGTAACAGAAGCAACTATTCATAGGGCTAGCAGAATAGACAACGGAAAGTATCGGTAACCAATGTTGAAAGGAACACAGTGGTTCATGTGAGTGAATACTTGCCTGCAAACTCAGCAGCCTGGTACTGAGCTAAATCCTCAGAAGGGGTGTCGTAAGTATCGTCGGTCTCAACGTCGGCGTCCATTCGAGAAGAAGCAAACAAACAATGCAGAGAACAAACAATCAATAACATGGCATAGTGCACAATCAAGGGATGATGCATGACAATTTAAGTTAGGCATCAAATAAACTAGTTGACATGATAACATGTTTAAATGGACCCATATGCAATTGGATTGCACATGGAAAGCCCATGGATTAAGGTTGGAACAATTGTTTTACAACTAACCAATAGGTGAAAGTGGATTAGCATGATGCATGGATGAGGAAAACAGCAAAATAACAACAATAGAATCAATTGGAAATAAGGTTTACCAAGTTTGAAAATTTGTTTATTAAGTTATGAGATTTTGGTTCCTTAAAGGTGTCACACAAGCATTTGTTGTTTTCACCAATTTTAATTGTTCAAAATAGATAACAAAGTTCATATTTGATAAGAACACACAATTTTAGGTGGAATACATGTTTCACTTGTTGAAAATGGATTTCAAATAAATTATTTATGAATTAAACAAGTTTAAGCAAGAATTAAATGAATTTAATTCAAACATGAACTTATTTGAATTTTTATTTGTTCAAAGTATTAAACCAAATTCATATTTGAAAAGCTTATACTTTTATGGTTTGAAAACATATTTTATAGTTTCAAAAATAAATTAATTTGACCAAGTTATGATTTTAACAATATTAAATGATTTAAACAAGGTTTAAATCATTTAACCAATTTTAATTATTCAAAACATGAAACAAATTTTATATTTGGAAAGGTGGTTTAATTTAGCATGGAAAACATATTTCATTTGTTGAAATTGGAATTAAAATGAGCAAGTTATTAATTTGGCAATTTTAATTGCATTAATCAAGAAACAGTTGTTTTCAGCAATTTAAATTATTCAAAACAGCAAACAAAGTTTATATTTGCAAAGTACATGAAAAGTTGATTGGAAAACATATTTAGTTTGTTGAATTTGGAATTTTTATGCCCAAGTTATGATTTTTGCAAGTTTAAGTGAATTAAACAAGTTTTCAAATATTTCACCAATTTAAAAATATTCAAAACAGTAAACAAATTGCATTGAAAAGGTTGAAAACATGTAGCAAATGTTTCACTGAACATTTTGAGCTATTAAACATAATTTTAGGGTGATTACTGAATTTATTATGCAATTTTCCATAATCATTCTTATTCTGCCATTTTTAGTAAACAGAGGGAAACATGCTCAAAATTAATTCAATTGTGACCAAATAAAATACCAATGTGTAGAGTTTGTTAAGAAAAATTTTTAGAGCCCAAGTTTGCTTAAATTGGATGAACCAAACTCAAGTTATGAAATTCCAAAGTTTCCAATTTTTATTGCATTTTCAGTAATTAATTATTTAGTGCAAAAATTAGTACAGAAACATGTTGCAATTTTGTTACTAATGGAAAGGGCACAAGATTTTGAATCCACAGGAATTTGAATCATTCAATTTGGAGCAAAATTCAATTTTATATTGATTTTAGAATTAATTGCTCAGATCTCTGTTTCTGAAATTCGGGCAGAAAAAGAAAAACAGAAAATAAAAGGGGTGGCTTTCTGCCTGGGGGGGAAATCGAACCCTGGACCTGGGGCGTGCGCACAAGGGTTCTAGCCAGTGGGGTGCGGTTCAGTTTCGTGACAGAGAGGGGAACTCGGTGGGGTTATGGTTCAGATTCGGGTGGTTTTTTAACTGAACCTCAAATCGGTTCTGCACCTCGACAGAGAGAAGGCCGCCGGCGGTCTTCTGCTCGCCGGAGGGCGCCGTGGCGTGGTGCTGTGCGGTGGGCCGTGCGGTGTGCTGCGGACGAAAGGGAGATGGGAGAGAGTAGCGAGAGGGGGGAGAGCGCTCACCTTGAGGGAGGCGGAGGAGCAGTCGGGGCGGAGCAGGGAGACGGCCGGCGGGAATCGAGGATGGCGGCGGCGTCTCCATGGCTCCCGGCCACCGCCGTGGGGTGGAGGAGGAAGAGGGTGGCCGGGGGGTTCCATTCCCGGCCCTAGCATGGCCGGAGGGGAACCCCAACAGCGGCGATCACCGGAGGGGAAGGGAGGTGGTACAGGTTCAGTTACAGAAAGAGAAGAGACAGAGAGAAAAGAGATGGAGGTGGGAAGGAGAGGGAATGGAGGCGGGGAGAGGGAGAAGGAGGGAGAGGGCACTAGGGTTAGGGAGCTAGGGCTCGGCCTAGGTCTTAAGGGGAAGGGGGAGGGCTGCTGGCCGTTGCCTGCTCTGCTCTGTATACGTGTGTGCTTGGATGCGATCCGTACCGAGGAAGAAGAAAGGGGTGCGAAGGGGTATGGGCCTGGGAGTTGGTTGGGCTGGGCCTGCTGCCCTCTCTCTCTCCTTTGCTCTGTTTTATTCTTTTTGTTCTATTTTTTTTTTGCTGAATTGTAATAGGAAGAAATAGATAAGGTTTTGAGTTAGAAATTTTTAGGGAAATTTTTGTAACAACTCCTTATTGGAAAAGCAACATGTGCAAGCTTGGGTTTCCAAATATTTCAAAATATATTGATGGTTGTAAATTGGTTGAACTTTGAATGAAAATTGAGATTAAGTGATTATTGAAAACAAAAATTAAATAGGGTGAACCTTAAAGTTTAAGTGGAAACAAATGATTATAATTGTGTTGTAATTTTCATTAATTCCAAAAGGTTGCTGTTTGGAAAAATGTGATTTGAATTTGAAAGACATTTGAATTAAGTGAATTTGCTATTAAATGAATTGTGGCAACTTAAACAATTTGATGGTTTGAAATTTATAGTTTAATGGAAACACATGATGGAAGTGTTTTGTCATTTTCATAATTTTCAAAAGGGGTTGATGTTTCGGAAATTAATGGAATTTGCAAAGGGTTTGGTATTAAATGAATTTTTGTTAGAAACAAAACAACAGTTTTGGAATCACAACTTTAATGGAAACAATTGATTGTTTTGATTTGAAATATCATTTGGAAATTGTAACATCACAAGTATGAAACAAAAGGTTTTAAATTTGGTTTGAAATTCAAATAGAAAACAAAGGAAAACAAATTAAAACAGAGGAAAACAATTGGAAAACATACAAAACAAATGCAATGAACATGATGTCATGATGCAAAACATAAAATAACAGGTAGCAAACATTCTAATGGCTATTTTTCATACTTGGGATGTTACAAAACGCCCCCCTTTGAAGGAATCGCGCCCCGAGATTCCTGCTGAGAAAAGAAAAGGTCCGGATACTTCTTGCGAAGATCCTCTTGAGCTGTGACACGTGAAACACATCGTGCACCTTGGATAGACGTCAGGGAATTTGCAAACCACCGGAACATTTTCAAGTAAAGGGAGAGGTTTTGTATCGAGGGTGTATAGCTGGATAGAACTTGATTCATTTGGAGAATAGACTATCTGGCCAGAAGGGTGGAACAGAGTTATTGATTAGACGTCGGTAGAATAACTGAAGTGGGAAGCAACAACAAGATTTCAACGGACGAAAAGGATGTTGAGAGGAACAGGATATCGAAGCAACATCGGGAAAACACGAGATCAAAACACTCCTGAGGTACTACGGAAAACCCATCCGGGCTCCTAAAGGATCAATATCTACTGCTTAAGGAATAGAGGATCTGCTTCCGGGGCTTACACGCCTCCGTTCTCAATCATGAGTAGGCAACATGATAAATCATGTCACAACCACCTCCATTCCTATGGTCTAGTAGATATAACCATCCTAGAGAAACCAGGATTCGTGATATCCTAACTTGAAAGTTTAGATGAGAAGGGAAAACAACGTTGCACTTCCTTACCAGAAAAGGGAGGGTGGGTGGGGAAAGAAGAAAAGGAACAGAATTCCTACTCTCACGTTTCATTTTTCCTATATAGCTACAAAATAGTTTCTAGACTCAACTGCGACCAGTAAAAAGAGATCCTATAGGCAGACAGGCTCTGATACCATTTGTCGCACCCGGACTTCTAGGGGATACTCGCAGTTCCGTTGAACAGCTGATGATTGGATTACGGGGCTTACCTTCACCCGCATCTCTTACGAGTAGGCCAACACACGTATGTGTGACAACCAAACTCTACTGTTCATCGTCTACGTAAACCATCCCATAGAAATCAGGATACTTCCATTGACGTACTTCAAACCATACACACATGGTACGTCAACGGCGTTGAACAAAATGATAGCACAACATATCTCTAGGACACAAAAGATGGAAATAAGTTGCAAATAGCTCTCACTAGAGCAGAGATAGCAAATACAATCATCCAGAGGACACATGTCCCAACATAACATCATTACATCACAGCGGAAGCATTCAACATGTCTGAGTACAGACAAGATCCAAATAGGCCTAAGAGGCCGGAAACGAAAAGACGGAGCCCATCCACGAAGTCTCGGATCCTGCCCGAGTCCGCTATCTACTCGTCAGCAGTCTCGTCATACTCCACGTAGTAGCCACCATGGGGATCCTTGGAAACGTAGTCTGCGGAAACCACAGCCCCAAAGGGGTCAGTACATAAACGTACTGGCAAGCAAGACTCACAGTTCACCAAAGTGTAACCCGTCAACACCAAGCACAGATGCTTTGGGTTCAACGGAAGGAAGGGGATATAAAAGATGCTGCAACTGGCTGCTCTAACCAACTACAGAGTTACTACCACTTCCGGCTAACAGAAAGAAGATAAGATAGCGTATCGTAACCAACTATAGCTAACTCCAAACAAACCCATCCTGGATCTCGCCCCTTATCCAAAGAAGCAATCCGAGGATAACTCACACAGTTGGATTAGTGAGGGGTTCAGATTGTGTGTCATTAAGCCTATTACTAGTCAGATTGTTAATCGTTAGGTTTAAGTTGTCCTGAGTACTTGTTAGCCAGTACTTTCACCAAGTAGTCCATAACCGCGGAAAACACGGCTTCTCGAGAAGATTTATCCCTGCAGGGGTGCACCAATTTGGCCGTACACGTAAGAATAACCCGCCAGATGGGAAGGCCTTTCCCACCAAGCGGGGCACTCAACACAACTCAACTCTTCTTCGCATCAAGCCCAAAGAACCCCGTGTAGTGAGCGCACGGCTAATCAAGCCCCACGAAGAAAAGGGGACCCTCATAGCACTCTAAGAACGTGTCTCCCTAAATGCCGACTACAAAAGTTCCACCCTGGCCTGGGCTCGCAAAAACATGCATGCGGCAAATGGAAAACCCGAACTAAATGAGGCGATTTGGACGAGATGCGAATCAAATCAAATTGAGGGGGGGGCCCATACACGCTTCCCACATGCGGTTAGTGCGCTCATCATGGATCAGTAGACAAGACCCTTTTCCTAATTAGGGTCGACACTAGCAGGCCTCAAAACCACGCAGGGCCTCCTGCCGGTGCCTTATCATCAAATTATTATTATCCACAATATTAACAGGTTGATTGATTAAACCTCGAGCCCCAGAACATACTAGAATAAGATAATAGAAAGTAAATGACAACAGACTCGAGCAAAACAACCCTAAGCATGCTAGTAAGACACGGGCAACAAGCAAAAGGTTATAGGTGTGGAGGTGAGACTATATCAGGGTTAAAGGATAACATGTGATAGGTTCGTAACAGAAGCAACTATTCATAGGGCTAGCAGAATAGACAACGGAAAGTATCGGTAACCAATGTTGAAAGGAACACAGTGGTTCATGTGAGTGAATACTTGCCTGCAAACTCAGCAGCCTGGTACTGAGCTAAATCCTCAGAAGGGGTGTCGTAAGTATCGTCTGTCTCAACGTCGTCGTCCATTCGAGAAGAAGCAAACAAACAACGCAGAGAACAAACAATCAATAACATGGCATAGTGCACAATCATGGGATGATGCATGACAATTTAAGTTAGGCATCAAATAAACTAGTTGACATGATAACATGTTTAAATGGACCCATATGCAATTGGATTGCATATGGAAAGCCCATGGATTAAGGTTGGAACAATTGTTTTACAACTAACCAATAGGTGAAAGTGGATTAGCATGATGCATGGATGAGGAAAACAGAAAAATAACAACAATAGAATCAATTGGAAATAAGGTTTACCAAGTTTGAAAATTTGTTTATTAAGTTATGAGATTTTGGTTCCTTAAAGGTGTCACACAAGCATTTGTTGTTTTCACCAATTTTAATTGTTCAAAATATATAACAAAGTTCATATTTGATAAGAACACACAATTTTAGGTGGAATACATGTTTCACTTGTTGAAAATGGATTTCAAATAAATTATTTATGAATTTAACAAGTTTAAGCAAGAATTAAATGAATTTAATTCAAACATGAACTTATTTGAATTTTTATTTGTTCAAAGTATTAAACCAAATTCATATTTGAAAAGGTTATACTTTTATGGTTTGAAAACATATTTTATAGTTTCAAAAATAAATTAATTTGACCAAGTTATGATTTTAACAATATTAAATGATTTAAACAAGGTTTAAATCATTTAACCAATTTTAATTATTCAAAACATGAAACAAATTTTATATTTGGAAAGGTGGTTTAATTTAGCATGGAAAACATATTTCATTTGTTGAAATTGGAATTAAAATGAGCAAGTTATTAATTTGGCAATTTGAATTGCATTAATCAAGAAACAGTTGTTTTCAGCAATTTAAATTATTCAAAACAGCAAACAAAGTTTATATTTGCAAAGTACATGAAAAGTTGATTGGAAAACATATTTAGTTTGTTGAATTTGGAATTTTTATGCCCAAGTTATGATTTTTGCAAGTTTAAGTGAATTAAACAAGTTTTCAAATATTTCACCAATTTAAAAATATTCATAACAGTAAACAAATTGCATTGAAAAGGTTGAAAACATGTAGCAAATGTTTCACTTAACATTTTGAGCTATTAAACATAATTTTAGGGTGATTATTGAATTTATTGTGCAATTTTCCATAATCATTCTTATTCTGCCATTTTTAGTAAACAGAGGGAAACATGCTCAAAATTAATTCAATTGTGACCAAATAAAATACCAATGTGTAGAGTTTGTTAAGACAAATTTTTAGAGCCCAAGTTTGCTTAAATTGGATGAACCAAACTCAAGTTATGAAATTCCAAAGTTTCCAATTTTTATTGCATTTTCAGTAATTAATTATTTAGTGCAAACATTAGTACAGAAACATGTTGCAATTTTGTTACTAATGGAAGGGCACAAGATTTTGAATCCACAGGAATTTGAATCATTCAATTTGGAGCAAAATTCAATTTTCTATTGATTTTAGAATTAATTGCTCAGATCTCTGTTTCTGAAATTCGAGCAGAAAAAGAAAAACAGAAAATAAAAGGGGTGGCTTTCTGCCGGGGGGGGGGGAAATCGAACCCTGGACCTGGGGCGTGCGCACAAGGGTTCTAGCCAGTGGGGTGCGGTTCAGTTTCGTGACAGAGAGGGGAACTCGGTGGGGTTATGGTTCAGATTCGGGTGGTTTTTTAACTGAACCTCAAATCGGTTCTGCACCTCGACAGAGAGAAGGCCGCCGGCGGTCTTCTGCTCGCCGGAGGGCGCCGTGGCGTGGTGCTGTGCGGTGGGCCGTGCGGTGTGCTGCGGACGGAAGGGAGAGGGGAGAGAGTAGCGAGAGGGGGGAGAGCGCTCACCTTGAGGGAGGCGGAGGAGCAGTCGGGGCAGAGCAGGGAGACGGCCGGCGGGAATCGAGGATGGCGGCGGCGTCTCCATGGCTCCCGGCCACCGCCGTGGGGTGGAGGAGGAAGAGGGTGGCCGGGGGGTTCCATTCCCGGCCCTAGCATGGCCGGAGGGGAACCCCAACGGCGGCGACACCGGAGGGGGAAGGGAGGTGGTACAGGTTCAGTTACAGAAAGAAAAGAGACAGAGAGAAAAGAGATGGAGATGGGAAGGAGAGGGAATGGAGGCGGGGAGAGGGAGAAGGATGGAGAGGGCACTAGGGTTAGGGAGCTAGGGCTCGGCCTAGGTCTTAAGGGGAAGGGGGAGGGCTGCTGGCCGTTGCCTGCTCTGCTCTGTATACGTGGTGTGCTTGGATGCGATCCGTACCGAGGAAGAAGAAAGGGGTGCGAAGGGGTATGGGCCTGGGAGTTGGTTGGGCTGGGCCTGCTGCCCTCTCTCTCTCCTTTGCTCTGTTTTATTCTTTTTGTTCTATTTTTTTTTTGCTGAATTGTAATAGGAAGAAATAGATAAGGTTTTGGGTTAGAAATTTTTAGGGAAATTTTTGTAACAACTCCTTATTGGAAAAGCAACATGTGCAAGCTTGGGTTTCCAAATATTTCAAAATATTTTGATGGTTGTAAATTGGTTGAACTTTGAATGAAAATTGAGATTAAGTGATTATTGAAAACAAAAATTAAATAGGGTGAACCTTAAAGTTTAAGTGGAAACAAATGATTATAATTGTGTTGTAATTTTCATTAATTCCAAAAGGTTGTTGTTTGGAAAAATGTGATTTGAATTTGAAAGGCATTTGAATTAAGTGAATTTATAGTTTAATGGAAACACATGATGGAAGTGTTTTGTCATTTTCATAATTTTCAAAAGGGGTTGATGTTTCGGAAATTAATGGAATTTGCAAAGGGTTTGGTATTAAATGAATTTTTGTTAGAAACAAAACAACAGTTTTGGAATCACAACTTTAATGGAAACAATTGATTGTTTTGATTTGAAATATCATTTGGAAATTGTAACATCACAAGTATGAAACAAAAGGTTTGAAATTTGGTTTGAAATTCAAATAGAAAACAAAGGAAAACAGAGGAAAACAATTGGAAAACATACAAAACAAATGCAATGAACATGATGTCATGATGCAAAACATAAAATAACAGGTAGCAAACATTCTAATGGCTATTTTTCATACTTGGGATGTTACAGTTCATCACATCATTCTTCTAATGACATGACCCTGTTATTAACAACATCCAATGTTCATGATCAGGAAACCTTGATCATCTATTAATCAACGAGCTAGTTAAAAGAGAGGCTTTACTAGGAACCATTGTTTGTTCATGAAATACACATGTATCAACGTTTCCGGTAAATACAATTCTAGCATGAGAAATAAACATTCATCATAAACAAGGAATAAGATAATAACCATTTTATTATTGCCTCTCGGGCATATTCCCTTCAGTACCACCACCGGATTCCCCCGCGCGGGGTTGTGCTGGGAAACATGAGGGGGTGATACTATCGGTGGTTTCACCGGTACTATCGCTGCCTGTAGAAATTGTTTCCCAGGTTTGTCTTTTCGAGCTCTTTTCCTTTGGAGAATTATTGCGATGCCCTTAAGGATATTATGGAGAGTATCGGGCATATTGTGAAGTATAAAATAGACCTTGCATATACTCAAAATAAAGATTAGTCCTTTAGTTATGTTGTCATCAATTATCAAAACGAAAGCTGATCTTTCAGTTTCATTGTTAGAATTATATCCACCATGCTTGTGTTTAAAGTACTATGATGTCAGCTTGCATATGATTTTACAATTTAGATGATCAAGTTTATGTTGGTAGCATGTCACCTCAAAAATTATTTTGTTATCACTTACCTACTCGAGGACGAGCAGGAGTTAAGCTTGGGAATGCTTGATACGTCTAAAACGTATCTATAATTTTCGATGCTCCATGCTTGTTTTCTATCCAATACCTTTATATTTTCACATGTTTTCCTTCGTTTTTTGGACGTTTTCATGGACTAACCTATTGACAAGATGCCACAGAGCCAGTTCCTATTTTTTGCTATTTTTGGTTTCAGAAGAGTTGTTCTAGAAATATTCTCGGAATTGGACGAAACAAAAGCCAAAAGTCTTAGAATTCCCGACACGTCAACGGAGTCCAAAGGAGACCCGGAGGGGGTCAGAGGAGGATCCACACCATGGGTGGGCGCACGTCCCCCCTGGCCGCGCCTGCAGGTGGTGTGGGCCCCTCGGGCGCCCACCGCCATCGCCCTTTCGCCTATAAAGTCCCCCTGAGGCATAAACCCTAAATATATCGGGCCCCTTCCACGAAAAGTTCCGTAGCTGCGCCGCCGCCGCCGACAAGTTTCGGGGGACATAAATCTCTGTTCCGGCATCCTGCCGGGACGGGGAAGTGCCCCCAGATCCATCTCCATCGACTCCACCGCCATCTTCATCGTCGTTGTTGTCTCCTATGACGAGGAGGGAGTAGTTCTCCCCCGGGGATGAGGACTCTACCGGTAGCTATGTGTTTCATCTCTCTCTCCCATGGTGTGATCTTTATGTGATCATGAGCTTTGCAATCTAGTTGAATAAGTAGATGTTAATCTTCATCTATTATGCTACTCAAGTGGTTTTGTTATAAGATCTCCGTAGACACTTTGATCACGGTGTAAAGGTGACAGTGTGTGCACCGTGTGGTTTAGCATGATATTTATATTTTGTGTTGGATGACCCTATGAAATTTTGATGTTTGTCTGAAACCATCTAGGTCTCATGGTGATAGCTTGGGGGGGTTACCTAGATGGGGAAATGCGAACTCTAAGGAGTGCTTTTTGTAGCCCTACGCAATGATTGGTGTTTGTTATCCGACCGGAGATTGGCTCGGAGTAGCGTAATGAAGAGAGATATTTATGCATTCAATTATGTTATTATTATTGAGAGTGTTCACTAGTGAAAGTATGATCCCTAGGCCTTATTTCTAAGCATTGAAACACCGTTTACAATCAGTTCTGTTACATGTTTTCTTGCTGCCATTTTAATTTCAGATTGCTACTATCACTTATAATCATCCATATTATTTGTATTTCACTATCTCTTCGCCGAACTAGTGCACCTATACAACTGACAATTGTATTAGGTGTGTTGAGAACACAAGAGACTTCTTGTATCGTAATTGCAGGATTGCTTGAGATGGATATCTTTGACCTCTCCCTCCCTGAGTTTCATAAACCTTGGGTGATCCACTTAAGGGAA
Organism: Alopecurus myosuroides; assembly: GCA_028641055.1. Classification (NCBI taxonomy): domain Eukaryota; kingdom Viridiplantae; phylum Streptophyta; class Magnoliopsida; order Poales; family Poaceae; genus Alopecurus; species Alopecurus myosuroides. The sequence continues at coordinate 2,367,296 of JAPCYS010000008.1, read as the reverse complement.
ACTTGCTGCTGTTCTACAAACCTCTGCACTTGGAGGCTCAACACTGTCTACAAGAATAGAAACATTCGTAGACATCACTGCTCTAGATGATATCCCAGATGATGTCATCCACGAACGTCGTGGTGTTCCCCTCCACCGGAGCGGTGACGTCCATATGATCCACTTGCTGCTGCTGGACATGGAATGACGGAAGCGGCTGAGTGGGCAACACAGGCATCCGCGCGGTCGCGTATGATATCACGGGCGGTCTGGCGGTCACGTCCGACAGGTCACCCGTGACCTGGTGGCGCGGCGGGGGCAGGTCCGTTTTGGGCGCGCGGTGCTTTCGGACCATAGCGGCGGTGACCTGTTGGTGGTCGGACGAAGATGTAGGGTAGGAGAGCACGTGGCAGTGGGAGGAGAAGGAGGAGGCAGTGCGCATAGCGGCGGCGAAGCACAGGTGGGACCTAGTTGGTGCTATGTTGAGTTTTTTGGGGGCAAAATATAGGATAGGCGAAAATCTCTACTATATAATGTGTCTTAAGGTGATTGTTCCTGATGGTAGGTCATGAGATTTACCCTAAAAATTAAAAGTATTTACCCCCACTGCCATCATCAAGGTACATACGGTTTCGTTTCCGTGTTCGGAGGCTGATAGGTTCTTTTGTCCGTTCTGTAATCTGATGAAAACGTGCCATCCCAATCGTTTCCTATAAGATCTAAAGAGCTGAATTACTAGGTAGCTTGTCCGTTCCGTATCCTGTTAGGTGGAGACGTGGAGTGCTTGCTATCTCTTGGCCATAATTGATCTCACGTACTCCCTCCGTCCACGATAAAGTGTACGTTTTCCTTTTTCGTCGGTCAAATTTATTAAACTTTGACTAACTTTATTGGGAAAAGTACTAGCATTTATGACACCAAATTAGTATCAATAGATTTGTCTTGACATGAAGTTTTAAAATATATCATTTTGATGTCATATATATTGCTACAGTTTTCTATATATTTGGTCAAAGTTTAAAAAGTTTGACTATGTGTAAAAGTAGATGTACACTTGTTCGTGGACGGAGGGAGTACACATGGCCCAAGGCCCAACAAACCACTACCTATCCATATCGATATGAAATTCCAGCAGGAGCTTTTGAGGACTTCTGTATGTTTCAGCTATGCTCTCACTAACCATGCCCATGAATTGATTTGTCAAAAAAAAACTTGCTCATGAATTGACAGGAAAATGCGTATGGAGAATTGATTCGTATTAGCCTGAAGCATCTTTCTAAAATTTCTAGAGGAAAAATTCTAGATGTGGATAGTGATTATTTCAAACGAGTAAAGAAATCAATGCAAAATATTTCGTATTTGGGCAGTTTAAAAATGACAAATTTCTAGATATAAGTTGGTGAATATTACAAAATTAGCAAAGTTTCATACTTTCACGATTTGTCAATTTTATGAAGGCCGGAATACAAACTATTCTCGGGTTGAAATTTTGAAGAACTGTAGAACACATCATTGTCAACATCTAAGATTTTTGTTTCGAAACTTTTTGAAACTTTAAAATATCGATTTAAAAAAATTCATGGAGGACAGGCTCCAAAGCAACTTTTCGAGCTCTCCTCCCACTTTTTTTAGAGCTGACAAATGGACACCCCATAATTTGCATTTTATGTACAATACTTCAAGTCCATGATAAAAAAGAAAAAAAATATTTTTTTTACCGTTGCAACGCACGGGTATTTTTTCTAGTATATGATAAACCGTGGAATAAGTTCATCATAAAAGCAACGTATCTCTATTTTTTTAGTCCGTGAGCCACTTTAAACCAGACCAAATTGTGTCCAATTTGTGGGAGCCCTTGGTTTGCCCCAATGCTAGCGGCCTTGGACAGGAAACCGCCGTGCTACTGCAAGCAGGCGGTGGCGGTGCACTTGAGCCAGGAGGAAGCGCCAAGTCCGAAAAAGAAGATGCAGATAACGAAGAGTCAATCGCTTTGGTCAAACCGGAGGAACCATGTGCCGTGCAGCCGGTCAAAGTGCAGACAAAGCCCCAGCCCAATCAGGGCCCGCGTTCTTACCCCCACAGCCTATATACTCCACCTCGTCGTCTTGCCGCTGCCGAGGCGCGCGCTCTCTCTCTTCTCCGCCGCCCAGGAGTTTCCTCTGTCGCTGGCGCTCGGACCCAGCGCCCGATAGCTTTGCCCAAACACCAGCGAGGCAATCATGTCCCCGCACGTGGCCCACCCGCGCAGTCGCGCTGGCCCCAAGTCCCCGGGGGCCACCTCCCATTTTTTTCACATGCAACCCTGAGATGCTTTATAATACCACTGACAGTTATGGACTACTGTCGAGCCGTTTCGAGCAACTGTGCACAATCTGCAAAAACCTGGAGTACTGTCGTTGTCAAATGACTGGAGTAGGAGATTAAAAAAAGGTTTTGGTGTTTGCGTTTACGTGTACACAAGGAGAATGCTGGACTAGATTGGATGGCTAAAAGTGGGCGTGTGCTGGTCAATTTCTCCAGAAAATGAGCACCATGACTTCGCGTCGCGTCACGACAATGCTTTCGAGTAAAATTATATGCGGATGGGTTTCGTGTCGTTTGCTGCCCTGGATAACCAACAGTATGCACACAAGTGCTAGGATTTGGATTGCAAATGTTTTCGGTCAATCAGTTTGGCAGTCCATGACCCAAACTATATTTATTTCTACTTGCATTGACAAGCTCCTCAAATTATGTTGTAATTATTATATTTAGAAAATGAGATAGGCACTAGCACCCAAGTCTTTTCTTTGGTAGAAAAAACTCACCCCGAGCGAGGCACCAGAAATTCGCCCCAGTCATTCAGCGGAAAAAAAATATACTCATGTTGTCCATATAAACGTCCAGGGCTACACAGTATAGAAGGTAATGTCTTCTTTCTTTTGTTACTACCCACTTCATTTATCAACCAATTTATGTGCAATGTTGTCCACCATGGAAGACAATATGTGAGCCATGAAAATTCCGATCCATAAGAATAAGAAAACATATAGCCGTTATGCCGCGCTTCATGTTGATGTTGATGGGACGCCCACATTTCATTTTAGATACAATGTGAGATCTCGCGTAAAAAAGATAGAAATTTAATTCTTTATCAGAGCAAAGAGAGATCATATTTCATTGATGACTAAACCCTATTTGATTCAATAAAAATTTCGGCCTTTCCTCGAAGAAAAATATAGAGCGGGAAACCCTATTTGATTTGATAAAAGATTCGATCTTTCCTAGAAGGAAAATATAGAGCGGGTGTAAATTTAGAAACATAACTTAAAAAAAACAATTAGAGTTTAAGAAAATAGTGACAAGAGGCGGCATTCTGAATGAATTAGTTGTTAGCTACCCTTTATGTTTAGAGTATTTTAGAGCCCCCAACCCCCCAAACCTCTCCCAACCGTTTGGGCTGCTGAGGCTAAAAACACACACCCAATCGGCCTCTCCAAACTTAGCCCAAACTTTCGGGTTGCCTGACAATTCTCAAACCCATCCAATATGCGGGGAGGGTTTGGGACGCGCCCAGACAACCCGCCACATCGGATCCGGCACGGTCCGGCCACACATATATCAAACTTCAACCCCACCTCCGGATCAAACCTTAGCTCACTCCCCTCTGACCACCTTTCACTCTACTCTCCTCCCCGTCCTCTCCACTCCCGTAGAACCGATAATGGCCGGCTTCGGTAGTGGATTTGGGTTCACCGGGACTGAGATGTACTAGGATGCCCTTGCGGTGGATGAGGAGGTATCTAGCGGGGCTGTGGAGAAGAAGAAAGCCACGCCGCCAGCAGCCGCTCCCACGACAGGGTTTTTTGTGTCGCACCTGTCCGAGCTACTCCGCCACCACCGGATACGGACCAGTGGTGGCTCCTCTAGAGGTATGTTGCTCCGTTTTGCCTTTACAGTTGTAGAATGTAGATATTGTAGTACAATAACTTAATTGTGAGCTTGTTGGATCCGTAGAGCGGAAGAGAGATTTACTACTCCGCCCATGAGGATGTGTTGTTGTGCAATGATTGGTTGGCGTCGGTAGAGTTATTGCGGTTATCCTTCATTTTGTGGGAGGGTCCATCAAGTATTTAATGAAAACCCGGAAGTAGTCCGCAACGAGAAATCTCTCCGTCATAGACGGTCATGCATCCAAACCGACATTAACAAGTTTGTTGGATACTATGCCGACGTGGGCAGTGTAAGTTTCATAGCTTCATTATATGTTGCTCCACTACATCATAACATATGTTCACTGGCTCTTCTATTTGGTAGATGGAGGATGCCATCTGAATGTTTAATGAACTTTCGAGAAGGATGATGGAATGACAACTCGACCGTTGTTGGGACATTTGAAGGATTATCCGTTCATGGACTACACGTCGGAGTCCGAGAAGAGGGACGACAAGCCGAGAGTGCACTATCGAGACATCGTAGTAGTTTTCATAGACGGGGGTGCCATGAGACTACGGTAGAGACGTGGGGTAACGGGATCGCGTGGTAGACAGTAAACACATGATTTACCCAGGTTCGGTACGTCGCGACAGTACGACGTGCCTACTCCTGCACTTCTCACTAATCAGGACTAAAGCCTGGAAACATGATTACAAGGTGAGGTTTTGGATCTAGCTACTCGCAGAGGATCAACTTCTCGGCGAGTTGGCCTATAGCTTCCCTGTTATTCGTTGGTTGTTTTGTTTATCTCCCGTCCGACTTTATATAATAGCCGGATTAGGGCTTACAGAATAGGAAACCTAGAAGACTACGGTAACTATAACTTGGAAAGTAAGGAATCCGTCTTCTCCTCCAAGCCAGATCACGTGGGCCGTGATCCGGGTCCTTCTAGAATCCGGCTTCTGTGCGTCGGGTTACTGGGCCGCCCAATGGACCATAGCCCACTACCACTTGGGCCACCCTGGTAACCAGGCACTTTCACTACCATCTTATATACCCCTATACGGTATATATCCGACAGTAGCCCCCAAGAAGGATTAAAACTCTGATTTGCCGTCTTCCGCCAAATGTGCTTTGTCCGAGAAATTTCAATCAGCAGTCTTGATTCTTCTTATTCTTCTTCTTTTGAAAGAGATGGTAACGTGAAACTCGGAATCCTGAAAATCCGGCTTTTCTCTCACGATCCTTCGTGGAGAAGGAACTTCTTACGTCAGCGCACTTAATCATGCTGACGTAAGGGACGTTTGGGTTTCACGCGGAAAACCCAGAAACATATCTCTGACAGATTCTTACGGGAAACGAGGAGATAACCATCATTACCCTGTCGTTTCATTTCCCGGATTTTCCGGCGAGTGACACGCGTTGATCATCCAACGGTCAAAATAGCCATTGGCACGTATCTTGACGGATTTCTGGCTATAAATAGCCGTCTTCGTCCTCGTCAAAAACCTTCCGCACTCTCACTGTCCGCGCCATTGCCACGCACAAGCTCCCGAGCGAAGAACCATCCCGAGCGCACGAACGCACCCCGAGCACCAGCGCAACGCGCCGCCACCAAATGGCAACCTCACCGTCGTCTCCAACTCGCTCCGCCGCGCTCGCCGTCGATGACATCATCAACGATCTGGATCCGCAGCTCGGGTCCCCAAAGCACGTCGGCGACGAGCCGGAAAAGACCACGGCCTCTGCGGCGGGCGAAGAGGATCTTTCCGCCGCCGCGAACGCTGCGGGCTCAAGCTCCGCACCCTCCCCGCCGTTTGCTCCCGAAACGGCGGAGGAGAAGATCCAGCTCCTCGGCGACGAGCTCGCCGCTGCGGAAGCCGCCGCGTCCGCTGCCGCCGGAGCAGAGGAAGAGGTGGAACCTGCAGGCAATTGGATTGCCTGCAGCATTCCGCCATCCCTCCTTCCAAACCTGGAAAAGGAGGGCCTGATTCTCAAAGGGAAATGGCGGCTCCCTGAAGACGAGAACGAGCCAATGCCGAGAGACGGCGAAAGGGTCCTTCTTTCTTCCCACCTCCTGAGAGGTATGGGGCTTCCGCCTTCCGCTTTCTTCCTCCAAATCCTCTCCCACTACAACATCCAACCCCATAACCTGCCACCCAACTCCATTCTTTATATGGCCGGGTTCCAGGCCCTATTTGAGGGTTACTTAGGTTTAGAGCCTAGGTTAGATTTCTGGATGTATTGTTTCGGGGTTAAGCGGAACTCCTCGGAGGGCGCACTCCCGACTCGCGGGACCATCTCCTTTACTCTTCGGAGGTTTAGGGAAGATTGGTTCCCCAAGATCAAGACATCAAAATCCGTCAAATTTTGGACGGGTTCTTTCTTCTACCATCCCGATGTGCCTTTCCCAAAAAAGGCCATCGGGGTTCCACCTTTCTCCAACACTGCTGCCATTCCCCAGGACAATTGGGGAACGGAAGCCGTCTAGGTTCTGCCGCCTGATCTTCTAAGGATCAAGCGGCGCATCGCCAAGCTCACCTCCTCTGATCCACCTCTAACTGGCATGGACACGGTCCTTTGCTGGTTAAATAGGCGGATCCAGCCGTTGGCCAATCACGGTGGCCGCCTTTTGTGCGAATACACGGGTGCCAACGACCCAATGCGGACATCCATCAAGGATTGGTCTCCAAGGGATCTTCGACGGCGCGCAAACTAGTTGGTCGCATCTCGCGACCAATATGAAGCGAGTCGGCCGATGTACACGGCCAACAATCCGGCTCCCAAGGTATTTTTTCCGTCATTTGGGTATAGTTTTAACATTCTTTCTCGGATTTTCCTGCTTCTGACTCTGATTTGTTTTTTTCGACAGTTCGCTGAACTTCCAGACTCGGAGTTAGCCTCCGAAGCTGAGCTGGATGCCTTGCGTACTGCCACTACAGGTGGGCGCAAGCGCAAGAAGATTTCTTCCTCTGAGGAAGTTATCGACCTTGACGGGATCCCCGTCGCCACTTCCAGGTTCTTTCTTCTGGGTTCTTTTCTTTCATGGAAATTTTTCTTCCGTCTTCGGAGTTTTAACTTTTCCGGGTTATTTGTTTTCAGCCTGCCCCCCTCCAGCCTAAAGCCGAAGAAGCTGAAGAAACACAAAGTTGTTTCCAGCCGAGGCAGCCAACCTTCTCCCGTCATCGCCCCAGATACACCATCCACAATGGCGGAAGAGCACGCTGCAGCCCCCACCACCAAGCCACTAGAGCTCAGCCAGCCCGTTGTGTCGAACACGGACACGAGGGAAAGGGCGGCTCCAGAGGTGGGAAAACCTTCTCGGACATTCGACGAGGAGATTTCCACCTTTGACAAGGAATTCAAGATTATCAATGACGGCCTAAGCGCGGCCGGAACCCTTTTGCGGAATAAGCAAAAGGGTTCAATGAAAACTTGGCGGGTTTGCAACGAATGAGCCAGGTATGTAACTCTAGCCCCCAAGCATTAAACAAAATGTATTCTTTTTTGCCTTAATGTTTTTAGTAATCATTCTTTTCCTTGCTATGTTTCAGCAAACCGCCGAAGCCATTAACATGGAAGTTTTCAACAAACTCTCCATCAAGAATAAAGAGGTTAGAAATCTTTCTATTCTTGAGGAGAGAGAGGCGGAGCTGGCGTCGTCTCAGCTCGCTTTGTCGGAAACAGCAGGTAAACATTTTTCCTCTGAAGTTTTCGATTCAATTTTTGTCTAAGTACTTATTCCGGAAATTTTCTAAACTCGGAATTTTCCTTGCTTTCCAGCTGCTTTGGCTAAGGCCAACCAGATAGCTGAAGATGCCGATAATGCCGAGAATCTCCGAAAGGAGAATTTGGATCTTCACAAGAATCTTGTGAAGGCTCAAAAGGATCTGGAGGCCAGCAATTTGGCCCTTGGAGTTGCCAATTCCAAGGCTTCCGAGCAGGCGGAGAAGGATAAATCCACCATTCAGGATTTAGTAAATGCTCTGAACCTTCGCCTGGAGGAAGTCTCCGAGATCGACAAGCTTAGTAACTTTCTGATACCTTTACCATTTTTCCATATCTTGCTTTTCTTCTCTGTTTTTCACCTAACCCTTTTGGTTGTTTTGTTGGAAAAACAGGAGATACCCCAGATGGCACTCGGCTTGAAGGAATCCGAGCCTTTGGGAAGACATGGACTTCGATCCGGGCTGCTGGAATGCAGCTGGTCAATAAGTTCCTTCCCGCAAAGACTGGGGAGTTCTCGGAGGTTGAAAAACTTCCGGGAGCCATCATGGAGGTGGCGGAATCCAGGGATTCCATCCTGCGTTCCGCTGCACGGGGTGGTGCGCGCATGGCACTCTCCTTATGCGCATGCACTACCCTGGTGCTAAATCTTGGCGCGTGGCGTCCGGTGTCCCTCAAGGATACGGATACTCAGCGAAATACCATCTTTGATGAAATCAAAGGCCACGCCACCCAGATTGCCTCCATGGTAAATATCTCCGTCAATTATCCAGAAGAGGAGATCCCTCCAATCCCCGAGGACGACAGCAGCGAGGAGGAGTCGGATGCTTGAAGGGCTACCTTGTACCTGGATAGCGAAAGTAGACAATAGGAGCATTACTGTTCTTTCAATGTAATCCAAAATGTAATGTTTCTATTTGTATGAATGAAAACTCCGCCTTTTGCAATCTTAATTATGAAATTCTTTGCAAAGTTTTCGGATTTTATTATTCCTTTAACTTCTAAGTTCTCTGGCATATGTGTTTTGACTGTCCTTAGTGTTTGAAATGGCTCGATAGCATTATGAATCGTCATGTCGAGTAACTGGGTATACCCAATCAGTTAAAACTCGGAAACATGGATCATACTAAAGGCATTTTTACTAACTAGCTCCAGTGACCCAACATATAAGCAATCAGAAAATGCTTAGAGAAGCAAGGATTTTTTTTTTTTAAATGAAACTTGGGCACGCAGGCAATTCAAGTTTCCTTTAGCCATTAGCAGGCTGAAAAATCATTCAGTTTCTTAACGCCGAGTACGCAGGCACAATTCGGGTTAACATTGAGTATTTTGTAAGATAATTGGGAAATAGATAAGGTGGAATCATGCTTTATATTGAAAAAACATGGATACCAAAATTCCGACAACTTTATTTCATGATCTCAAAAGATGTTTACATAGAAATTGAACTAAGTACGGAAGAGACATAACTGCTAGATATTCCAATGCTTTTGCTATCCACTTGACTTTGTCGGATTTCTTCAGCAACTTGTAGAGTGGTAGGGCTTTATCTCCCAGCCTACTAATAAATCTGCTGACGGCAGCGGCAGAACCCGTCAATCTTTGGACATCTTTTACGCACGTAGGCTTCGAGATGTTCAAGATGGCTTTTATCTTTTCCGGGTTAACTTCTATTCCTCTGTGAGAAACGATAAAACCCAGAAGTTTTCCTGTGGGAACCCCGAATACACACTTAGATGGATTTAACTTCATCTTGTAAGTGCGCAAGTTTTCGAAAGTTTCTCGCAGATCCTCAAGGAGTGTATCTTTTTCCTTGGTTACGACAGCAATGTCGTCCACATAAACATGGACGTTTTTGCCAATCTGACTATGCAAGCAACGTTGCATGCAACGCTGGTAGGTTGCACTTGCGTTCTTCAGGCCAAATGGCATGGTTACGTAATAATATGTCCCGTACGGGGTTATAAAAGAAGTCTTAATTTGATCTTCCTTTTTCATGCGTATTTGGTTGTACCCGGAGTATGCATCCAAAAAGCACAAAAGCTCAGAGCCTGCAGTGGCATCTATTATTTGATCAATTCGCGGTAACGCAAACCTATCTTTTGGACACAATTTGTTCGAGCCTGTGTAATCTACACATTCTAAGAGCAGTAGTGTCTTTCGGTACTAATACCGGATTTGCGGACATTCAGTGTGGATTACTTCCTGGATGAAATCCGCTGCTAAAGCCGGATAATTTCCTTGCCAATAGCCTTCCGTCTTCTTCCGTCAAATCGACGGAGACCTTGTTTGACGGGTTTTGATCCTGGAATCACCTTGAGTTGGTGCAGCAAGTTCCCTGGGTACGCCTGGCATGTCAGCTGGACACCAGGCAAAAATATCCCAGTTCTCACGGAGGAACTTGATGAGCTCGCCTTCCTATTTGTCGGTCATCCCAGTCCCTACAACAATGAATTTTGTCGGATCTTTGGGATCTAGGATTACCTGTCTTGTATTCTCGGACGCCTTTGAAGCTGTCTGTTGGCTTCCGGGTTTCTTTTCCTGCCGGCATTTCTGTCGGCGATACCTCCTTGGCCAATTCCTTCAGTTCTTCCTTTGCTATGACTCTCTGAGCGCAAAGGGCGTTTTCTTTCTCCAACTCATTTGCTAGCTTAAAATCACCAGCTATGGTGATTACTCCTCCTTTGGGTCCTGGCATCTTCAGCTTGTTATAAATATAACAGGATCTTGCCATGAATTTGGCGAAAGCTGGACGTCCGAGTATTGCGTGATACACACTTTCGAACGACACTACTTCGAAGGATACTTTTTCCTGCCGGAAGTGATCTTTATCTCCGAAGGTGACATCTAGGGAAATTTCTCCTAGGGATCGTGCTTCTCTGCCAGGAACAATACCGTGGAAGCGTATGTTGCTGTAATTGAGCTGGGACTCGGAAATCTTCAGATGCTTCAGTGTATCCAAATACATTATGTTAATGCTGGATCCTCCATCCATCAACACTCTTCTTAGCCTAGTGTTCTGGACAATAGGGCTTACGACAAGAGCTTGTGTGCCGGGTTTAGGGATATTCCCGGGATGATCAGACTGATCCCAGGTAATTGGTGTGTTGGAGTACTTCAAGAATTTCGGGGTTGCCTGAACAACCGCGTTTATTTCGAAGTGTTCTTTTGGCCACCTTTGCTGACAGAGTTGCTAGGAATGTTAGCATTGCTTCTCCATCAACTCTCGGAAATTTGGGTTCGCCCTTTCTGTTGTTCCTGGATTTTTTCATCAGTGTCCGATTCACTGTCTTCTTTGTCAGCTTCTGGCTTTTGTTTGGCGGGTTTCCTTTTGGAACCCTTCCCCTTTATTTCCGGATCCTGCACTACCTTTTCATGTGCTTATTCAGCCGGCATTGTGCGTTTGTATGGGTGGGTTTCCCAAATTGTGAATGGTGGACACAAGGTTCCGACTTAATCCTCTCCCACTCCTCTGGAGTGTAATTGATTGGATCTGGGCTGCGTCCTTTCCACTTATTCCCTTTTTCACTTCCAAAGGCTATGTTGACCTCTTTGGGTTTTGTCGTTGTTTCTGGAGTTCCTTTTTTGTCAGAACGAGGAGTTTTCTTAGCAAGTATCAGTGTATCGATATTGCCTCCTCTTGCTCTGATGTCGTCTTCGGCTGCAGTGTTCGTTGGCGGTTGTAAGCATAGATCCGAGATCTTTGTGCTGTTTGGAACCAACCATGAACGGTACAAGTCCGGGTTTTAGGCCATTGACGAAAGCATGCATTGCTTGTACGTCAGTTACTCCAGAACAACTGTTCTTCATTGCCGTCCATCTGGAGATGAAATCCACGTATGGTTCATCCTCGAATTGGGTGCAACGGTTCAGCTGGTTGATGTTGTTCGGGCGTTTGTATGTTCCCCGAAAATGCTGAGTAAATACTCTAGCCATATCATCCCAGCTGTCGACAGTTCTTGATGGTAATCCATTGATCCAATCTCTGGCTCCATCCAGTAACATTAGGGGAAGAAACTTGACAGCTTCCAGGTCTGTCCCATTGTTGATTTGGACGGCTGTATAATAGTCTGAGAGCCAGGTGTCCGGGTTTGTGCTACCGGTATATTTTTGGTAGGTTGGACCAACTTTGGCGAAGCCAGAATGCAGGGTTATCCTTCGGATCCTGTCAGTGAAACACTTAGGACCAAAGTAGATAGATCCTTTTTCCGCTCTATCAATGTGTGCGGAATATCTTCCGGCTGAATGGACAGACGGGGATCTACTCCTTTCTTTTTCATTGTTGCGCGGGCGCGCTTTTCCGGGATTGTACCTATCTCTTCCATGATCACGTCCTTTTGGATTAGGCGGAGTCCTTCTCCTGTGCCTTTCTTTATCCTTAGGGGGTGTCCGGGATCTCTCACGCCTGTGAGGTGTATCGTATCTTCCGGCTTTCTCAGCTGGGTTTCTCGGAGGTGGCATTATTTTGCCGTCATTCCGGTATTTTTCTTCCCGATCGTGGGGTTTAAGTCCACCTTTCGGGGGATGGGATCCGGTTCGGGACGCTTCATCCCTATTGTCGGGGTTTTTCTTGTCTTTTCTCGGATCTTTTTTATCCTTTGAATTGTCTGAATCTCCAGGTTCCCTGGTCCAGGTGCTCCAGCGGCGCAAGTAGCTGTTTTGCATAGGGCGGAGTTATCCTGCAGTCTTCCTGATCGCTCTTGGGCCCGCTGTTGTTGTTGCAATGCTTTTCCTAGGAAAGCATACACCCCTTGAAGTTTTTCACCGTTGGAGTACAGATTATTGTTCAGGATGGCGAACGCTGCTTCCGCGTTTTCTGCTGCGGTTTTATAAATTGGTTTCGCCTCTGGCATCTTTGCCGTTTACCTGCTTTTGCCAAGATGGGTTGTGAAACCTTTCTTTTGGCGGCAGTACTTCCGGTCTTACGATTCCGGGGGTAACCTTGTAGGTTTAATGCCAGATCTATTCTTTCTCTCGTACTCCTCTATTTCTTCCTTCATGAGCTTAATGTCATCCTGGTTTTTTTGGAGGTGTTGCCGAGATCTGAGTAGATGTTGCTGTTGCCTTTGGAAGCTTGCCTCCTGGCTTCCAGCATCTCAGGGGGTTCATTTGCTCCCACTGGCGTTTGCAACAGCTCTTGCTCTTCCTGTTCCGTCATTGGCGGAACAAGGATTTCTTTGATTTCTCTCCGCAGTTTTTGTTTCGCTAGCATCTCCTACTTCCAGGTTTTCATCAGCTTGATCAGCTGATTTTTTCTTCCGGATTTTGTATTGGAGTTTCTTAGCAGCACGATGCTTTTTCTTGGAAGAGGGAGGTTTTTTGACAGGCTCATCCTCTGTCAATTCCTTGACATTGGGAAATACCGGAGAAGTTTCTCCGTCTTCTCTCTCTTCCTCTGGCGGAGGGGTTTTAGGGCTTTCCTGGCTGCCGGCGTCCGTGGTATCAGCTGGTTTCGCCATTAGCACTTCATGTAATCCCTCTTGAAAAGATTTAACTTTCCTTTCGAAGGCGTCCGCGTCTTCGTCTTCGGAATCAAAATCCTCTGATCCGGTTTCCGACTCTAATCTTGCCTCAATGGCGGCAAGTACGGATTCTGCTTCCGAGTTCATCGTCTCGTTGACGGATGTCGGATCTTCCGCCTGTATGACGGGTGTCGGATCTTCCGTCTCTGTGACGGGTGTGTTTTTGTCTGCCTCTTGCACGGGATTTACATCATCCGTGTTTTCGGCGAATTCGGACTGCACCATGCCGATAAAGTGTGTGTCACTTTTTTGTCGGCGATCTGAGCAGAATCCGGCATCATAGTCATCCTCGATTGGGTATAGGGCGGGTGGGATAAATTTGCTTCCACCGCAAAACCCCATTGCTTTTGCAGTTAGTCCGATAAAGATGTTAGCAGATCCTATCGGTAACACGCAGGCACTTACCAGGTGGTTTCACGCCGGTATGTAGGATCCGTTGTCGAGGAAGCGTCCAACATCATCGTTGAATTCCAAGCTTCCGACAGTGATTGATCTTCCGATTCCGCCAAGTATCCCAGATCTGAACTTCACGCCTGACGTCGTTTGCCCCACGGTGGGCGCCAACTGTCGAGACATCGTAGTAGTTTTCATAGACGGGGGTGCCATGAGACTACGGTAGAGACGTGGGGTAACGGGGCGTGGTAGACAGTAAACACAGGATTTACCCAGGTTCGGTACGTCGCGACAGTACGACGTGCCTACTCCTGCACTTCTCACTAATCAGGACTAAAGCCTGGAAACAGGATTACAATGTGAGGTTTTGGATCTAGCTACTCGCAGAGGACCAACTTCTCGGCGAGTTGGCCTATAGCTTCCCTGTTATTCGTTGGTTGTTTTGTTTATCTCCCGTCCGGCTTTATATAATAGCCGGATTAGGGCTTACAGAATAGGAAACCTAGAAGACTACGGTAACTATAACTTGGAAAGTAAGGAATTCGTCTTCTCCTCCAAGCCAGATCACGTGTGCCGTGATCCGGGTCCTTCTAGAATCCGGCTTCTGTGCGTCGGGTTACTGGGCCGCCCAATGGACCATAGCCCACTACCACTTGGGCCACCCTGGTAACCATGCACTTTCACTACCATCTTATATACCCCTATACGGTATATATCTGACATGCACCAAGAGGAGACCCAGGTCGGATGGCATGGCGCACTCAATAGAGGGAACGCGAAGCGGCGGAGACCAAAGCTGAGAAGAGGCTCGGCACAATACCTTGGAAGCCATGGAGACTCACGCTCGAAAAGTACGATGTGGTCGGCAGATTGAACACAAAGCGACAAAGAGAGCGGAGTTCGGCCCGATTCCCCGTCGTGATTTCCGGTCTAGCGCCTAGCATTCTCCAATCATGAAGATTGTCTTATGAATTTGTATCCCTCGGCGTATGCCTGCGAGATGAACTATGCCCGTCTACGATGAACTCTCTCCGTCCTTGAGATGAACTTGTATCCGTCGAACTGTTCTATTTATCCGTCTGATCTACGTTGCATGGCTAAATATGGTTTTAAGGAGACTGATTTAGGATTACGGTTGGAGGAGATCACATTTGGCGTTGTTCGGTCACTATCGATGGATACGTCCGACGTGTCCACGGGCAGTTGGGGGGAGCTTAGGTTCTTCGGTTGGAGACGCTCTTAGAGCCTGATTAATTCAACCGTGCAAATTTTTCTTCCATGGTTTGACTTTTTTAAAGATAGCCAAGATAGGGTGGCCAACGTCGACGGTGCACTGGACACAAAGGCCACCACCGCCAATCATTTTCAGTAGGGCCGTCCGTATGGATGAAAACGGAGCGGATACGGACGGAACTGACTGGTGCCGTATTTGTTTTCGCATTTTTTTTGCGGAAGCGGAAACGAATACAAAAACACCGGAAACAAATACGAAAATAGATATTGGTGGACACGGAACTGAAAGCAGATGTTTGCTAGACCAAGAGACCCCTTGAATCATGTAGAAAACCTCAAGAGAATTGATAAAATTGTCAATTTTCTAACATTAAATCAAATAATATACAAATATTTCATGATTATATAATACAATATGCATAGATTATTAACTTTGGCAACATCAAAATTCCTACTATCTTCCACAACCCTAGTGCAGCGCGGTGAACTAGGAGCTGTGGTCGAGAGGAATATGATATACGAGTATGTAGGGGCTAAAAATGGTCGCTTCACATATGTTTTTTGGTAGGTTTCTTCACGTTCATGGGTTGATCCACTAGAATTTTTAGTCATGCAGTAAAAACGGAAAGTTCCGTATTGCTGAAAACTGAAATTTTCATTTTCGAGGTCATTGTGCCGGAATACGCCATTCCGTTTCCGTTTCGTTTCCGCTTCTGTTTTCGTTCCGTAAAATTCAGTTTCCGTTTCCATATTTTTATTTATTTCGTTTCGGAAAGTTTCCCTACGGTTTTCATCTCTAGCTGTGTCTCTTGGGACATCCTATATAAAATAGAAGAACAGAGGGTGCAAACTGGAAATCCACCATCCGTCCTCGTTGTCGTCTGCCGAGGCCGCCAGGCCGGAATAGGAGGGGAAGGCAACTGCGGAAGGCACCCAACGAATTACCATGAATTAAAAAGAGACGGAGGGGAGAGGAGAAGGTGGGAGAAATCAGAAGCGATCAGAGCAGAGAGAGGAGAGAGACGGAGGGAAGGCCTGCGAGCGAGAGGGTGGGAGCAGCTGCCCGCTCTGCTGCTTCGTGCACCCAATCCCCAATCTCCCTCTCCCTCGCCGCGGAGATTCGTGGAGGACTCTCCCTCCCGCCCGATGGACCAGCTGGTGAATTTTATCATCCGCCCGCCCAGGTGAGCTCCCCTGCCCCTTCACCCAGCCGGCCCGATTCGGTTGGTGCAGGTTCGGATCTGAGCCGCGCGGGTTTGCTTCGCTGGACGCGCACGGCTGATTCTGATTGCCTCCCATCCGTTTTGCTGTTGTTCGATCGCGCTAGTATGGTTGCTCTTGCTTCACGCGGCCGCGTAATTCCGGTAGATTTTTGGATTACGCTAGTGATGTAGACGCGACTTGCAGTTTGGTTCCTCACAGTGTCCGGAGCTTGGTGACCGGGGCTCTGTTCAAACTGTTCCGTATGTGTGGGGGGTAGGACGTTCATGTGAATGCTCGAATGCCTATTGGGTTTAGGTTCAGCTTGCAAATGGTTACCTGAGCTGGGCGATTTCTGTTTCTCCTGGTTGAAGATCATGTACAACCTTACGAATGCTCCTTGTGTGTTCAAGTGTTAAAATGGTCTGGTTGTCATTTTATGGCTGGTGCTCCTGAATCCTGCTTTCTGACTTGTCGGAGAATGAGTTCAGCTCTATCACAATTTTTGTCTTTACGCCCCACAAATAGCAAATATGTGCGGCACTCACATTATTGCCAGTGAACTGACCTCCTAATTTCTTGTTTCTCATGCCAAATCGTAGTTTAGAGATGAACTTGAATGCCTGCCTGCAAATGTTGTGGTGCATGGCTCACGAAAGAATTCTTGTAGCATTTGCACTCTATCGTCACTACCTATACTTTGTTAACGTAGTGCTTCCATTCCACCTTGGCAAAGCTACTCTATCTCGAAAATCCGTGGAGTTCCTGTTACCATGAAGAGTTAAATGCATGGGCGGTCCTATATCTTTTCAGGAAGTGTCAAGTAGGTCCTATATCTTTGAAAATGCACATCTGAGTCCCATATCTATGTTAAGTTGTTCATGAGAGGTCCTAAACTGGTCTGGCCATAGCTGACTTGCGTACGTGGCGCTTTGACCCATTCAATTTTGCAGAAAACTACCTCAGGTTGTATTTCTTCGAAAGTGTGGTCCCGTTTCCTTCCAAATCTATGGTGTCCGATCGCGGTCTGTGCTTTTGGCCGGTAAACACAGTACATACATGCATTAAGGAATAATAAAACAGCCCGATGGATTTGGCCGGATGACACCTGCATGCTCAGATCGATTCATTCTGTGGAGCCGGCGCCATTTGTGCTCCGATGGGAGTACATCAACGACACATGTACGTACGTATACCGGACGCTGCTCACGTCCAAGGGGCTCGCGGTGTTGTATGCGTCGTCCGACGGTGGCAGCATGGAAGCAGGGCAGCAGAGCTCGTAGTGGACGACGTGCGCTCATGATCGTGGCGGCCGTGAAGGTGCACACCTAGGAGGCACCTCGTGGGCGTGGTCTGCCACATGGGTGAGCGGGGCAGTGTCGCATGGGATAGGAAGCTCAATTGCGGCGTGCACGGCGGCGACGGCAGCTTGCCTTGTGTCATCGGCAAGGAAAAAATTCTTTGCACGCAACGATGGCGAGAGCGCCGATGGTAACTGGGTTGGGATTTGTCGGCACTCACGGCGGTGGAAGGGAGAACCATGAGCGGTTCAACACGCTGCTTACGACGGTGCTCTCCTGTGCGCCAGGCTCGGGGCACGTGCACCTTCTTGAAAACCCCAGCTGCTGAACGTCTGCGTAGCGAGGTCGCCATCGTACTCGCAGCTATACAATGACGGTGGCAATACTCGCATTCGCAAGCCTCCTCTCACGCCTAGCGAGATGGAGATGGGCGACGGAGGCGCTCGGGGCTGCCGTGTTGGACGTCGCCGACGTTCTCCTCTACCTAGTGTGCGGCGTGGTCGACGGTTTCCTTGAGGGTAGCGCCGTGTGCTGCTACTGCCACCAGAGAAGTGTCTGCCCGTGCCAGGACATGCTGATGAGCCCGAGGTCGTCCGACCTCAGTATCGCGAATGGTGGAGTGCCGGTGGTCACCGGTTGCACTTGGTCGTGCGGACCTGACGACTACCATAGGTTTGGCCTGAACCCGTGCTATCATGCACGCACAAACAAACCATTGCTAGTCTCTAATCTGGTCGCTATGTCATGTCTAGTTAGCTTTTATTTTCCGTTAGCTAGAGCCACGCATGAACTTGCATGGGCCTGAGACGCACGATGCATGCCCGCTGAGAGATTTTGCTTGGCTTTGGAAAGAAATGGGACCGCCAATTTAAAGAAATACAACTCAGAGGGCGTTTTCCTAAATATCCATGTCCAGCCTTTATGCCTCTTGGGCTCCTCTCTTGACGTGGCACCGGTCAGCGATGGTCAAAACTGATCAGACCAGTTTAGGACTTCCCATGAACAAATTGGAATAGATATAGGACTCAGATGTGCATTTTCAGAGTTTTAGGACCTACTTGACACTTTCGTAAAACATTTAGGACCGCCCATGCATTTAACTCTACCATGAATAAGACTAGTTGGCATCACGCATCACTACAAGAAATATCTATTAGACGAACATGAACAGATATGCTTCTGCTGGTAACTCTTTAACTATATGGTCCTTGCTTTGTTGACCTATCGATGCTTTCTTGCATTGCAGAGCTGACTACAGTCCAAACGATGATTTACTGGAGCAGGAGTTTATGCTGAAGGGAAGATGGTTTCAGAGGAAGGACCTGGAGGTTATTTGTTTTATATTTCTGCGATTCAATGATAACAGATTAAGACAACAGGAGAACCTCCTCCTTCTATTTTCATGGTTTTATTATTTTGTTCGTGCGGTACAAATTAAGAAAACCTACTATCGCCTTTCATTGCCACAAAAACTTAACCTCAACCTGCTGGCCTTGTCGTCTGCTAAAAAAAGTGCCACAGAAACTTAATAGCATAAACATAATTTAACACAGTACTAGATTCCAAAATTGCCATGGATACTAATAGCATATAGATAATTATGTAGCGTATACGTAATTTGTCAACCAAAGCCAGATCTGGTCCATTAGTTGTGGCTCATTGGGTCACCCTACGTGTGTACAAGTTTGAGGGGTGGGGTCTACAAGAGATAATGAGTTATATATGTAATTTATATACACACATACTTATAGGTTTTAATTTGATTTTTCGCTGTTATGCTAATGATGACCACCCTAACCAACCTACTGTTTTGTTGATTCTTTTACTTCCCTTGATAATGAAATTCTGTGTAATCTAGCACTTGTCTTTTGTTGGGCTATGTTCGTAGATTCTGTGACAAATTTAAAATGTGCTCATTTAATTAGATGCATGTTATGACAATTAAGAAATTTAAGCGAGAACTACAATATTTATTCTATTTGTGAGTTAGCAGTATATTTTATCACATCCTTCCCCTCCTTTTGTATTTATATTGCCATTTTGATTGTTGCATTTATTTCTCTCCTGGATTACTGTAGAACTGTAAATTGTTTTGCAAACATTTTGCCATTTATTGGATTGCGTATACCACACATAATGAACAAGGGCTTCAACCTTGTCTAGTAGACTTGGGTTTCTTCTGTGGATGCCATGCTGTGTAACTGATACACAGTCTCTTTTTTCAGGTCATAAATGGACAGGGCAAGAAATTGCAGTGTAGCCACTACAGACCTGCTGTGATGCCTGAAGGAAAAGAACTTCCTTGTGTTATATACTGTCATGGAAACAGGTAAGGGTATAACACGTTATCCTTTTGCTTAATATAGGTTGATTTTTCAGTTTTGCCAAGCTGCTTTTCCACCTATTAATTAAGTTACTTTTTTTTCTGACCTGTATTAATTAAGTTACTAATAAAGCACAATACTAAATTCCTAATCCTTACATATAATATTTGGTATGCCATTTTTCTATGTTTTTTTTCCTGGATTAATTGATATGCATTATTTATTTTCCAGTGGATGCAGAGCTGATGCTAGTGAAGCCGCTATTATTCTTCTACCATCAAATATTACAGTCTTTACACTGGACTTTTCAGGGTCTGGACTCTCTGAAGGAGAGCATGTCACCTTGGGATGGAATGAAGTGAGTTCGCCTTGTGCAAATAGAAGATTCGAAAATGACATACATTCTTTCTGAAACCTTCTGTTTGCGTGTATAGATTATGCATGCAGAACTATTTGAAATGATATTAGGTAAATAAATTGAGAAATAAATAACACCTAATAATTTGGTGTCTATAATCTGTCTTTGTCAAGAAAAAGGTAATATTGAAGATTATCATAAATCTCAAATTGTTGGTTAGTGAAATCTAAAACCTTGTGTATGAGATTAATCACAGTATAACATTTATAGAAAGACAGTTCTCATTCCAAATTTGACTGATTTTAAATCTTCCTTTTGGCCAGTTGAACCTTCTCTCTCCCTTTGTCTCTTTCTTCTGCTCTGGATCATCAATACCTTAGTTTATCACGATGCTTCTATTTCAATGGTTTTTATTGCTTTTAAAAGGCACACTGATGATATTTCTTTTCTTTTTTACAGAAAGAAGATCTGAAAGCTGTTGTTAATTATTTACGCAAAGATGGGAATGTATCTTGCATTGGGTTGTGGGGCCGCTCAATGGGTGCAGTCACAAGGTATGTTCTTTATGTTGAATTGAATCCTCGTTTTCTCCTGTAGTGGTTAGATACCCTGTCTTTCAGCTTAGTATGTTTGTATGGTTGATGATCTAACATTCAGCTTTTTTAAAACTGAAGTACTATTACATTTTATGTGCTTGTAGGCTATATAATATGCATGTGTAATATTGTTGCTTCTGTGTATGTGTGTTTGTGTAGGCATGTGCACGTTCACCTGCTGAAACACTCTAAATTTTGCCTCATCCAGAACATCTGTATTTTCTTCTTTCAGTTTAATGTATGGAGCAGAGGATCCATCAATTGCTGGGATGGTTCTTGATAGTCCATTCTCTAACTTGGTTGACTTGATGATGGAACTAGTTGATACCTACAAATACCCGTTGCCAAAATTCACGGTAAGCGTCATTTGATGACGAGGACTTGACAGTTGTCACTAACATATATGGCTATTGTCCCAGGAAGTGTAGTATAGTTGAAGCGAGCCTGCGCTTTAGCATGGTATTTTTTTGCAATTTTTTTCCTACATAACCCACCTTATAGCACCATTTCTCTGAGTGAGCATGACTACTCGTCTACTCGAAGATCCTTATGGAGCCATGCATGATCCTTGTAATCTGGAAGACTATTCTATCTCCCTTGTATCACTACAGTTAGTCCCTGTGGTGCATGAGCATGAGCTACTACCTTTAGTTCCAATGCTCACGAATCATGAGTTTCTTTGAACTGGTGTCTGCCTAGATGCCGAGTTTGTAACCACTGGCTTTTGTAATTACAACTTTACATGAACTGCTGTTCTATTTTTTTGTGACGAAATACATGAATTGCTGTTGCCTTCTGTTCATTTTATTGTTTTAGATAGCGATGCAGGCCGATGTCCGCCAGCATCCAGTTCGCTATTTTTTGTGAATTGTGGATTAGGGATGCATGAGCCGAGCTGGATTAGCTATGCAACTAAGTGATTCTGGTGCACATGGACAGTCCGCCTCGTCCGACGGACTGTCCACTTGCATCCTGAGTTTTAGAGATGCTCATGTGCATAGCGATACTGCATACTTGCGCATGGTAGATTCCATCTTGTTTATTATGACGCTTGTATTTATTTGTTTAGGTCAAACTTGCAATACAACACATGCGGAAGATTGTCAAGAGAAAAGCCAGCTTTGACATCATGGATCTTGATACCACTCAGGTTTATTACACTGATTTTAAGTTATTTAAATACTGTATAGCTTGTTCTTATGCACATGATCTGAGTTGCTGTTAACTGCTAGGAGATTTCGCAAGTCTTTTCTTTTGTGGACTGGTAGGTTAGTTTTCTGACAGTTGGGCCCAAACAAAAGCATACGAAACTGGGGAACTACACTAAATGAGAGTCTGCACTACAGTTGCCAACTGCACAGTGCAAGCTTATGTTGAATAATGATACTGACACAACATTTGAAAACTTATATGTGATTCTGTTTTTACAGCATCCCAGCACATAATTAATTTGTGAATGTAATTCTGTAGGTAGCAAAACGATGTTTTGTTCCTGCTTTGTTTGGACATGGAACTGAGGATGACTTTATACTGCCCCATCATTCGGACAAAATCTGCGAATCATATGTTGTAAGTTTCTACTTCTCTATCCAAAATGAAACATAGATGAATTCTTGTGTCTGTCACGATAGTAATATATGGTCTATCCACATGTATCTGCAGGGAGATAAGAACATTATAAAATTTGACGGGGACCACAATTCACCCCGTCCACAATTTTACTTTGACTCGATCACTATATTTTTCCATAATGTGCTAAACCCTCCTGAAGTCCCCGACGAACATTATTTCATGTCACCACATGGCAGCCTTGGTCAGGTAATACAAATGGGTATTCCTTCAGTCTTGAAACGTGTTGGATTTACTTACTTAGCTTCTGGTGACAGGGTCATTGGGATACAGAACATGATATAGAGTATAGGATTGCTCAATCACCAGCAGGTATGATTTCCAAACCTTCATCCACTCGTGTTTTGAACCAGTCATGTCAAGTAATTAATGTGTAATTTGCTCTGGGACAGCCTCTGCAACTACCACAGAAGATGCTATTGCACAGTTGCGTTCTAGAAGGCTCATGAGTAGAATGGAGGTTAGTTGACATTCTCAATAATCTTGCAATTCTGCTTCTTCATTGTGCCATAGTGGTATTCTGGTTTATTGGTTCTCTTTCTCAAATGGAAGAATAATAGCTGCCTTAGTGGTGATCCAAATGTCATCAAGCAATTTATAGCGTTTTATCTGCCTTTTTTTGTGAAGTAGGAAACTCAGTCTTACTTTCTTTGATCGTTTGTAGGTTCCATCTGGTGCGACCACAGAAGGGAGGGCTGACAGAACCGAGGTGTTCTTTTAATGCTATTTTGACCTTACGGGATTTGAATTTATCTTTCATAACACTGAATCCTTCTATGTTATCATCCACTGCTTGACTTGTTTCCCCCGGTAGTACTGCAGCTTCGTAAATAGAAATAAATGATCTCTTGGCACCATTAACCTATCTGCTCTATGACACAGAGTGAATTCAAGTTAATTTGATATTAAGTATACGCCATTGTTACAATACAAATATCTAGTTGGTTTAATTGTCCATGTTTCCTTTCACCATATAGGTGAGGATTGTTCTGAAAAGTCCCTTTGATTCCCGAGCTCATCGGAGCCTTTAATTTAATTTTTTTAAACCATATTTTTAAATCTCAAAAGTATCTGAAAAAAATTACATATCTACATGTTTGGTGTGTACGACAGAAGTTTCGTCAAAATATATGATTATCTGTGATCTACACAAAAAAGACAAGTCTGGGGATAAAAGCTAGTTTTTTTCTTCCTTTTTAGAGCCACAAATTTGTCATTTTTGTGTAGCCCAAAGTTTTCTATATTTTTCCATGAAACTTTGCAGATCTGTAGATCATATAAATATCTATCCAAATACTCAAAGACACAATTGTTTGAAGAGTCAAAATACAATTTTTTCTTCAAACTACCGGATTGTCCCTAATATTTTGCTTACAAAATCTCCTCTCTCGGTCTACCCGCTATATACTGTTTGCTGACTGGCTCTTTGGTAGTTCCAGCGATCATCGCGCTTGAGCTGAAGCCATTTTGCAGTATGAAATTTTAATCTAATAATTGTCGTTAGTCATGCTTGATATATATTGTAAACTATTATATATGATTTGGGTATCTTTTGATTTAGAATCTTCAGTTTTATCATAATGGGTTTAAGAGTCTTAGACACGGAGAATGAGCATACCAATTAATTCTGGTTAGGTAAAAGCTACGAGGATTAGCAATACAGTAACCATTGGTGGTACCAAAGTTTTTTTTTTCTTGCGCACTCAGTTTTTTATTTTTTTCACTTTAGTCATTGGTATGGTGTGTGTTGACAACAACAGGTGGTTGTAGCATCTAGCATGAACTCAAGAATCTTAAGTGCAAGTAAATTAACCCGACTAAATAGTTCTCTTCCGATGGTATATATATCACTGATAAATTTTGCAGGGAATGCTTTGATTTTGTATGTGTCAATATTGATTGTTTCGCAAGTTTACAGAAGATTTGCATCCATCAAGCATCACCACTCATATTCTTTTTTGGTTGCTGTTTGGCCAGGTATTGGATAGTGATGTTGGTCCCTCTTCATCTAGCGCATCTACCGCGACTCCTCCCAATGGCCGTAACGGAAGGATGCTGACTCCAACCTCTGATGATGGCGAGTATGTGGAGTACTCATTGATAGCGTATCAGACATGCCTTACACTGAGGAAGACGAAGATAGAGTAAGTTATACTGTAATGTTCATTGGTGTTGTCGTTATAACTTCACATGAGTTGTTTTGCAGTATCTTAAGATCCTCGTAGAGTTCATTATGCAAAAATGTTTCAGAATGTGTAGTAGAGGTAAAAAAATATGAGGATTGAGAGCTACTAGTTGCCTGCCTCTGAGGTAGAGGTTGCCAGCTTGGATGGTGTTGGAAGATCTGGTTGTGATTTAGCGATTCATGACTTGTTATTAAGTCACTAATAGTTGTTTAAGCTATGAAAGTACATTTCTTAACAAGGATCTTATTGGTCCAAATTGACGTTTGACGTTATAATGGGGATGTCAGCTCCCAAAAAGCATGAGCAAACTGTGGAAGATGCATAAAGTTTTGTGTTAGCTCTATTGCTGCAGTTATGCTCACCATGTACCGAGAATGTAGCTATGTGAATGAATGTTCTAAGGATTATCATGGTGTAGGCTGATCTGTGCTTAATACACGTATACTTTCTATTCTTTACCTTTTGACGTTTCTAGCCTTATCAGTGGTTAATCTTTCTTTGCTGTGCTGAAATGCAGATGCTGATGCAGGCAATCCTCGAGTCCCTGAAGGATCTAGATAAGTCAAATACAAAGGATACTCAATCGGTTGCATCTGACGCTGCGTCCAGAGAAAATAATGCAGCAGAAGACTGCAAGCATACAGCTGATGTAGTAGCATTGGAGACAGATGCATCCCCCATCTATTTCAATGCCACTGATGTTCCTGCCAAGGATGTAGCAGCCTGCAACAGCGTAACAAAGAAAGCTGTTGTGCAAAGTGCAGACCACAGCGCTGCAAGCGATGCTGCCGTTTCTGTAAACGCTGCAGAATCCAACGGCTCAACTCAGCCCGTCAATGGAAAATCTGGCTCGGTAGAATCCCAGAAACCCTCGCAGAGCTCCAGTGGACAGGATGGCACAAGAGCAACCTGGTCCAGAAGAGCCGGACCGGCAGCCTGATGGATGGATTGTCACAAAAATGGGGTTCCTTCTTCAAGAACAATGACTGAGCCAGACAAACTATAAAGTTGCTGGCCGTTGACGATACACGTTTTCTGTGTTAATATATTCCATAGAATTGCCGTTGACTGGGCATCATGGCCACCTTGATTGGTTTACCTGTAAAATGAAAAAGGAAGGAAATACTGTACAATTTGTTTTAGTGTGTTGGTGTATATATAGAACTAGGAAATGTAGCGATCCCCTTTATTGTGTATCATGTCTCAACACTTTGGCTTCTTGTGAATTAGTAGATTCTCGTTTCTTGGATATATGCTGTTAATGCAACTCAGGCTAATTACTTTTTTTTTATGTATTATGGCAACATACAACATAATTTAATTTACGGATCGGCCCTCCACCACCATTATGTAATTCGCCTTTTTTATTTACTTGGGTACTGCTGGGCTTGTGATGGTCGTGTGTGTCCTACCTATGCAGAGTCCGAGTAATGGTAAAAAAAAAAAGATAACGTAGGATATCATAGTAACATTCTAAATCTTGCTAAAAAATGAAAAGTATGGATCCGAGTATAGTGAAGAATGCATGTTTTCAAAACTACAAAATCCATAAGATTTATCATTTTTGTGAAACTTAGGGTTTGAAGAATTTACCTTTTTTGCATGTGTGTAAGATACATCACTGACTACATCTAGCATTTTATTTCAATTTTTTTTTTTAGAACTTGTAAATATGATTTCTTATTTTTCTAAAATAAAGAAAGCTCAGAAGGTAAAAGAACTATTCGGTTATTGCATTTGTTAAAGGGAAATGCATCGAGCTTATTGCTTGGATGTTGCTGATAACTATCCGCGATCGGGTGAGGCGACGAGGACTCGCTTGCATTTTCACGAAATATGCACACATCATGACGTCCCTCAATCAATGACGTCATACAATGACTGTTGCAAGTCTCGGAGGAACGACCCATCGGGACCAAAGGTGGCTGTTGCGGCATCGACATCCTCGGAGAGTGTCACGGTATCCATCGACAAGTTCATCGCTGATGTCTCCGTGGACTCGATGTTGAGGCGCACCAGATCATAATGCAAAGTGGGAGGCCTTGGTGGAGAATACCGACATCAAGCTCGAGCTCGCCAACTCCAAAACGGACGTGTTAGCGCTCAATCAATGACGTCATACAATGTCGGTTGCAAGTCTCGGAGGAACGACCCATCGGGACCAAAGGTGGCTGTTGCGGCATCGACATCCTCGGAGAGTGTCACGGTATCCATCGACAAGTTCATCGCCGATGTCTCCGTGGACTCGAGGTTGAGGCACACCGATCATAATGCAAAGTGGGAGGCCTTGGTGGAGTACCGACATCAAGCTCGAGCTCGCCAACTCCAAAACCGACGTGATGAAAATAAAGGAGGGCTTAATGGTCTTGACAGCCGATGTGTCGAGCATGGACCCGCAGGGGAAGGCATGGCAAGAACCGAGGCTTGCCTAGGCAACACCCACGGAAACACCGATGGAGACAAGCAACATCCACGACAACGACGACACCCACACCCACGACGACATGCATGACCACGATGAGACCCACACTTACGGCACAACGACACTTATTGCAACATCACCGGGGGCCACACCTACATCGACGACAACACCATTTGATTTGTTATCCGTGCAGGACATTTGATGGCACGAGACATGGAATATGGCCCGGTACTTTGAATTATGGGTCAAACTTTGAATTATAGACGAGATTTGCTTGTTTTCATTTGCATATTTTTTATATTCCTAAAAAATATCGGGATGGCCTTTTAGGGTTGAGAATGGGAAGGGACGGTCCAAATAAGCGTCACCTCGCCCGTACGGCTCCAATAACGTTTGTTGGCGACGATCCGGCCGCTATATTAACACCACGAGTGGCCCAATCCGCCCACAACTAACCCATTCATTTCGGGGATAAGAGCATCTCCACCGGCGCCTCCAATAGCGACCCGATAGGGCTATCGGGCGCATCGGCACAAAGTGCCTCCCACGTGGCGATCCAATAGCGGCAAAGTTGCCGGATGGGACCAACCCCGCGTCCGGCAACCCCGCTTTGGCCCCCCGTTTGCTGGGTCGGTACCGGGCATGCTGGCAACCGCGACAACGCGCGCCATGTCGGATGCCGACGGGGCCGCACTGGCAGCGACACGGACGCGTTCAACGCGAGTAGTGCAGAGACAAAGGGCCGGTCCGTGCGTTTTAATGGCGCACTGGTTCCCTGGCGGACGCAGAACCGAAGCAACGCGTCGAGGCCGTCTGAGCACGTGTACAAGACGCAACGGCTAAACCATGCGGTGATGAACATGCTTCTTCGTTGTCAATGCCATGACATGGGAACTAGTACTCGGTGTTAATGGATGCCAACCAACCCCACTCCTCCGCTCGACTTTAAAACGGGGCACACGCCTCTCTTCTCTCCACCACCCTCCTCTCCTCTCTCCCAAGTTTCGTCGCCACAATATGCCTGGCATCTGGTTGAGCTCTCACGAGGCGCAGTGAGGCCATTCTACGATATTGCCAGGAGACGCGCTGCAAGAAGATGCTCCGCCAGGAGCAGATGGAGCACGACAATGACAAGCAGGTGGAGCGCGACCGCGACAACTGGTTCTGCGAAGAGATGCGTTGCACGAGAGCGGCATGTGCATTCATGTCGCTTCCTCCATCATCACTGTCGATGACGTTCCATGAGGCGCGGTAACTCATGCGGGACACTTCCCCGGAAACAAGGGAAGTGGAAGAAGTGGAAGTTTCGAACTGCATTGCAGGCAAGCGGCCACTGAGTACACGTCGTAGCGGCGAGAGAGCGCGTCGGAGCCACATCTTCAATCCGGCGCTTATCCGGAAGAGGAGGAAGTGAAAGTTTGGAATGAGACACAGTTGCTCGGCAGACAGGCGGCTCTCGAGGTTCGGATCCATCGCCGCTAGGGCGACGGCTCACTTCGGCAAGGCGGCGACCCCGAGAGACATGCAAGTTCCTTCAGTCAGCCTCCACAACCAAGCGACGGACGTCGATGACACCTCCGTCGAGCGCCAGCGTTAACCTAGATCTAGAAATTAGGGGCTAGTTTAAATCTCGTCAAAATTTAGGAAATATATATTCCATTTGTAAGTTTTCGTTCAAATATCAATAAAAAAACGTCGGTCCGTTTTCATTTTCTGGCATTTTTTTTTTACTTAGGCCTTTATTGTGACGCGCCGGTGGGAGGTGACGCCCCTAATATGACGACAGTGTGTGCCGACGCCTCCAATAGCATGCGCCGGCAACAAGTAATAGAGGGTGAAGATGCTCTAGGCGGTCACAATGAGGAGTAAGTTAGACCAGTAACATACACATGCTACTGCCTCCACGATGGAAAATAACTTAAAAGTAGTAACATGCGTAGATTTATTAGCTTGTAGACTCAACTTGTCTTAAAAACCCGTGATGTGATGGCTGCTACGGTTACTTCTCACTTCTCACCGGCGTCTATGTTAGTACTCCATTTGTCTCTCTCCACATTAATTAGATGTCATATTATCTTTTTTA
The DNA here is from genome assembly GCA_028641055.1 of Alopecurus myosuroides. NCBI lineage: Eukaryota > Viridiplantae > Streptophyta > Magnoliopsida > Poales > Poaceae > Alopecurus > Alopecurus myosuroides. The sequence continues at coordinate 2,338,429 of JAPCYS010000008.1, read as the reverse complement.
TTATGTTACTACTGAAATTACTTCCACTATGACAAACTAACTTGCTAAGAGCAATTACAATAGGCGTATGTAAGCATACTATAAGAATTAAAAATAATATTTTATGATGACATGGAGAAGAGAGAAGGAGAGTGGACTCTCATGCAAGAGTCAACACGTGCTCCTAGGCATCTTGTGAGAGTAACAAATTTTTGTAGTTAACTATTGTATATATTGGTTATATAGTTGACTATAAATAACATAGTAGAAAGTCCTTATAACCAGCCGTTGGCTCTGCTAGTGAATTTGCTCTAAAGGGAACGAAGATACTCCCTCCATTTATTTTTAGTTTGCATATTAGGTTTGCCAAAAGTCAAACTTTCTAAAGTTTGACCAACTTTATAGGAAAAACTATCAACATTAACAATACTGAATCAATATCATATGATTCATCATGGAATATATTTTCATATATACCCATTTAATATTTCAAAAATTGACATTTCATTCTATAAACTTGGTCAAACTTTAGACTGTTTGACTTAAGACAATCCTAAGATGTCAAAGTAAAAAGAAACGGATTGAGTACTACACAGGTGGCCAAAAGCCGAGGTATTTTTAATTTTAGATTTAAATATTAACGGGAGTTTCTCGAGAGCTTACGCTGATCACAATGGGCATTAACTAAGTAGTAACATCAATGTCATCTGGGCAAAAAATCTAATGTGGCAAGTATTTAATGAGCAGAGAGGAGGTTGTGGTAACATAGCTACTCCATACGTCCAGGATTACTAGTCCCCTAGTGAAAAACTATTTGTCCAGAAATTATCTCCCCATAAGGTCCGTAATCATTAATTGTCCTAAATAAGCGGTCTAATTAATGTAAAATCCCTACCTTCCTCTCTCCCCATAGGAGCGTAATCATTAATTTCCCTAAATAAGCGTGACCTAATTAATGATTATTATTAAGGAAATTTGAAACTGTCACGTCATTGGAGAAAATGGAAGATCATGCCTCGATATATCACGCCAATAGGATGCTACCTTGGTCGTGATGCAATTCGCTAGGGGTTTAGTAATCCTGGACGGAGGGATTTATGAGGTTGTAGACTCATATCATCTCGGGAAATGTGATGTTACAGTAACTAGCTATGTTATCACAACCTCCTCTTTAAATACTTGCCACATCAGATTTTTTTCCCTACGTGACATTGATGTTAACTTAGTTACTGCCCCTTGTGACCAGCCTACATATTATAGAAAAGTGTGTAAGGTAGCCTTACCATTAAGTGCATGTTAGAGCAAGTACAATAAGGTGACATAAGCATGCTATAAGGATTTAAATAATATATCTTTACTTATGTGGAGGAGAGAGATGATAAGAGAGAATCAAAGCGGGCTACTAGTTAGTAGGCAGTTGCAGCACGTTCTCCTAGACACTATATGTGATTGTAAAGTGGGTAATATGTTGATAAAATACTTCATGCATATATCCAACTATTGTACAAATTGACTATAATCTAACTATATGTGACGTGCCAGTGCCAATGGATATAGCCAGCAGTCGGCTGTATTATTAACTATATGTGACTAGCCTTACCATTAATTGCTGTGGACGGCGTCACTTATGATGTACTCCAGTTCAGCAGACGAGTGAGTTCAACACTTCTACTCGTCTCCTCGGCTTCTGTTCTATCCCTGGCGTCGCCAGTAGAAGCTGGAGGCTCACCTGTTCTACGGCACAAACCATTGTTGCCGTCCTGTCGACAGCAAAATAACCGTAAGCTCTCAATCTTTTTGTCTTTCCTTTCTCGGTGACTAGTTCGGAGACTCCTCAAGATGTTTGATTAATCCATTCCATCCCAAGATGCCCCTTCTTTTTTCTTTTTCTTTCATGAATCATTGATCGAATCCAAGTGAATCTGCGCATTTTATTTCCTACAGAATTAGTGCAGTTTTATTCTACTGAATTAAGTGTAAAATGATTTGCCGCAACATATATCCTGAAGCCTAACACAAAAATCGTGTTTTCTTTTTACCTTTTTTCCCAATCTCGGAACTTCTGCAACTTCTACTAGGTTAAGCTTCTGAACGCAGATCTGGTTATGAGATGGGCAAGCCTTGTGAGAGATCAAAGGAGAAGGATGACGATTACTGCAGCGATCAACTGGAGGAGCAAGACAACTATTTCTTCAAAATTATGATTGGTGATTTTCGTGAAAGAATCGTAAGATTTTTCTTCCCCATATGCACTACGTTTTGTTAATTTCCTTTTTCCTGCTGCAATTCCTCTCAGCCGGAGAACGTGTTAGCAGGTTCATGATATTTTGATGTATTCATCAACTCCAAACAAGTTCCTAAAGTGATATGAAACCCAGATGTTTTTTAATTTATGGAGTTCTCTTTCTTTTCTCGAATTTTGAATTGTTGTTCATCAACATAGTAGTATCATAGTTCTGCTAGTACCATGTTGCTAAAAACTGGAACTAACAGTGGAAATTCTATCTCTGCGGCCTTGAATAGCCGATTTGTCATCAACAAAATAATGGAGAAATGTCTCTTGAGGCGAGGATTAAATGTCTCTAGTTTCTCAAATAATTGATTAGCATTAATCAGTACATGAACTGGTGTTTTATTTCTGCAAGACAATCAACTTTGAACATATCAACCATAGTACTGATGTAGCAAAAAGATTTCTACTTCCTCATGAGGGCTCTTCTTTGTATTTGTCTTTTTTGCCGCAGACCATACCAGATGCATTTGTGAAACACTTTAAGGGGAAATTAGAAAGAACCATTAAGCTGGAATCACGCAACCGCTGCACCTTTGACACGCAAATTACCAGTAATTATAACGAACTAGTCCTCGAATCTGGATGGAATGCATTTGTTAGTGCTCATGACTTGAAAGTGGGGGATTTTCTGATGTTCAAGTACAATGGGATATCACAACTGGAGATTCGAATCTTCGACCCGAGTGGCTGCGAGAAAGTACCATCATGTCTTGTCATCCCTAATACTGGCCAAGAACCGATTGACGTCTCAAGCAGTTATCATGACATTCCCAGAATTTCAGCACAAAGTCAAAGGCCAAACCAGGGGAACAAGATTGTAAATATCAGCTCATCGTGGCCTCCACCGGAGGCATCAGGTTTATAAATCATACAACCAAGCTAACTATGCAAAATAGGACTTTTGTCCATTACATATATTATGGTTAATTTGTGCGCCTGTATGTTATTTTTCATCATCAGAAGATGACCTGGAAGTGCATTCTGTCCCGCCTTACATCCTCCCAAAAGGCACCCTTCTTACTGACGTGCAGATTAAGAAAATGGAAAAAAGGGTCCAAGCTACTCGATCAGAAATCCCCATCTATGGGTGTATCCTTAATACGAGCAGTCTATGTGGACGACTTTCTACTGTGGTGAGTCAAACCTCTGTTACCGAATGCGCCTTCTATATTCGTGTCATTCATAACTATAATTAACTACAGATATTTTATCTGCTTTCTTTTTGTCTGGAATTTGAACACACTATTTGTCTGGAACTAGACATTAAATTGTTTTAATTTCAGTTGGCATTAAAGATTTCTTTTTCATACATATTCAGTACTTATCTCGGAAATACGCCGACATATACCTTCCGTTTGACAATGAAACACTGATCCTCGAACGACATGGCAAGAGTTGGGAAGTGCGGTGCAGCGTTGCCTCCTGTAAAACGTAAAAGGTTTACGAAAGGTGGAAACAGTTTGCACGTGCCAACAGTTTGAAGGTGGGAGATTTCTGTCTCTTCGAGCTATTCAAGAACAAGAAGCAGTACACCATGAGTGTTCATATCATTAGAAAAAAATGAAGTCTGGTAGGCTGGTCCTCTTCTGCAGATTGTTCCAACTTTAGCTATCGTTGTTGTGTTTTGTATGTTTGGTTGAGGCACTTGCCTAGTTGCCTGGTTTGCTTGTAGTATCCTAGCTCGACCAGTCATGGCTATGTTTTGTGCCATTAGGAACTTGTTGCCGGAACATGTATTGTTGTAAGTTGTAACCTGGGTGTGCTTTTGTAAACCTTAATGTGGCTGTAGCTTAGGCCTTTATGGTTATAATGTTCTCAATTGTTAAGTCTTGGGCCCCGCCTAGGGTGAAATTCTTCGTCTGGCTCGCCTGCTTGGACAGATGTTGGACTGGAGAGAGGGCTGGCACGCCATGGACTCCCCCACGCACCGAGTTGCCCCCTTTGCGACCAGAGCGAGGAGACCATGGCACACCTAAACACTGGGTGCCCATTCTTGCGGACGATCTGGCATGAGGTTCTATCCTGGGTACGATCTATCGTGGCTCCACCATCGGGTGAGGAGGGGAGGGGCTCGAGGACTGGTGGGCGCAGATGCTACATGTCACCCCCCGCGCTCTGCGGAAGGGGACATCGTCGCTTGTAATGCTTACAACCTGGTGGATTTGGAAGCATCGGAATGCGGCAATCTTCGACAACGCTCGCCCCTCAATCGTTGTACTTCTCGACACAATCAAGGCCGAAGCGCGGGATTGGGCTCTGGCAGGGGCACGGGGACTCCGGCAGATCCTACCTTAGGCTAGGGTGGTGTTGAGTTGTACGACACGGTGTCGCCCTCTCTTGGGCTTGTAAATTTTAACTCTCTATCTATCAATGTATCGAAACGCAAAGCTTTTTGCGTTTTCGCAAAAAAAAAATTTGTTAGGTTTCCTGATCTCCTCTCAAGTGAAACTCATTTGATGCTCAAGGAGCAGTTTTTCTTTGCGGACCATATGAACTTAATCACTTTTTTATAACCCACCAGAATACTAGCCCGCTACTCATTGTAAGCGTCTAGCGTGCAACCATCCACCCTTGCTGAAGATAGACTTTACGACCGTCATCAGCCGAGTACATCCGACATCCAAACGTCCAGGTTGGTCGCCCGGTAGTAGTAGTGACCACATGTGTGAGTAGCAAAAAATGATCCGCTTCCAGATTGTTAAAAATAACATCGTTCATGCGGTTCTAAATTGTCCAAAGAAAACCACATACACCAATACGTATACTAGACTTAGTAGATTTATCAACCTATTTAACCAAATACCAAACATATTATTAACACTAGTTGGTGGAGTGATGCTAAAAGTGAAGTGCACAAGTCTCCAGATATTGCGAGCGAAACTGCATGATATAAATAAGTGATCCACCGTCTCATTGGCATCACAAAATACACATTTTGTACATCCTGTCCAATGCCTTTTTGCTAGGTTATCCTTAGGAAACTCCTTATGGTGCAAGAACCACAATCTTGAGTGGTATCTTCAGTTTCCATAAATATTTACGTAGAAATACAGTGTTGACATTCATGAGATCACCGTAAAAGGATTTGACTGAAAACACACCCGATGGTGTTAGTTTCCAATTGAAAACGTCTGGCTCCTCTGTTAAAGATACTGCCATAAATCTCTCTACAAGGTGAAGCCACGCATCCCACTTGTCTCCAGCTCTCCAATCTCAGTGGTTAATGATGCATGTCAGTATGATGTTACTAAGCTATGCAACTCTTTTGTGCGGATCCTTATTATCTGCCGCTATTCTAATCATTAGATTTCGAAAAAATTTACATTTCTTTTCTAATTTCTTTAGTGATTTTTATGCAAAAAGAAGTGCTTTAAAAATCACCTCTGTTCCTGCATTCCCAAATTATTACAAATATCAATTAATGGAACATTTGGATTCTTGGAGTTATCGTGTCTATTACGGACCGACGAAAATCAATATTTGGATGTTCATGATCAAGAACATGAACCACTATAACATTTTATTACGCACAATATATAATGATTGATACTGCTGAGCTAACAAAGTCTCGTCTAACCAAGGATCCCCTAGAACTGCAAACTCTGTCCATTACCAAGTGTGCAAGAGATACGCTCAAAACAATCCTTCTTAACCCCATGATGCCCTTCCAGAACAGGGAATCAGTTGGTTTAGCTTCAACATGCGACAAAGGTTTGCCTCTAATATATTTATTGTGTAGTAGTTCATGCCACACACCCTCTTCCATAGTTAAAGAGCCATTAATAAACACTTATTCTTAACGTCGAGTACTTCATTCCCAAGACTACCTTGATCTTTTGGGCGACAAACGATATTTCACTTGGTAAGACGATACTTCATTTTTGTTTGATCACTTTGCCAGAAAAAGCGAGACCTATAATATTCCAATATTTTCCTTACCCCAACGGGTATCTCAAAGAATGACAATAAAACATTGGCATGCTAGAAAAAATTGAATTAATAAGAACAAGACGGTCTGAGAGTAGCTTTTCTATCCATGACTCAGTTTTTGCTCAAAACGATCTTTCACTGGTTTTCATTCTTTATTTATAAGCCTACGGTAAATGAATTGGAATCCCTAGGTATTTAAATGACAGAGCACCAAGCTCACACCCAAATAAATTCCTATACTCATTCTGATGGTCCTTAGCCTTTCCAAAATAGAAAAATCTCGCTCTTGTGAAAGTTTATTTTTTAACCAGATAGTTGCTCAAACATAGATAATATTAGTTTCATATTAACGGTCTTCTCTACATCGTGTTCAAGAAACAAAATAGTATCATTCGCGTATTGTAGTATAGAACCCCCTCCCATCCACAAGGCGAGGAACTAAACTCCCAACTTGAACGTCTTCCTTTGCCCTCGCAATTGGTACTGCAAGCATATCAAGAACTAAATTGAAGAAGATGGGATATAATGGATCTCCCTATCTCAATCCTTTCAATGTCTGGAAGAAGTGACCAATATCATCATTTACCCGTATCCCAACGCTACCCCCTGGACGAACCTCGCAACTCGTTCACACCACTGCGGTATAAAGCCTTTGATGCGCAAGGCTTGCAGAAGGAACATCCATTTAACTTTATCATATGGCTTCTCAAAATCAATTTTAAACAACACATCGTCTAAGTTTTTCCTTTTTTATCTCATGCAAAGTTTCAAGCAGCACTAGCACCCCTTCCAAAATATTCCTTCCTGGAAGGAACACTGATTGGGATGGTCAGATAACTCTCTAGCAATTGAAGTTACCCATTTTTTTCTACCTTTGTAAAAAAACGAAGCTAACATTCAATAAATATAATGGTCTATATTTCTCAATTCTACTTGCATCCTCCTTTTTAGGCAAAAGCGTAATCACACCAAAGTTTAATTTGAACAATTTCAAGTCATCTGAATGCAACTGAGCAAACGAAGCCATTAGGTCCACTCTAATGACATCCCAAAACCTCTTGTAAAGCTCAGCAGGAAATCCATCCGGTCCCGAAGCTTTATTATGTTCCATTTGAGATATAGCATCCCACACCTCTTTCTCCGAGAAAGGTTGCATTAGAATTATATTCTCATCAATGGAAACTTGAGGAAGATCGTCAATCTTCGATTCACCGAGGAAAAGAGAAGATGGAACTGACGCTCCAAAAAAATTCTTATACTATTCCAATATAAACACCATTAAGTTTTCTTTACCTACAATCGTTCCTTCATCTTGCTCCAACTGAAAAATTCTTTTTTTAACGGTGTTTCCCATTAGCAATCAGGTGGAAATATCTCGTATTGTTTCCTCCCTCCTGAATATGCCTTGATTTTATCCCATTGAGCCCACTTGAACTCTTCGTCTCGACGAAGATTGGCTAAGCATGCGTCCGTCTCTTTTTTCGCAGATCTCTCCGCTTCTGAAAGAGGGGTATTTTCAGCTTTAAATCTAATTCACTTATGAGCAAGAGCAATTTATCTCTCAACTTCTTATATTCACCACTAAGGTTTTTTCGCCTCGCCATAAACTACAAAGATGCCTTATTTTATTTTTTCTGTCGCTCTATTGGTGTACAACCAACCAAAATAGACATCCACTCAGCTTTAGCCAAATCGTAGAAACCGGACTATCTAAGCCAGGACAACTCAAATGAGAATTATATTTCCAACATGAGTTGATGTCCCTGAGTCCAACAACAATGGTGTGTGATCTAACCTCGTACGAGTCAAAACTTCAATCGTTATTAAAGGACTGCTCCCATTCTACTCTAGCAAGCACATGACCAACTTCTCAAAGTTTGAACTTCTCGTCTGCTAGCCCAAGTATATTTCCTCCTAATAATTCAAGATTTTTCAGATCTATACTTTCTATGATGGCATTGAAAATAGAAGGCCAACATGGATTAAAATTATCATTGTTTTTCTCATCATGACGACGAATAATATTGAAGTCACCACCTACCAATGTAGGGAGTGTCTCCCCATCACAAATCCTTACTAACTCCGATAAGAATTCCAGTTTTTTGTCATCCTAGGCAGCCCCATAACAATAACTAGCGTCCAAAGAAAACCATCCTCCTTTGAGCGATATGAATTAACAGAAAAATCACCTCGAGAACTGTCTACAAGAAAAAATTTTGTAAAGAAGTTGAGAATAAGTACCACTCGACCTCCCATGGGGGGGGGGGGTAACAGTACCAACTAAATCATATCCACTAGCAAGATAAAATAAAAAATTGCGGCTAAAATTTGATCTAGTTGACTCTAAAATTCCTACAAAGTCCAATTTATGTTCTCGAACCGTCTCGTTCAAAGTTAAGTGTTTTGCAGAATCACCATACCCATCACTATTCCAAAATATACCTCTCGTCTTGATTTATTTTTCAGTTTGATAAGCCTACCACTTCTTTCTTGGCTTTTTATTCACACTGGTTTTTTTCTAGGTAACGTGTTGATACGTTGCAAATGTATCTATAATTTTTTATGCTCCATGCTTGTTTTCTACCCAATACGTTTTATTTTCCACATGCTTTCTATCATTTTCCTTCATTTTCATAGGCTAACCTATTAACGAGATGCCCGAGGCCAGTTGCTATTTTTTGTTTTTTTTTCTATTTCAGAAAATTTCTTAAAGAAATATTCTCGGAAAGGGCTGAAAATCCATGGAGATTGTTTTTTACCGCGAACAAAGACGGAGTTCAAAGAAGAACCAAAGGGGAGCTAGGGGCCTCCAGGGGGTGCCAGGCGCGGCCCCACCCTAGGTCGTGCCTGGTGGGCCCCTGGGCACCCTGGCCACCGCCTCTCGCCGCCTATAAATTTCCTTTAACCATAAAAATGTTGGGTACGAAGTTATTTTCCATGAAACATACAAAGAGACACCGTCACCTTGAAAGTCTAATCTAGGGTTTTTGCAGCCCTGTTCCAGCACCCTGCTGAAGAGGGGAATCGTCATTGAAGGCCTCTACATCGCCATGATCGCCTCCGTACAGATGCGTGAGTAGTTCATCTCGGGACTATGGGTCCATAACATTAGCTAGATGGTTGTTCTCTCCCTAATGTCTCCATGTTTAGAGTCTCATGAGATGCCTCACATGATCGAGACCACCGTTATGTAATTATGCATATTGTGTTTGCTGGGATCCAATGAACCATGAGATTATGATTATTTTGTTCATGTCAATCTGAGATGCTTCACTTGTATTCGTAGAGAGTTTTAATCTTGTATTGCAATGCCCTCCGTTGTTTACGATTACCTTGGCCACGTAGTTGTTTTCACCTCCAAGAGAGAGTTAATATGCTAGATGGTAGGTTCATGCCTCCCTTACATTTGTGCTCGAGTGACAGAAACGTGACGGATGGGGGATGTGATTTTGCTACTAGGGAAAAAACAACGGTGGTTCTTGTCTACGCACGAGGACCACTGCTTACATTATGTATTGTTCTTAATGCTTTTGTCTGTTGCACACAAAGTAATCACTTTGTTGCTGCAACTTAATACCATAGAGATTTGCTGGATAGCTTTCTTGAGGTAGACTTTTAGATATGGATGCATGCTGGATAGCGGTCCATATGCCTTGACGTAATGCCTACAATGTTAGAACCCGTGAACTATATATCTTCATAATAGTATTGTTATACGTTCATGATTTGCCAGTTTCCCAGCTGTAACTTGTTCACCCAGCATGTTCGTTTTCTTTGAAGAGACACCACTAGTGAACCTATTGTCGGACCCACAGATACCAGAATATCCTGGTCCGTCTGCCGCTGGCCCAGCCCATCGGTTACGGAAGGAGTCCATACTGGTCCATCAAGATAGGAGAACTCCCTAACCGTTCTCCACCAAGGCCGGCCCCTTGAAGAGGAGATCTCCCCGGGATCTCCACCGCGCATCGCTAGGGAGGAGTCCTGCTCCGACCCCGCTCCTTCCCGGAAGGAGCCTCGCCTGTTGGGAGAGAACCCATCTGAGGGTGACGCTCTGACCTCTGTGCGGATGACGAAGCTGCCGCATGAGACAAAATGGCTTTGGCCACAGTTTCCATTCTTGTGTATAAAGTGCAGAGCTCCGCTGCGCGCACCAAAGCCCAGTCTGTGGCTTTCCTCTTTGGTGCAAGAAGACCGATTCTGCGCTAGAAGACGAAGGTGGTGTCACCAGGCTCCCCCGCCATGACGCCATGGACGGTCCAGCTGTCCCTCGGCGACCAGGACCGCGCATGAGACGTAGTGTACGAGACGCTCCATCCTTTGGCATCTTGTGGTATCCGTTTCCTGCCAAGTGAGCGGGAAACGGGGCCAATAGCCAGCATAAGTAGACCACCCCTACCTCCACAAGGGAGGGGCGAAAAAACGAGAGAGGAGAGAGAAGAGAGAAGACACCAAGTAGATAGATCACCAGAATCCCTCGTTGTATTGTAACCTCCACAGTGCAATCAACCAGACAAGCAGGAGTACGGTTTTACACCATCACGGTGGCCTAAACCTAGTTAAATTCCCCGTGTCGTTACTGTTTTCCTTCGAGAACTCTCCTCTTGAAGCCTCCGGAGGCGCGATTGAACGTGGTTAGCCCCCAGTGTTCGAATCTTTGAGTGCTATCCTGTCGTCGACAAAACAGACACTCCGACATTTGGCGCACCAGGTAGGGGCTAAGGCGACTCTCTCGCATCTCCGTCGCCGTGGACACCTCCCGCACCAATCGGACCAGCCGCAGGGAGCGGTCCTGGAAGCGGAACAACCTCGGCGGCCTCGTCACCGACTTCGCCCACATCGGGCTCTCCCATTCTCGCTCCCCCGCATCACGGCGCGGGCGTGACACGACGCACGCCGGCGAGTTCCACGCGAACCCGGCGCGGCCCCCGCGGTCTCCTGTGCGGGCAACTTCGCAGGAAGCCCGCCTGGAGTACAGGGGCCGTCGCGTCGTCCGTCCGTGCTCGACGCACCACCGAGTTCACCTCAGCTCCATCAGCCGACTGGGAGCAGACTGGCTTCACCGCGGTGGCCACGCCCGTGGTCCGGCCGGCGGAACCCTGCACGCGTAGGGCGTGGCGCTCTCGAGCGCACGACATGACATCCTTCGCCCTGGGAAACGCCACCACTGACTCAGAGTGGCCTAGCTACTGAGAGCGGTGGGCGAGCGCCCGGGCAGGGTACTGCTACGCGTTCAACAGAGACCTGTGGGAGGCAAGGTGGCCTTCAACCTTCTGGCCTCGCCTCCCTCCATGCTACACATGGGACGTTCCCCGTCGGACTTCCTGCGGTAGTACGAGCCACGAGTTAGGGCTGTTGGGGGAGGCGACCGGTGCCTCCTGAGGTACTTTCCCCTGGCTCTCCGCGGCCCTACGCTCGCATGGTTGCTAAACCTCCCCGACAGCTACGTGAACTCGTGGGAGGACCTGCGCGCCCGCCACTGTGGCCGTCTTTCCCGCGGTGAACCAGAGGGTCACGTGACTCTCTGGCGTTTCGCCATGGGACGCGGCAGCCACGATGTGACGGAGGCGCACGACACCACCTGTCAAGCCGCATGCATACTCGGCGGGTCCCTCGCCCCTTCTTCCGTACGCCACCTCAATCAGGCGTCACGGGAGGTCAACGCCAGCCGTCGTGGGGGCGAAACGGCTACGCTGCCATTCAAGTGGTCCCAGCAGGAAATCTTCTTCGACGCCTGACGTGGGGGAGAATCCTGGACCTATCGGGTTAGGCTACCCGGTCCAAGGCCCAAGACCTGAACCCAGAAGGAGGTACCACCTACAGTTCTAGAAGGCCCAATTGGAGCCCACCCGCAAAGACTTGCGGGTCAAGAAGGAAACTTGTAACTGACCTAAAACTAGGGTTTGTGACCCCCCTCCCCCCCGGGACGGTTTGAGACCTGGCCACCTATATAAGGCCGGGAGAACCACCGGGGAGGGAATCCAATCAACTTCTCACCACAAAAGCCTTGAGCTCGAGACCATACCCTCGACTTGAGCACCCCCCATGGTAACCGATCTACTCATAATACAGATCGAAAGAGCAGGAGTGAGGGTTTTACCTCTACGAGGGCCCCGAACCTCGGTAAATCGTGCCCCTGTTAGCCGACGATCGTCACCAGCGTCCATACGTTCTCTTAATAGAAACCCTACCAGATCATCCGAGGGACTTGTTGAGATGACTAATCGACAATTGGCGCCGTCTGTGGGAACGGCGGGCGCTGGATCTACGACGTCTTCGGCCCCATCATCGCCAACCTTCAGCTGGAGCCCCGGAACCTCGACTCTAGCGGAACCAATCCTCTTCGGGTCGATCATTGTCGCGCCCCACTCGCCGAAATCGTGCCCGACGTTCAGCGGATTGGAGAAGAGCGTCAGCCTGACGTTCGGGAGCCTCCACTTCGGCGCCAACAAGGCGGGAATCTTGCACTTCCCCGAGCGAATCGATCTCGGCGAATCGGACTCCGAGTCTGTCTCAAGCCCGGCAACCCTCGACTCGCCACCCGACGACACTGGTCGCGACCTAGCGCCCAGTGGTGGGTCCATCCGCCCCAGCGTCCGCAACTTCCATACTATCGCGGCTGAAGAACCCTCTCGGGTTGGCAAAAGCTGTCAACCCACACCTAGGACTCGCGAGCCATATCTGGCCCAGATCAGCATGGCAGGACCAGCTGATCCACCCGAGGAAACTGAGGAAAGCCGGAAGGAGCGAGAGCGCATCAAAGTCTCGCGTGACGCCTGGGTCAGAGCGAAGGAAGCCGCGCACCTAGGCCAGCCACTCGCGGAAGGAGATCCCCATGAGGATCTGACGCGTACCACTATCATCTGGTGCGAGCAGGTCGTCTGATCAATGAAGCTCGCACGAATCTGGAAGCACGAAAGAAAGCGGCGGATGAGTCAAGCGCGCGCCGTGCGGCCCTTTCCCAAACTCGCTCGGTGGGAAACAATCCCTCGAAAAAGAGATACGTCTCGAAGACCACCGCCATGGATCGCGAATCCCTCAGCGGAATCAGCAAAACACTCGAGACATCCCTCATGCACGTCGACGACGACGGCAATGTGCGCCCGACGCCTCCCGCCGCCGCAGTCTTGGGAACAACCACATACCTACAGGCGAACCAATCGCTCGAGAATGATCCCCGCGCAGAGCAACATCGACAAGTCCAGAAGGGGCTAGGCATGGCAGCCGCAAGAATCGCCGCCCAAGCCCGCAGGCATGCGACAACGCAAGAAACTGAAAAGACCCCTCAGAAGGACAAGGAAACATCCCGCCGACGCGGGAGCACGTCGCCTCAAAGGAAGGAATCACCCCGTCGCGCCCGAGGAAGATCGCCATGGTTGAAAGTAGAAAAGGAGACACTACGACCACGAGGATCGAGAAGAATTGGTGGCAGGAGAATTCACCAAAAATCGTGACAACGGGCCTCGTGGAAATCGCGAATGGAAGCCAAAACCAGATGACAAAACTCCCGAGGAAGACCTTGACGGTTACTGTACACTACATCTATTCACAGATAAGCGCATAGGGAAGACCAAGGCAACTCATCTCCTCAAGGACTGCCGAAAATTTCAGGACATCCACGAGGCTTACACGAGGAAGAACAGAGCCGCGGTCAACCAGGGATACCGGCAACTCCTAGGAAGACACCAGCCGCCACAACCCCTATCTCCACCAGGACATCTGAACGCGGTATTGGCCGCGTTGCCAGCGCCACCCGCCGCAAACCAGAGAGCCAATGGGTACCCGAACCCTCAGGGACTCCTAGGAATGATACAGAAGGTCTACCCTTCCCGAAGGGTCCAGAAGACAAACACACGACAAGTGATCATGGCAGTACAAACCCCACCGTCCAAACCAGAATACCTGAAGATGGCAGATCAGTCGATAACTTTCTCGAAAGAAGAACATCCTCCTCGGGTGTACCGACCGGGACACGCCGTGCTCCTCATTCAGGCGCAGATAGGCAACTATGAACTCTCGCGAGTGTTCATAGACAGCGACAACGGAATAAACATCATTTACGCGGACACACTCCGCAAGATGAACAAGAACCTGGACGGACTCGCAGAGTCAGAAACATCCTTCCACGGGTTAGTACCGGGAAAAGCAGTCCGACCACTCGGAACAATCAACCTAGAAGTGGTGCTCGGAAACCCGAGAAACTACATGAGAGAGTTCCTCGACTTTGAGGTAGTCGACTGGCCCTCACAGTACCACGCCATTCTCGGCCGAACAGCGTTCGCGAGATTCATGGCAATACCACACTACACATACCTGAAGCTCAAACTCCCAGGAAAATACGGCACCATCACTATAGATGGTGACTTCCAAAAGTCAGATAAGTGCGATATTGAGTTCAACGAGATCGCGAAATATTTCGGGATGTAGGAGGAGCTGGAAGAGTTGGCAAAGACCACGGACCACTCCGTGATGCCGCTCACCAAAAAGAACGCTCTAGAACTCGAGTTCGGTGCAAACAACGACACTCAAAAGCATCAAGTGCACCTGACAGAACCCGCGAAGACGACGATGGTGTCCACCACCCTCTCGTCCGCATAGGAAGGCGCGCTCGTTGAACTCCTCCGTGAGTACTGGGAAATCTTCGCTTGGCAGCCTTCAGATATGCCAGGGATACCCAGGGAGTTCGCCGAGCACTCACTCGAAGTATTTAAAGACGCCAAACCTATCAAGCAAACGACCCGACGATTCTCCGAGCCTAAACAGAAGGCACTCGGAGAAGAGCTGACTAGACTACTCGCCGCAAAATTCATCAGAGAAATCCAAATATCCACCTGGTTAGCAAACCCGGTGCTGGTCCCGAAGAAAAACACTGACACCCTTCGCGTGTGCATCGACTATACGTCGCTGAACAAACACTGCCTTGTCGCACCCGGACTTCTAGAGGATACTCACAGCCCGCTAAGCAGTAGATAAATGGCTTACGGGGCATACCGGCACCCGCATCTCAATATGAGTAGGCCAACACGTAAACATGTGACAACCATCCTCTACTATTCATCGTCTGCGTAAACCATCCCATAGAAATCCGACTACTTCCGTTGACATACTTCATAACATACACACATGGTACGTCAACGGCATTTGAACAAGTGATATCACAACAAATCTCTAAGACACAAAGAAATAGAAATAAGTGGCAAATAGCTCTCACTAGAGCAGAGATAGCAAATACAATCATCCAGAGGACACATGTCCCAACAAGTCATCATTACATCACAGCGAAAGCATCCAAAGTGTCTGAGTACAGACAAGATCCAAATAGGCCTAAGAGGCCGGAAACGAAAAAACGGAGCCCATCCACGATGTCTCGGATCCTGCCCGGGTCCGCTATCTACTCGTCAGCAGCCTCGTCATACTCCACGTAGTAGCCACCACGAGAATCCTCGGAAACGTAGTCTGCAGAACACGCAGCCCCAAAGGGGTCAGTACAGACGAGTACTGGCAAGCAAGACGCACAAGATACCAAATTGTACCCGGCAACACCAAGTACATATGCTTTGGGTTCAACGGAAGATAGGTGATACAAAAGTGCGGCAGCGGGCTGCCTAACCAACTACAGAGACACAGTACAACATCCGGCTAAAAGAAAGGGGATAAGATAGCGTATCGGAACCAACTACTACTAACCTCAAACAAACCCATCCTAGATCTCGCCCCTTATCCAAAGAAGCAATCCGAGGATAACTCACACAGTTGGATTAGTGAAGGGTCAAGTTATTATGCCAATAAGCTTATTACTAGTCAACTTATTATTGATTAAGTGTAAGTTGTCTAATCCTTGTTAGCCAGCCCTATCACCAAGTCATCCATAACCGCGGACAACACGGCTTCTCGAGAAGATTTAACCCTGCAGGGATGCACCAATTTGGCCGTACACGTAAGAATATCCCGCCAGACGGGGGATCAACCCACCAAGCGAGGTACTCAACACAACCCAACTCTTCTTCGCATCAAGCCCAAAGAACCCCGTGCAGTTGAGCGCACGGCTAATCAAGCCCCACGAACAAAAGGGACCCTCATAGCACTCTAAAACGTGTCTCCCTAAATGCCGACTACAAAGTTACCACCCTGGCGCCAAGGTTCGCACCTGCATATGCATGCGGCAAATGGAAAATCCGAACTAAATGAGGCGATTTGGACGAGATGCGAATCGAATCAAAGTTGAGGGGGGCGCCCATACACGCTTCCCACATGCGGTTAGCGCGCTCATCATGGATCTAGAGGACAAGAACTTTTCCTGAGTTCGACACTAGCAGGCCTCAAAACCATACCCGGCCTCCTGCCGGTGCCTTATCATCAAATTAGCATTACCTCAAACATTAACAGGTTGTTGTTTAACATCGAGCCCCCAGAACATAATAAATATGGTAACAGAAATAACGGACATCAGACTCGAGCATAAACAACCCTTAGCATGCTAGTAAGACACAGGCAACAAGCAACGGGGTTATAGGTGTGGAGGATAGGCTATATCAGGGTTACAGGATAACATGTGATAGGATCGGAACACAAGCATCGAATCTTAGGGCTAGCAGAATAGACAACGGAAAGTATCGATATCCAGTGTGGAGAGGACACAATGGTTCAGGTGAGTGAATACTTGCCTGCAAACTCAGTAGCCTGGTACTGGGCTAACTCCTCAGAAGTAGTGTCGTAAACCTCGTCTGTCTCAACGTCGTCGTCTATTCGAGAAGAAGCAAACAAACAACGCAGAGAGACAAACAATCAATAACATGGCATAATGCACAAACATGGGATGATGCATGACCATTTAATTGATGCATCAAGATAAACTAGTAGTCATGGTAACATAATTAAATGGACCCCTATGCAATTTGGATTGCATATGGAAGAGCCCATGAATTCAGGTTGAATTAAATGATCTACAACTAACCATCATGTGTAAGTTGCTTAGAATGATGCATGGATGAAGAAAACAATGAGAAAACAACAATAGCTTCAATTTGAAATGTTGTTTACCAAGTTTGGAATTTTATTTATTAAGTTATGAAATTTGGCTTCTTAAGTGAGTTACACAAGCATTTGTTGTTTCCACCAATTTTAATTGTTCAAAACAGAAAACAAAATTCATATTTAGAAAGAACACAAAATTTTAGGTGGAATACATGTTTCATTTGTTGACAATGGATTTAAAGTGAATTTATTATGAATTAAACAAGTTTAAACAAGATTTAAATGAATTTAATTCAAGTATGAATTTATTTGAATTTTTATTTGTTCAAAACATTCGATCAGATTCATATTTGAAAAGATTATATTTTTCTGGTTTGAAAACATATTTTATATGTTCAAAAAGAAATTAGTTTGACCAAGTTATGAATTTAGCAATTTTAAATGAATTAAACAAGGTTTAAATTATTTAACCAATTTTAATTATTCAAAACAGGAAAAAAGTTTATATTTGGAAATCTTGTTCAATTTTGCATGGAAAACATATTTTATATGGGCCATTTGAATTAAATTTGAATTAGTTATGAATTTGACCAAATTTGAGATAGTAGTGTGAATTTGAATTTTTGAAAACATTTGAAGTGTTCAAAACAGTAAACAAATGATTTAAACATGTAGATAATTAAATTTGGTATGGAAAACATATTTAACATGTTGAATTTGAATTTAAAATGAGGGATCTATGATGGTTTGAAATCCAGGGACCATTCTGTAAAATTACAGGGACTGGATTTTAAAAAGAAAAAGGGCCAGGAATTAATTCACCTCGCAGTGACCTAGCCTGGGCCGCTGACATCGGGCCCTAGGCCACGTTGGCGCCGCGTGGCAGTGTGTGCGCGCGCGTGGCTGACCGCGTCGCTGACAGGAGCGCCCCACCTGTCAGCGCGCGTTTGCAAAAATTGTGGGTTTTATTCCGCGCGGACGGGGGCTCGATCCCGCGACCGCGGGTGCGCGCACGGGGTGGCTTAGCCACTGCGCTGCGCTGCTGAATCGTGACAGAATGGAAGCGCGCGGGGTTTTGTGGTGCAGCTCGTGGCTGTTAACTGAACTGAAGAAATTCAGTTAACTGCACTTGCTGACAGAGGCGGACGGACGCCGGCGGCGAGCTGCGCTGCGGTGGCTGCTACTGCCCATGGATTGGGTGCTGGAGGTGTACGGTGTGCGTGTGGTTGCCAGGAGGAGAAAGGAGGGGAAGGAGGTTACGTGGTGCTCACCGGGGAGTAGAAGGAGAGGAGGAACCCGGTGCGGTGGAGGTGGCCGGCGACGGAGAGGTGGACGACGGCGATGATCCGGGGCCTCCCAGGCCCTAACGATGAAGCGAGGAGGGAGAGGGAGTAGCGGGGGAAACGATTCCCGCGTAGAACAGCCCTCGACGACACCCACAGCAACCGCGGCGTCACTGCTCACTCACGGCCATGGCGGAGGGAAGAGGAGGTCTAGGGCAGGAGGGAGGAGCTCGGGGGTGGCTATAAGGAGGAGGGGGAGCTCTGCTGGCCGTCCCATCTCTGCCTGTTCGACGTGGACATCTCTGATGTCGCGCCGTACAGAGGTAGGAGATGGGGGAAAGGTGGTATGGGCCTGGGGTAGGTGTGGTGGGCTCAGCCCACTTGGCTGGCCTGCCCTCTCCCCTCTTTTTTTTGTTTTTTCTGTTTTTCTGCTTCTGTTTTTTTTGTTCACCTTTTCTTTTTTGTAGGAAAGAAAAGAGAAAAGAAAAATAGGATTTGGTGCTTATTTTTGCAATAATTTTTTATTGAATTACCAAAACAGTAAGATTCAAAAGTAAGTGGGCTTATTTCCAAAAATTTGAAATTGCCAAATGATTTGGAATTGTGATTTAAAATTTGAATAGGGTTTTGGGGTTTGAAAAATTGTGGAGATAATTTGTATAAGTTGCTATTTACAAAAGCACAGTTGTGCAACTTTTGCTTTTCAAAATTTTTGAACTTTGTTGCCGTTTGAAAATTCAAATGAATTTGAGTGAATTTGGTGTTAAATGAATTATTGAAAAGAAACAATTTAATAGTTTGAACTTTCAATTTTAATGGAAGCAAATGATTGGTTTGATTTGAAACTTTCATTTGAAAATTGTAACAGAACAAGTATGAACAAGGATTTGAAATTTGGTTTGAAATTCAAATGGAAAAAACAAGGGAAAACAAATGCAATGCTTATGATGACATGATGCAAAGCATAAATTAACAAGAAGCAAACATTGTAAGGCTTTTTTTCATACTTGGGATGTTACAAAACGCCCCCCCTTGAAGGAATCGCGCCCCGAGATTCCTACTGAGAAGAGAAAAGGTCCGAATACTTCTTGCGAAGATCCTCTTCGGTCTCCCACGTTGCCTCTTTATCGGAATGATGAGACCACTGCACTTTTAAGAACTTGGTGCTCTTGTTGCGAGTTTTGCGCTCGGTCTCGAGAATTCGAATAGGGTGCTCCTCATAAGAGAGGTCTTCTTGCAGATCAATTGAATCATGATCAACTGCACGACCTGGATCTTTGAAGCACCTCTTGAGCTGTGACACGTGAAACACATCGTGCACCTTGGATAGCTTTTCTGGAAGTTCAAGACGATAGGCATTTTCTGCACGCCTTGAGAGAATGTTGAAGGGACCAATATATCTTGGTGCAAGCTTTCCTTTGACACCAAAACGATGAGTGCCTCTGAGGGGAGTTACACGGAGATATGCTTTGTCACCAGGTGCATAGACCATGTCCCTGTGTTTGCTGTCATAGTAGCTTTTCTGACGAGACTGAGCAATCTTGAGATTGTCACGAATGATGCGAACTTTCTCTTCGGCTTCCTTAACAATGTCAGGGCCTAAGAGTGAACGTTCACCAGCTCCAGACCAATTGATTGGATTCCTGCATCTGCGGCCATAGAGAGCCTCAAATGGTGCCATGCCTAGGCTTGCCTGGAAGCTGTTGTTGTAGGAGAATCCAGCATATGGAAGACATTCCTCCCATTTCATGCCAAAGGAGAGACCACATGCTCTGAGCATATCCTCGAGAATCTGATTGACTCTTTCGACTTGCCCTTGAGACTGAGGGTGATAAGCTGTGCTGAACAGAAGTTTGGTGCCCAAGGCTTCTTGAAAGCTTTTCCAGAAATGAGAAGTGAATATGCTTCCACGGTCTGAGCTTATTTCCAATGGAACACCATGAAGAGGAACAATCTTTGCTGTGTAGAGCTCTGCTAACTGACTAGCTGAGATTGTTTCTTTGACAGGAAAGAAGTGAGCGACTTTAGTGAGTCGATCAATGACAACGAAGATTGCATCGTTGCCCCTCTTGGACTTTGGAAAACCAGTGACGAAGTCCATTTCAATCATGTCCCACTTCCACTCAGGGATTTTTAGAGGTTGGAGAAGAACGGCTGTTTTCTGATGAACTGCCTTGACACGTTGACAAACGTCGCATTCCGAAACGTATTGAGCAATTTCACGTTTCATGCTAGGCCACCAATACAGTGTCTTGAGATCCTGGTACATCTTTGTACTTCCAGGGTGTATAGAGAGAGGAGTTTCATGAGCCTCCTTGAGAATGACATCTTTGAGACTTTGAATTTGAGGAACTGCAATGCGTCCTTCGAAGAACACAGTTCCCTTGTCATCAATTGAGAAGGACTTAAATTTCTCATTGCCTGCTTTGATGTGTTCTACAATCTTCTTGATTTCAGCATCACGAAGTTGTTCAGAACGAATCTTGTCCTCGAGAGTTGGACTGGCTGTCAAGTTTGCAAGATAGCCTTGAGGAACAAGACCAAGATTGAGCTTCTGGAATTCTTCATGGAGAGGAGGTTGGCTTTCCATGATCATGAGATTATTGCAATACGACTTGCGATTGAGAGCATCGGCCATAACATTAGCCTTTCCTGGAGTGTAAGAAATGGTAAGATCAAAGTCTTTGATCTTTTCAATCCATCTCCTTTGTCTGAGGTTTAGATCTGGTTGAGTGAAGATGTACTTGAGACTCTTATGATCGAAAAAGATTTCAGTGCGATTACCCAACAAGTATTGTCTCCATTTCTTGAGGGCAAACACAACTGCTGCAAGTTCAAGGTCATGAGTGGGATAATTGAGCTCATGTGTATTCAACTGACGTGAAGCATAAGCCACAACTTGACGTTCTTGCATGAGAACTGCACCTAGACCTTGGAGAGAAGCGTCACAGAATATTTGGAAAGGTTTGGTAGGATCTGGGCCAACCAGAACTGGTGTAGTAGTGAGTTTAGTCTTCAGGTGATTGAAACTTTCATCACATTGTGGAGACCAGACGAACTTCATGTCCTTCTTTGTGAGGTCAGTGAGAGGTTTGGCAATCTTGGAGAAGTTTTGGACGAAACGACGGCAATAGCTAGCCAAGCCAAGAAAACTTTTTACTTGCTTCACCGTCTTTGGAGGTTTCCAATCAACAATTGCTTTAACCTTCTCTGGATCAATGGCTATGCCCTTGGCAAAGATGACATGACCAAGGTAAGCAACTTCTGAAATCCAGAACTCACATTTGGAGAACTTGGCATAGAGACGATGCTCGCGAAGCTTCATGAGAGTGAGACGAAGGTGTTCTTCATGCTCTTCCTCGGATTTTGAGTAGACAAGAATGTCATCAAGATATACCACAACGAACTTGTCGAGGTATTCATGGAAGACAGAATTCATGAGTCGAGAGAAGGTCGCCGGTGCATTGGTGAGACCAAAGGACATGACGGTGAATTCATATAGACCGTAGCGAGTGGTGAAGGCTGTCTTTGGAATATCCTCTTTTCTGATCTTTATTTGATGGTAACCCATTCTCAAGTCCAACTTGGAGAATATTGAGGCTCCAGCAAGTTGATCAAAAAGATCATCGATACGAGGAATTGGATACTTGTTTTTGATTGTTTTCTCGTTAAGAGGACGATAGTCAACAACGAGTCTCTTTGTGTGATCCTTCTTCGCAACGAACAGAGTTGGGCAACCCCAAGCCGAGGAACTAGGTTGAATGTAACCTTTTTCCATGTACATATCAATTTGTTCCTTCAACAACTTCAGCTCGGGAGTTCCTATCTTGTAGGGATGCTTAGAGATTGGAGCAGTACCTGGTTCAAGTTCGATCACGAACTCAACAGCTCTGTCCGGAGGCATTCCTGGCAACTCTTCTGGAAAGACGGCAGGGAAGTCGCAAACCACCGGAACATTTTCAAGTGAAGGTAGAGGTTTTGCATTGAGGGTGCACAACTGAAAGGAACTTGATTCATTTGGAGAATAGATTATCTGGCCAGAAGGGTGGAACAGAGTTATTGACTTTTGAGCACAGTCAATCCTTGCTTTATTTGCCTTCAGCCAATCCATACCAAGAATGACATCAATGTCAGAACTTCCCAGCAACATGAGTGAAGCAAGGAATATGTGGCCTCCAATTAGGATTTGATTGTCCTTACTTATCTTGGAAGTCAACATTTGAGATCCTGGGGAGTGAACAGTGATCTGATTGCTTAGTGGAACCACAATTAGGTTGTTTGTTGTGGCAAAGGTTTTTGACACAAAAGAATGCGATGCTCCGGTATCAAACAACACTTTAGCTGGAAAAGAGTTTACGGGTAATATACCAAGAACGACGTCAGGAGCTTCCTCAGCTTTGTCGATCTTGACATGATTCACCCTTGCGGTCCTCCCGACAGGCCTGTTGTTGGAGTTGAAGGCCTTAGGCGGGGGAGCGCGCACCATTGCCTGGTTTGTGTTATGACGAGGTGGTGTTGGAGGTAGCTGCCTCTGCGTGCACTTGTCGGCGTAGTGCCCCGTCTGCTTGCACTTGTAGCAAGTGACGACACGAGGAGGCCCTGGCCTTGGCTGCCCCATTGAAGCCCTTTGATCATGCATCTGAGGAGGGATGGGTGGGCGGGGAGCGAAGCCTGGAGAAGTTTGGGCGTATGGAGCCCGAGTGACAGCACCATTTGGTACCCATATGCGGCACTTCTGCGGAGGGGTGGTCATGTTGGAGGAGGAACCACCCTCACGCGAGTGCTTGCGAGACTCCTCGAACGCCTTGCGCCCATTTTCTTCATTGAGCGCGGTGTTAACGAGATCCTCGAAGCTGTTGGCCTTGATATTGGTGAGGGCATACTTGAGTTCCGGGTTAAAACCTCTGCGGAACCTTGCCATCTTCTTAGCTTCAGTGGACACCTCATCTCCAGCGTACCGAGCGAGGCGATTGAACTCACTCTGATACCCGATGACGTCCAGCTTGCCCTGCTTGAGTGAGCAAAATTCTTCACGCATCCTTTCCATGAGACCATCTGGAATGTGGTGCTTCAGGAAGGCTTCCTTGAAACAACCCCACGTGACTGGTATCCCAGTTCTCATGGCCTGGAAGTTCTCCCACCAAGTAGCTGCCTGACCCTTCAACAGATAGGAGTCATATTTGACCTTGTCTTCCTCAGCTACGTGAGCAATCTCCGGAGCCTTAGCTATCTCACGGATCCAGTCATCAGCGTCCAGAGGCTCGCGTGTGGCCACGAAAACTCTTGGGCCCAGACTGAGAAACTCCTTGATGCTGACTCGTGGAGCTGTCTGGTTGATGTGCTGATTAGTCTGACACTGGGCCATCTGCGTCATGACTTGGGTCATCTGAGTCAACAGCTCCGCGATTGGCGGTGGCTCAGGCGCGTTGTTCCTTGTTGGCGGCATCCTAAATGGAAATGCATTTTAGCACAACAATAGAAAAGGATAGACTTGGCAACCGAAAGAGAGATTATTCCGACGCATGAATAGATAACCAACAGGTACATCATCACATGTTCAAATACATCAGAATATCCAACACACCATAAATGGTTCGAATGCCAAAGGATAACTAAACATAGCTAAGAATGGATACATCAGTACTCCCATGCTCATCACGCAGGACGGCGGCTAGGAGTACGGCGAGAGGTACGGTGAGGAGCACGCCCACGAAAGTAGGTGGAACGACGATCCACGTAGATCTGACGTGGTCTAAGATCGACTCTAGGCGTGGAGAAGTACATAGCGTCGACTCCCTGTGCTCCAAAGCGGGGAATCCCAGTGTAACCAGCACCAAGGTTAAGGAGTGGACCTCTGATCGGCTCGTAACCTCCAGCATCTGGCAGACAACGACCAACTGGCTGATCGAAACGTGCAAAGCGCTCGTCTCCAACAAAGTCTGTGGTGTACGTCGCCAGACGAGTCAAAGCAAGGTAAAGCTGCTCTCTGACTGAAGCCAACTCCTGAGATAGGGTGCGGGCAACTGCGTCACTGTGTCTCACAAACTGAGCGGTGGTGTGCAGCCTGGAGTTATCATGCTCGTAGACATCCAAGTTGTCGTAGAGAGTGAAGTGAGCTCCCTCCAAAGTGATGTAACCACGGGGGATGTGGCGATAGATAGAATCGTCAAATCCCCAGTAGTCAGCACGAAGGACGGTGAGACTCACATAAACTGCCTGCTGCACAGCCATATCCACTGTAGAACCTACTGCCTCGTAGCGGTGGACTACGCTCATGCCATCATCTGACAGAATGTAGACGATAGCCTGGTAGTAGGTCTGGTCAAACTCTCGCTGCTGCTCGTAGACCTGGTACTCTGGTGCCCAACGGAACCCCAGGAAGGTGACCATGTCTCTCAGCATCTCCGGATAACCGGCAGTGCTCTCACAATGAGTCATACGAACCACCTGCGGGTAGAACCTAAGATCCATCTGCAGATGATGGGGAAGTTTTGATTAGACGCCGGTAGAAGAACTGAAGTGGCAAGCAACAACAAGGTTTTAACGGACGAAAAGGATGTTGAGAAGAACAGGATATTGAAGCAACATCAGGAAACACGAGACCAAACACTCCTGAGGTACTACGGAAAACCCATCCGGGCTTCTAAAGGATCAATATCTACTGCTTAAGGAATAGAGGATCTGCTTCCGGGGCTTATGTGCCTCCGTTCTCAATCATGAGTAGGCAACATGATAAATCATGTCACAACCACCTCCATTCTTATGGACTAGTAGATATAACTATCCTAGAGAAACCAGGATATGTGAAATCCTAACTTGAAAGTTTAGATGAGAAGAGAAAACAACGTTGCACTTCCTTACCAGAAAAAGGGAGGGTGGGTGGGGAAAGAAATAAAAGAACAGAATTCCTACTCTCACGTTTCATTTTTCCTATATAGCTACAAAATAGTTTCTAGACTCAACTGCGACCAGTAAAAGGGATCCTACAGGCAGACAGGCTCTGATACCATTTGTCGCACCCGGACTTCTAGAGGATACTCACAGCCCGCTAAGCAGTAGATAAATGGCTTACGGGGCATACCGGCACCCGCATCTCAATATGAGTAGGCCAACACGTAAACGTGTGACAACCATCCTCTACTATTCATCGTCTGCGTAAACCATCCCATAGAAATCCGACTACTTCCGTTGACGTACTTCATAACATACACACATGGTACGTCAACGGCATTTGAACAAGTGATATCACAACAAATCTCTAGGACACAAAGAAATAGAAATAAGTGGCAAATAGCTCTCACTAGAGCAGAGATAGCAAATGCAAGCATCCAGAGGACACATGTCCCAACAAGTCATCATTACATCACAGCGGAAGCATCCAAAATGTCTGAGTACAGACAAGATCCAAATTGGCCTAAGAGGCCGGAAACGAAAAAATGGAGCCCATCCACGATGTCTCGGATCCTGCCCGGGTCCGCTATCTACTCGTCAGCAGCCTCGTCATACTCCACGTAGTAGCCACCATGAGGATCCTCGGAAACGTAGTCTGCAGAACATGCAGCCCCAAAGGGGCCAGTACAGACGAGTACTGGCAAGCAAGACGCACAAGATACCAAAGTGTACCCGGCAACACCAAGTACAGATGCTTTGGGTTCAACGGAAGATAGGTGATACAAAAGTGCGGCAGCGGGCTGCCTAACCAACTACAGAGACACAGTACAACATCCGGCTAAAAGAAAGGGGATAAGATAGCGTATCGGAACCAACTACTACTAACCTCAAACAAACCCATCCTGGATCTCGCCCCTTATCCAAAGAAGCAATCCGAGGATAACTCACACAGTTGGATTAGTGAAGGGTCAAGTTATTGTGTCAATAAGCTTATTACTAGTCAACTTATTATTGATTAGGTGTAAGTTGTCTAATCCTTGTTAGCCAACCCTATCACCAAGTCATCCATAACCGCGGACAACACGGCTTCTCGAGAAGATTTAACCCTGCAGGGATGCACCAATTTGGCCGTACACGTAAGAATATCCCGCCAGACGGGGGATCAACCCACCAAGCGAGGTACTCAACACAACCCAACTCTTCTTCGCATCAAGCCCAAAGAACCCCGTGCAGTTGAGCGCACGGCTAATCAAGCCCCACGAACAAAAGGGGACCCTCATAGCACTCTAAGAACGTGTCTCCCTAAATGCCGACTACAAAAGTTACCACCCTGGCGCCAAGGGTTCGCACCTGCATATGCATGCGGCAAATGGAAAACCCGAACTAAATGAGGCGATTTGGACGAGATGCGAATCGAATCAAAGTTGAGGGGGGCGCCCATACACGCTTCCCACATGCGGTTAGCGCGCTCATCATGGATCTAGAGGACAAGAACTTTTCCTTAGTTCGACACTAGCAGGCCTCAAAACCATACCCGGCCTCCTGCCGGTGCCTTATCATCAAATTAGCATTACCTCAAACATTAACAGGTTGTTGTTTAACATCGAGCCCCCAGAACATAATAAATATGGTAACAGAAATAACGGACATCAGACTCGAGCATAAACAACCCTAAGCATGCTAGTAAGACACAGGCAACAAGCAACGGGGTTATAGGTGTGGAGGATAGGCTATATCAGGGTTACAGGATAACATGTGATAGGATCGGAACACAAGCATCGAATCTTAGGGCTAGCAGAATAGACAACGGAAAGTATCGATATCCAGTGTGGAGAGGACACAATGGTTCAGGTGAGTGAATACTTGCCTGCAAACTCAGTAGCCTGGTACTGGGCTAACTCCTCAGAAGTAGTGTCGTAAACCTTGTCTGTCTCAACGTCGTCGTCTATTCGAGAAGAAGCAAACAAACAACGCAGAGAGACAAACAATCAATAACATGGCATAATGCACAAACATGGGATTATGCATGACCATTTAATTGATGCATCAAGATAAACTAGTAGTCATGGTAACATAATTAAATGGACCCCTATGCAATTTGGATTGCATATGGAAGGCCCATGAATTCAGGTTGAATTAAATGATCTACAACTAACCATCATGTGTAAGTTGCTTAGAATGATGCATGGATGAAGAAAACAATGAGAAAACAACAATAGCTTCAATTTGAAATGTTGTTTACCAAGTTTGGAATTTTATTTATTAAGTTATGAAATTTGGCTTCTTAAGTGAGTTACACAAGCATTTGTTGTTTCCACCAATTTTAATTGTTCAAAACAGAAAACAAAATTCATATTTAGAAAGAACACAAAATTTTAGGTGGAATACATGTTTCATTTGTTGACAATGGATTTAAAGTGAATTTATTATGAATTAAACAAGTTTAAACAAGATTTAAATGAATTTAATTCAAGTATGAATTTATTTGAATTTTTATTTGTTCAAAACATTCAATAAGATTCATATTTGAAAAGATTATATTTTTCTGGTTTGAAAACATATTTTATATGTTCAAAAAGAAATTAGTTTGACCAAGTTATGAATTTAGCAATTTTAAATGAATTAAACAAGGTTTAAATTATTTAACCAATTTTAATTATTCAAAACAGGAAACAAAGTTTATATTTGGAAAGCTTGTTCAATTTTGCATGGAAAACATATTTTATATGGGCCATTTGAATTAAATTTGAATTAGTTATGAATTTGACCAAATTTGAGATAGTAGTTTGAATTTGAATTTTTGAAAACATTTGAAGTGTTCAAAACAGTAAACAAATGATTTAAACATGTAGAGAATTAAATTTGGTATGGAAAACATATTTAACATGTTGAATTTGAATTTAAAATGAGGGATCTATGATGGTTTGAAATCCAGGGACCATTCTGTAAAATTACAGGGACTGGATTTTAAAAAGAAAAAGGGCCAGGAATTAATTCACCTCGCAGTGACCTAGCCTGGGCCGCTGACAACGGGCCCTAGGCCACGTTGGCGCACGTGGCAGTGTGTGCGCGCGCGTGGCTGACAGGAGCGCCCCACCTGTCAGCGCGCGTTTGCAAAAATTGTGGGTTTTATTCCGCGCGGACGGGGGCTCGATCCCGCGACCGCGGGTGCGCGCACGGGGTGGCTTAGCCACTGCGCTACGCTGCTGAATCGTGACAGAACGGAAGCGCGCGGGGTTTTGTGGTGCAGCTCGTGGCTGTTAACTGAACTGAAGAAATTCAGTTAACTGCACTTGCTGACAGAGGCGGACGGACGCCGGCGGCGAGCTGCGCTGCGGTGGCTTCTACTGCCCGTGGATTGGGTGCTGGAGGTGTACGGTGTGCGTGTGGTTGCCAGGAGGAGAAAGGAGGGGAAGGAGGTATCATGGTGCTCACCGGGGAGTAGAAGGAGAGGAGGAACCCGGTGCGGTGGAGGTGGCCGGCGACGGAGAGGTGGACGACGGCGATGATCCGGGGCCTCCCAGACCCTGGCGATGAAGCGAGGAGGGAGAGGGAGTAGCGGGGAAACGATTCCCGCGTAGAACAGCCCTCGACGACGCCCACAGCAACCGCGGCATCACTGCTCACTCACGGCCATGGCGGCTCCTCTCCGGTTCAGGAAGTTCAGAAGGGAAAACAGAGGAGTGGAGGAGAGGAAAACGGCGGCGGCGCGAGGAGAAGGGAGGAGGAGGTCTAGGGCAGGAGGGAGGAGCTCGGGGTGGCTATAAGGAGGAGGGGGAGCTCTGCTGGCCGTCCCATCTCTGCCTGTTCGACGTGGACATCTCTGATGTCACGCCGTACAGAGGTAGGAGATGGGGGGAAAGGTGGGCTGGGCCTGGGGTAGGTGTGGTGGGCTCAGCCCACTTGGCTGGCCTGCCCTCTCCCCTCTCTTTTTTTTTTCTGTTTTTCTGCTTCTGTTTTTTTTGTTCACCTTTTCTTTTTTGTAGGAAAGAAAAGAGAAAAGAAAAATAGGATTTGGTGCTTATTTTTGCAATAATTTTTTATTGAATTACCAAAACAGTAAGATTCAAAAGTAAGTGGGCTTATTTCCAAAAATTTGAAATTGCCAAATGATTTGGAATTGTGATTTAAAATTTGAATAGGGTTTTGGGGTTTGAAAAATTGTGGAGATAATTTGTATAAGTTGTTATTTACAAAAGCACAGTTGTGCAACTTTTGCTTTTCAAAAATTTTGAACTTTGTTGCTGTTTGAAAATTTGAGTGAATTTGGTGTTAAATGAATTATTGAAAAGAAACAATTTAATAGTTTGAACTTTCAAGTTTAATGGAAGCAAATGATTGGTTTGATTTGAAAGTTTCATTTGAAAATTGTAACAGAACAAGTATGAACAAGGATTTGAAATTTTGTTTGAAATTCAAATGAAAAAAACAAGGGAAAACAAATGCAATGCTTATGATGACATGATGCAAAACATAAATTAACAAGAAGCAAACATTGTAAGGCTGTTTTTCATACTTGGGATGTTACATGCCTCAAGGATAACTTCCCATTACCACGGATCGACCAGATCGTGGAATCCACTGCAGGATGCCAGCGCCTCTCCTTCTTGGACGCCTACTCGGGCCATAATCCGACCAGGATGAAAAAGGAGGATGAGGAGAAGACAGCATTCATTACACCTCACGGTGTCTACTGCTACACGACAATGCCCAACGCAGGCGCAACATATCAGCGCTGCATGAAAAAATGCCTTGCCAAGCTCATTGGGAAGAACGTACAAGTGTACGTTGACGACATCGTCATAAAAACTCGAGTGGGGGATACGCTCCTCGAGGACATCAGGGAGACATTCGACGCTCTCAACGCCTACATGATCAAGCTCAACCCGACAAAATACGTCTTTGGTGTTCCTGCAGGACAACTTCTCGGATATCCGGTGTCCGCCCGAGAAATCGAAGCCAACCCGGAAAAAATTCAAGCAATCCTAACAATGAAGGAGCCAACCAATCTTCGCGGAGTAGAGCAGCTCGCCTGAAGGCTAGCCACTCTGAGCAGATTCATCGCAAGATTAGGCGCAAGCACTTCCTTCTATGCGTTGCTGAAGAAAACAGATACGTTCGAGTGGACGCCCGAAGCAAAAAAGGCGTTCACCGACCTAAAAAGAGCACTGCAGAGCAGGCGCGTCCTAGCAAGGCCACAGGAGAAGGAGCCCCTATACCTCTACCTAGCCGCAACAAACCAAGTCATCATCACGGTTATTGTCGTCAAGCGGCCAGAGGATGGCAAGGCGTACGGCGTTCAGCGGCCAATATATTACATCAGCAAGGTGCTTTCGCCGTGCAAGTAGCGATACCCTCACTATCAGAAGCTCGCGTATGGCGTATTCCTCACAGCCCGAAAGCTCAAGCATTACTTCCAGGAACATACCGTTACGGTGCTAAACGACGCATCACTCGGTACTATCATGAACAACCCCATGGCATCCGGAAGAATCGCGAACTGGAGCATCGAGCTAGGCGCCTGGGACATAATATACGCAGGGCGCAACTCCATAAAATCCCAGGTCGTCGTGGAATTCCTAAGCGAGTTATTCTCATATCTCCCCGAGGCGACAAGCTGCAATACGTCCTGCGACTGGACTTCCCTCCCGATGATCGAGCGTCCAACAACGACGCGGAATACGAGGCCCTCCTGCATGGCATGAAGATGGCGATTGCCTGCAGGGCCACTCGATTGATGATATACGGGGATTCAAATCTCATCGTGCAGCAGACGATGAAGGAGTGCGACGCCATCGCAGATAACATGGTCGCCTACCGTGACATGTACAACCTACTCGAAGGAAGTTTCAAAGGGTGCGAACTGAAGCACATCGCATGATCAAGAAATGAGGAAGCAGACAAGCTGGCCAACATGGGGTCAACAAACGCCCCCATCCCACCAGGAATCTACTTCGAACAAATGATCAAGCGATCAGTCAAAGTCAGAAAGCCAGCAGGAACACCCGCAGCAGTGGAAACAGACGCCAGCCCGCAAATTGCTATGATCGAGCTCATCCAAAATATTTCAAAAAAAATGGTTGAGCCAGTCTGGACGCAGAATCTCGACTACTTGTCCAACAAACAACTCCCAGCAGACATTTGCAAGGCTCGACAAATAGTACGGCGCAGCAAATCCTTTCGGATAATCAACGGCGAGCTATATAAGCAAAGCATATCAGGAGTATTGCAGATATGCATAGCACCCGAAGATGGCAAGGAGTTTCTCCGAGACATACACCAAGGAGACTGCAGGCACCACGCCAGTTGGAGGGCAATCGTGTGCAAAGCTTTCAGGGCAGGATTCTACTGGCTCACGACAACCAGAGACGCCAAAGATCTAGTCGACAGATGCAATGCTTGCCAAAGGTTTGCGCCCAAGCCACATGCCCCCGCCACAGAACTCCACATGATCCCTATCGCCTGGCCCTTCGCTCAATGGGGGCTAGATATGGTGGGACTGTTGTGCAAGTCGACACCTGGAGGATACACCCACCTGCTCGTAGCAGTCGACAAGTTCATGAAATGGATAGAGGCCATGCCAGTAACCTCCGTGCACGCCCAGTGCGCCGTGAGATTCCTCGACTCCATCGTGTGCAGATTCGGCATTCCACACAACATCATCAAGGACAACGACATCAACATCACAACCAAGGAAACACAAGACATCTGCGAGGAAAAAGGAATCACCCTCAGCTTCGCCTCGGTAGCTGACCCGCAAACTAATGGCCAGGTCGAACGATCTAACGGAGTAGTTCTTCGGCCGGCCTAAAGAAGCGGCTGCTGGATCGGCTGCACCTAGCAGCAGGGCACTGGGCCGAAGAACTACCATCCGTACTATGGAGCCTACGAATAACACCAAATCGATCGACAAACTACACGCCATTTTTCATGGTATACGGAGCTGAAGCCATCCTACCCGAAGACGTCAAATTCAGTGCTCCACGAGTTGTTGCATACAGCGAAGAAACCTCAAACAAGGCACTCGCAGATGATATGGATGTACTGGACGAGATCAGGGACATCGCACTCGCAAGATCTACGGTCTACCAGCAGTCGCTGCGCAACTACCACAGTCGCCGCATACGCGACAGATCCTTCGTGGTAGGAGACCTGGTGCTACGGCTCAAGCAAAAGGAGGGGCACAAGCTCGAGCCACCATGGGAAGGATCTTTCATAATACATGAAGTCATTCCAGGAGGCGCCTATCGCTTGAAGAACCCGAAGACCGGCGGTATCTACTCCAACCCGTGGAACGTGGCGCACCTCCGCAAGTTCTACCCCTAGGACTATTCTACTCGCAAGAAATAAGGTTGTACCAACCACTTTGTAGCTCGAACAAACACATGGCCTCTCAGCCATATCAATAAACAAATGGTTTCTCAACCATAGCTATCGCGTTTTTTCCCTAACATGCTAAAACGACAGGTACACACCCCAAACACACGGGGGCTACGCCTAACTAGCATCATCACATACCTTCGAGTGTCGTAACTCGATAAAGTAATACAAGGTGCACACCTTATAAACACCTTAAATATATCGAGTGAAATATACAAGGTCACAAGGTTTACACCTTCAAACACCTTACAACAAAATACAAGATATTTACATCTTAAAATTACACCTAACGGCGAGCAGCCGCATCCGCAAGAAATTGATCAATCTCCTCGGAAGTCAGTCAAATAATCTGCTCCGTTGCAGGACGCACGGCCGCGTAATGAGGAGAAAGATCCACCGGAGGACCTCTTGAGTCAAAAAGCCGTGCCACCGAGCTAAAGTTGACCTCAAGATGCCACAGTCGAACGAAGGCAAGGGCTACTTGAGCTCCACTGATAAGTTGTTGACGCACACATTCTCGAACTTCCCCTACCCGACAGAACATCCTGAGTAAACCACTCAAGGTATTCGGGACAACACCCAAAGGGTAAAATGCCCGATGGACAGAAGACAGAGCCTCGCGACAAGACTCGACGATTATCTGCGCTTGGCTTGCCCGATACTTCAGGGTAGCCAAGATAAACCTCGATTGCGGTCAGACCAGAACTCATTCGCATGAGGTTTTGGGCTACCCGACTCGTGAACGATGTGATTGTCCGCCCAGTGGGTTTCACGGACTCCGTCAGGTTCAACAACTGCAAAGACAACAAACGCGTCAAAACAAAGTCAGGGACTATCGACAAGAACTCGGGGGCTCGCAAACTTACAGAGCATGCCCTTTGCAACAACCGCTAGTTCTTCCATCACAAACTGCTCGCACTCCGCCGCAAGTTTCTTCTTTGACTTGGCAACATCAGCCACACCTCGTAGTGCCTTCAGCTTACGTTCGCCATCCGCGACACGGTCACGGAGCGATGCAAATGTGCTGGCAGCAACAACCAAGGAAATAGCATGCGGAGCAGTCCCACTCGAAGACTCTACAACGGAATCCACTACCTGGAAGAAAACAAAGAAGGTTCAGAAACATACCAAGATCCCACTCGAGAATATACCACCCAGACCTCGAGTGCTCGGGGCTACTCCCATCGGGAGAATACAAAGTAAGGCGCAAGAATCAAACGCCGACGCTTTCAGAAAATACTTCGATTATGCAAAATAAAGTACGGGAATACATCCCAAGATTCATTACATCAAGAGCACAAGAAAACAAAAAGCTATCCTAAGGAGCTGCAGAAGTAGTTCCACTCGCAGAAGGCTTTCCCTTGCGACTAGCACGGGAAAGCACCCCAGAGAGCATCTTCGCGAGCACTTCAGCACGTTCGCCAAAAGGACGGATTGCTACGTTTTTGCCAAAGGAGTCGCGAGGACAGTCCGAGTACACCTTCCCCAGGTCACCCGGGACCCCGTGCGCCAAGGCAAACTGGATAGCCGTCCAGGCCCCGCGCTCGGACTGCGCGACCGAGTACTCCTGGAGAAGATCTCCATCACCCAGGAATGCCTGCAGGAGACCACCCAGCATAGGTGGAACTGCCACGTCCACCAGTAGGCGCTCGTGGAACCGCGTCAACACTCTCGTGGCGTCACTAACGAGGGAGCAAATTCTACCCGCGTGCTCCTGAAGCTGGGTACACATGGCCATGAGGGCATCCAGTCGATGGCTTCCAGGAAGCTCCAGTCCAACCCCAAAAGCATCTAAGACAAAGAAAGAAAAAACCATCAGAGGGAAAAGAGTGCGAAACAACAGTCGAAGAAACGGCGAAACACATCTTACCAGCAAGCTTCTGAGCCAAAGGTCGGATGGTTTTGACAAGGTCGTTGTCGTGCTTCGCACCAGTCTCTTCTAGCTGATTTAGCGCTCCCTGAGCTTCCGCGAGTTTCCCCTCAAGGTCGACTGAGAGTGGACTCCAACTCCTTTCGGGAGGATTCCAGCTCTGTCTCAAGAGTTTTCA
The DNA here is from genome assembly GCA_028641055.1 of Alopecurus myosuroides. Classification (NCBI taxonomy): domain Eukaryota; kingdom Viridiplantae; phylum Streptophyta; class Magnoliopsida; order Poales; family Poaceae; genus Alopecurus; species Alopecurus myosuroides. The sequence continues at coordinate 2,303,651 of JAPCYS010000008.1, read as the reverse complement.
CTCGAGAGACAGCTTCCGCCTTCTCAGCCTTTAGGCGGGTAACCTCATCTACAATGGAAAAGATGCGGTTGAAGCAACAATTACAATCAGGAAGAAGCGATGAAGACACGAAATACGCACTAGCCTACCTTGAAGGGAATGGCCATCCTGGACAAGCCGATCGCGATCCTCCCTAAGGGAAACGTAGTCCGATTCAGCCGAAAGCACTCGACGCCCGAAAGAAGCGAGGGAGTTGAGGAGAGCCTGCAAAAAGCCAAGGCAAAAATCCAAGTCAAAAGATGTATCACTTGAGCCTACACACGACTGTACACAGTCGAGTATAGCCTCGGAGGCTACTCCCATCGGGAGCACTGCCGTGCACCCGATAGAATTCAAGCCAAACGGAGAAACATGAGAAGAAAATTTCGACTTGAGTCCATGGCCAACTGCAAGCAGTTAACCATAGACTTGGGGGCTACTCCCATCGGGAGCACTGTCGTGCACCTGATAAAAACTCTGAACAAGCAAAGCTAGAATGCGAGAAGATAAACAGGCTTACCTTGCCCTGGGCAGTAGACAGAGGGTCTGCTGAGCTACCCGAGATTTCCCTGCTCGCTGACGCTCCACCCGCGAAGCGGGGCATCCCGTACTCCGGGGTTTCAGTTGCTCCTGTGGGGCTTGGAGATATTCGGGCAACCTCATCAGCCGGAGCAGGGTCCGCGACAGCCTCTTTCCTCTTCACGGAAGGAATCGAAGAAGCAAACCGGCCTGGGATGATGGTCGCAAGAAAGCTATTGAAAGAAAAATCAGATAAAGACCCAGAATGGGAATAGAGGGAAGAAGATTCCCGACTAAAAAATGGAGCGCAGAAAACTTACTCATCCGAGTCATCATCGTCTAGAACGTCCAAGTTCCAGGCGGTGGGAATCTTCGACTTGCGGCCCGTGGGAGGAAGCACGTTTAGAGGAGCCACCCGGAGGGGCTCAGTATCCTTGGCGGCCTCGTCATCCAAGGAGCTACCCTTTGAGGTGACCTCATCCTCATCATGCCTACAACGCTTGTGGCGCTGGAGTTGGTCGCTACCCGACTCCTCTTCGTCATCTATATAATCGCGTTCGGAGCTTGAGTCAGCTTCGACAATGCTAGTCTCATGGGGGCTTATGTTACTCGCCAAAAGATCCGAGACTTCGTCTGCAGAAGCTGGCGGGTAGCATGTCGCCACGTCCCCATTCTACAGAAGAAGAAACGAACATATCAATCGAAAGAAAATCCGGCGCAGAAGAATAAAAGTCAAGAAAGAAAAACTAAAAAATCTCACCTCAGGCGGAGGAGGATTCGAAGATTCGAATGGCTCGAAGGGACACGCCGAGCAGACCTCTCCCTTCTTCAGCTTGGTGATGGCCGCGATTTTCTTCTCGAACTCAGCATTCGAGAGAATATCCTCGCAAACACGGCTCGAGTCCTGGGTGCCCTGGTACTCCCACATGGCGGATGGCCTCTCCTGAAGGGGCTGGATCCTTCGATGAAGAAATACACCCGACAGGTGTATCCATTCAGCGGTGTCCCCGATGTCTTGTCTTGAAGCTCGCCACCTTCGCGAGTAAAGGAGAAACAATCCTGCCTTCCTAAGCAGTGAGCAAGTGCAGCCAGGAGTTCCGCCTCATCAAATGGGCGAATGGATGGAATTTAGGAGCTCCACTCGCACTGTTATCGGTGATGTAGAACCACGTCTTCTGCCACCCTTGAGCCGAGTCGACGAAGTACGTATCCATGTAGGGGATGTCCGTCCTCGCCTGAATCCCGAAGCCTCCGGTATGCAGCGGCTCCCCCACCTTCTCGCCTGGCCGCGCCTTCTCCCAGAAGATTCACACCTTGAAGATGGCCTTCCATAGGCCCCAGTGCGGGCGGATACCCAAGAAGCTCTCACAAAGCACGATATGTGCTGAATCGCGTTTGGAGGGAGATCGTGCAGCTGTATGCCGTAGACATACATCAGCCCGAGCAGGAAAGGATGGAGGGGAAGAGACAGACCGCGGGAGACGTGCTCGGAGAAGAACACGTGTTCGTTGGCGTGCGGGTTGGGAACCTCCTCCTTCTTGGACAAGCGCACGTGCTTATCAGCGTCAGGTGGGAGCAGTCCTTCTCGCTGCATCTCAGTGATGCTTTTCTTGGTGGTGATCGCGGCGCGCCAATCGCCCGTCTTCATGGGAGGCGGCACGGAAGCACTTCCCACATCCTTCGAGGACGACACGGCGGCGCTACGTTTCTTTCCCCCAACCATTGGAGCTTTCCTTGGTGCTTGAAGAGGGAGAGGTGTGCGCGCGGAGGAAGAAGATGAACAAAGGGCCGGAAGATTTATCCCTCTCCTAAGGGTCATTATTTATACACAAACTGGGCTGATCCAAGCCGTGGATCTAGCGACATGGCGCCCATCGCGGCTGCCACGCGTGAAGCGGAAACGAAGCGGCACAAACAGTTACTCTGGCACGATATTTACAGAAGATCGTGCGCATTTACGACGCGTGGCCAACGGGAAAACCGGACATGACCTATCGTCTTCGGTCAAAAAGCTGACAAGATGGGCCCGCGCGCTCTGCTCCGCTTCGTCACGTCCCATCGGGAGAAGCCAGAATGAACAAGTGCGCAGTGACATCACTGCATATCTCATCAAGACGCGAAAATACTTTCGCATAAGCACCCTAACACGAAATTTCTTTCGTATGGGAACATCAAGACGCGAAAATTCTTTCGCATAAGAACCATAACACGAAATTTCTTTCGTATGGGCATATCAAGACGCGAAATTTCTTTCGCATAAGCATCCTAACACGAAATTTCTTTCGTATGGGCTCATCAAGACGCGAAATTTCTTTCGCACAAGCACCTTGACACAAAATCTCTTTCGTATAAAAATGACAACGCGAAATCTCTTTCGTATAAAATCAACAAAGAAAGAAGATCTCCTCACCCGAGGATTCGCAAGAAGATGACTAGAGCAAAATCGCGAGTGTGCAGCTCCTGCTACTCTACCACACGATGTATTTACACATCCTTATCCTGGATCGTTCGGCCGACTAGGCACATACGGATGCCGTATTCTTTCGAGTACGAAGGTAAGACCCAAAGATCTCTCTTGTGGGCCTAGAATCGCACTCAAGTTGCGTCCTCCTGTAAATTTCCGTGTTAACAACACGAAGAAAAATCCTAGCGGATGCGCCGGGTACCCCTTTAGGTTAAGTACGACTCGGTAAGAGCTCCACGGCCCAGTCACAACGATCACCTCGCCAGATTCGAGTCGTAGGTCTCGAATTTGTGTAGGCCAGAACCGTTGTTTCCCTAGATGCAATTAATTGGCCCTGAACTTTCGGGAGAGCCAAGCGACTGAGCCACATCCTTCTGCAAAAACATCCAATACAAAGGCACATTATCACTCGATGCTCAAGCACAGAAGCGCATCACGCACTGGGTATGCACCATCCAAATCAAAGCGATTGAAACGATCAATCGAAGGAAATCAAAACGAACTTTGAGTGTCCACCCGACAGATTCTCAATCCAGCAAACACTCGGGGGCTACTGACGTGGGGGAGAATCCTGGACCTATCGGGTGAGGCTACCCGGTCCAAGGCCCAAGACCTGAGCCCAGAAGGAGGTACCACCTACAGTTCTAGAAGGCCCAATTGGAGCCCACCCGCAAAGACTTGCGGGTCAAGAAGGGAACTTGTAACCGACCTAAAACTAGGGTTTGTGACCCCCCGGGACGGTTTGAGACCTGGCCACCTATATAAGGCCTGGAGAACCACCGGGGAGGAAATCCAATCAACTTCTCAGCACAAAAGCCTTGATCTCCAGACCATACCCTCGACTTGAGCACCCCCCCATTGTAACCGACCTACTCATAATACAGATCGAAAGAGCAGGAGTAAGGGGTTTTACCTCTACGAGGGCCCCAAACCTGGGCAAATCGTGCCCCCCTGTTAGCCGACAATCGTCACCAGCGTCCATACGTTCTCTTAATCGAAACCTATCGGATCATCCGAGTGACTTGTTGAGATGACTAATCGACAACGCCGCTGAACACCCCAAGGCGTTGGCTCAGTGGGAGCCATCCCTTTGGTGCGAACCCACATGATCAACCACGTCTTCGTCTCGAAGACGCTTGTGGACGGAGGCACCAACCTCAACGTGATCTCCCTCGGGACTTTCGAGAAGCTGCGCATCCCACGTGACCGCCTCAGGGCCACCAGGCCCTTCACCTGAGTAACCAGCGGCACAACCGTGCCTCTGGGGAGGGTCAGGCTTGCAGTCATGTTCAGGACCCGTTAAAACTACCGCACCGAGGAGATCGACTTCGACGTCTCCCACATCGGGCTTCCCTACAACGCCATACTCGGCTACCCGGCGCTAGCCAAGTTCATGGCCGTCATGCACCACGCCTACAAGATGGTCAAGATGCCCGGGAGCAGTGGAACTCTCGCTGTTCACGGGGACGTGAAGGACGCGGTGCGCTCCATGGAGGACGCCTACAAGGAGGCGGCAGCATCACACCCCATCGATGAGGGCAACCTCGGGGACGCTATCGGGCCTTCGAAGAATAAACAGTTGTTCTCTCATGAGAGGGCGGCGACAAAGAAGGTCTCCATGAACCCCGATGGCACGGGGCCGTCACTCACCATCGGGGTCGGGTTGCCTCCCAAATAGGAAAGCGTGCTCGTCACATTTCTTCGGGCAAGCACGGACATGTTCACACGAACAACGTCCATTATGCCCGGTGTACCAAGCGAGGTGATTGAGCACCATCTGACAGTGTGCCCGGGCGCACGCCCGTTCAAGCAAAAGGCCCGTCGCCAGGGCCCGGAGAAGCAAGAATTCATCGTCAAGGAGGTGGAGAAGCTCCTGGACGCCAAGATTATCCGCGAGGTCATCCATGCCGAGTGGATCTCCAACCCCGTCGTCGTCTCCAAGCCTACGGGTGGAGGACGTCTCTGCACGGATTTCACCGACCTCAACAAGGCCTGCCCAAAGGATCCATATCCTCTCCCGAGGATTGATCAAATAGTGGAATCCATCGCTGGGTGCGACCTCCTCTGTTTCCTGGACGCCTTCTCAGGCTATCATCAGATCAAAATGGCCAAAGAGGATGAAGAGAAGACCTCCTTCATGACGCCTTGCGGGGTGTTCTGCTACGTCTGCATGCCCTTTGCTCTGAAGAATGCAGGAGCCACCTTTCCGAGGCTCATGCGCATCGCCTTGGGGACACAGATAGGGAAGAATGTAGAGGCCTATGTCGACGACATCGTCGTCAAGACTCGCGAAGAGTGCATGCTCGTAGATGACCTTGCCGAGACGTTTCAAAACCTCCGCAGAGTCAACATCATGCTCAACCCCGACAACTTCGTATTCAGGGTTGCGGCAGGGAAGGTGCTGGGTTTCCTGGTGTCCCATCGGAGCATCGAGGCGAACCCCGACAAAATCTGGGCCATTGAAGAGATGCAATCTCCACGACGACTGAAGGATATGCAACGCTTCGCGGGATGTGTGGCGGCACTGGGGCGCTTCATTTCCAGGATCGGCGACAAGGCTCTACCATTATTTAAGATCCTGATGCGTTCGGGTCCATTCAAATGCAATGTCGAGGCAGCAGCTGCATTTGAGGAGCTCAAAAGGTATCTCGCAAGCCCTCCTATACTCGTCGCGCCGTGACCGCGGGAGCCGCTGCACCTTTACCTTGCGGCCACCCCTCAGACAATCAACGCCGCACTCGTAGCTGAAAGTCCGGCTGACAAGAAAAGAGCGGCCCTGCCTGACCTGGACCCCACGCCCTTTTCTCCCCGAGAGGACCCTGTTGCAGGCGAAGGGCTCCATAAGGAGAATACCCTCATGCAGCCTCAGGAGAGCCCCAATGCGCCAGGACAACTCACTGCCGGAGCCTCTACATTCGCTCTCGTCGAACACCCTATCTACTTTGCTAGCACCGTGCTTTGAGATGCCCGCGAGAGATACCCTGTGTAGCAGAAGCTGTTGTACGCGCTCCTTGTAGCTTTGAGGAAGCTTCGCCACTACTTCGAGGGGAAACCCATCACTGTGGTGTCAGCTTTCTCCCTCGAGCAGATCCTTTGAAATTCCAACGCCACGGGGCGTGTCGCGGAGTGTGCTGTCGAGCTTCAATACTTTGAGCTCCAGTTCCTGACGGCCAAGACCATCAAGGGAGGAATTCTCGCGGAATTCAACGCAGAATGGAAAAATCCATTGCCGGAAGAAGACCCCAAAGTGGAGACAGCCGTCCCCGGCAAGCTGGCTCCGGAGAATGGACCATGCATTTCGACGGCGCTTTCTCCTCCAGGGGTTCGGGGGCTAGCGTCGTGCTCACGTCGCCTACGGGAGACAAGATCTACTATGCTGTCTAGCTCCAATTTGGCCACAAGGCCAAAGTCTCCAACAACATCGCCGAGTACGAGGGGCTCCTCACCGGAATCAGGGCCGCCATCGCCCTGGGCGTTAAGCGCCTCGTCATCAAGGGAGACTCACAGCTCTTGGTAAACTTCTCCAACAAGAGCTACGTCGCCAAGGACAAGCACATGGCGCTATACCCCGAGGAAGTTCGCAAGCTCAAAAGGCGCTTCCTCCGCCTAGTGCTGCAGCATATCCCGCGCGGGAACAACCAAGAAGCAGAGAACCTCGCCAAGCGAGCATCAAGAAACTAGGCGCAGGCACCGGGTATCTTCGAAGAAAGGCTCGCCAAGACATCCATCATACCTCCCATCAACGACGAGGAGCAACAAGGCCACTAGAACCTCGAGGAGGAGCCCCCACCCGCTCCCTCCCAAGGTGCACCTGACTGCAGAACCCCTTCGCGGACCGCCTGGTGCTCGCCTTCACTTACGAGGAAGCATGCTGGAACAAGAGCATGATCGACTATGTCCAGAAGGGCGACCTCCGAGAGGACGAAGAAGAGGCCGAGCAGGTCGCCCGTCAAGCCAAGATGTACTGCTTCATAGACTCCAAGCTGTACCGGAGGCGCCCCAACGGCGTGGCGCTGTTGTGCGTCCCCCCCCCCCCGACGAAGGCGTGGAACTCCTCAAGGACATCAACCAAGGTGACTGCAGCCACCACTCCTCATCGTGTACCCTCGTTGGAAAGGCCTTCAGGTACGGCTTCTACTAGCCCACGTCTCTCAAAGATGCCACCGAACTCGTCAAGTCTTGCGAGGCGTGTCAGTTCCACGCCAAGAAAACGCATCAGCCAACGCAAGGGCTCCAGACTATCCCCCACTCATGGCCAGTCGCGGTCTGGGGCCTGGACATCCTGGGACCCTTCCTTCAAGCGCTCGGAGGCTACCTCTACCTCTATGTCGCCATCGACAAATTCACCAAGTGGGCGGAGGTAGAAGCCATCTGGGACATCCCGGCAAGATCGGAGGTGAAGTTCATCAAAGTGTTGGTCTGCCGCTTCGGCGTGCCCAACCTCATCATCACAGACAACGGAGCGCAATTTACAAGCGTCCTCTTCAAGTTCTACTGCTCCAACCTAGGCATCAAGATCTGCTACGCCTCCATCGCGCACCCGCGCAACAACGGTCAGGCAGAGCGCGCCAACACCGAGGTCCTCAAGAGCCTCAAGACGTGGAGCTTAAACAAGCTCAAGGCCCACGACAAGAAGTGGATCGATGATCTCCCGTAGGTCCTGTGATCAATCCGAACAACCGCAACCAAGCCCACGGGGGAAACGCCTTTCTCCATAGTCTATGGGGCCGAGGCCGTTCTCCCTGCCGAACTCAAGCTTGGCTCTCCCCGAGCCATGGCTTTCAGCGAGGACAGTCAGGGGGAACTCCACGCCGAGGACTTGATGCTTCTCGACAAGGCGAGAACCCGAGCCGCCACCCATGCCTCTTGGTATCAGGAAGGCCTCCGGCGGTACCACAACAACACCATCAGGCCACGCACACCGGAGGTGGGCAACCTAGTCCCGAGGAGGATTCTCTCCCAAAAGGGCTTGCACAAGCTCTCTCTCATGTGGGAGGGGCCGTACCGGGTAACGCACGTTGCGAGACCTGGTGCGGCACAACTGGAGACTGAAGACGGCACGCCTGTGCCAAACCCGTGGAACATCCAGCATCTGCGGAAGTTCTACCCTTAGTCCTTAGTTCTTTCTCGCTCCACGTGCCTCCCCTAGGACGTGGCGACGCACCCTCGAGGGGATCCAGTGATGCCACGGTAAAAACGACACCAGGACCTCCGTGAAGGTCTCAGGGGGCATCTCATCAGGTGGCCGCTCGGCCGTAGAGAGCCTCTACCCACACAAGTGGGAAGCCGCATGGAAAATATTTGCACCTGAGCTCGCGCGAGTCTCAGCCCCATGACGATGGGAATCCCGTGTCCGCACGGGGCGTCAAGTGCTTCTTGGGGGGCCGCAGGGTCATGAAATCCCCAAGCGTATATTGTAGAGCCTCACCCTAGCAGTAATATTTTTTTATCCCTGCCAATAACACTTGTCTCTCGGCAAGCCTTTCTTTTTTTCTTCGGGAGCATGCATCTGTCACTCCTTCTTGAGGACACCTCGCGAGCGGGGGGCTGGGATCGATACCCGTGCACGGGCGAGACCCAATTAGAATGAATCCAAGTGGTAGAGCTTTGTCTAAATGGGTCGCTACCATGCACGCCACCTCATCAAGCCCTTGGTGCTGACTTCCTCTCGACGTATCCACGAGAAGAGTGCCAGGCACGCACTCTCGCTCACTGCAGAAACAAGCATCTGCCTCCCAACGAACCCAAGCACGGACTTTTCCCAAGAAAAAGAAGGATGCCTCAAGAGGGGCGGCGAGAAAGACATTTGTGGCAAGCGGCTCACCGCAACAAGTACACCGAAACTCCAAGAGCTAAGTCTAAAAACTCTTTCTGCTGGCTCTCCAAAGAATCCGTTCACAAATGATAAGACAAAAAAACACATTTCCTTCATATTTCATACATGAGATACATTCGAGTACATGGAAATGCTGCAGATTCGTCGCGAAGACAAAAAGATGCTAGGACCAGGAAGGAGCTATCCCCTCTTCCGCGGCTATCAAAGGAAGAAAAGCTGTGACCAACCACGGCCGAACCTGTCTTCGCCATAGCTGCGAGACATGATCGACCAAGGAGGAGCGATGGATGCAACAAGGAGAAGGAGGAAGAAGAGGATTACAGACGAAGGATGACTGATCAGGATCGACAGGCCCTCCGTCTGGACAAAGGCACCCAAAGGCCTTCAGCTGCTCGCCGAGCCCAGATCGTCGCTCTCCTCCTTGACGGCCGACTAATCTTCCTCGTCCTCCTCTTCAGCAACATCATCTTCATCGTCATCGTCGTCCTCCTCGTCACTGCTCTCTCTCTTGATGCATCATTCCATACGTTCTCCGCGACGCCGAAAGATCTTCACGAAGAGGCGATCCACCCCATCGAAGCGGAGGTGGAGGACCTGGCTCTCCTCCAGCCGCTGGGCGCGGGCGAAGGTCTTCCACCCCCTCGCTAGCGACAGGTGGCCGGCATAGCAAAACTCCGCCGACACCCACCAGGGCCCACTGGTGCAACCCACCAACTTAAGACAGAAGCCGTGGGGCGGGTTGCGCTCGACGGAGGCGGCGAAGACATCGGGGAGCCTCAGCTGACTACAGAGGCAACCACAGAGGGCCATCAGGAACTCGTGCTCCGGCATGCGACTGTCCTCGCCCAGCGAGGAAGGGAACTCCCCATCATACCGCAGCCGCGGGGAGCACAACCACCTCGACCACGACGGCTCCCCGCGTTCGCTCGAGCCCGAGCAGACGACCCTCCAGCGAGTACAGGGCAACCACGGGACGCCTCACGCTCCGTTAGGGGGAAACGACGGAGCCTAGGGAGGAGCCTCTACCTCGACCTCCGCGAGCCATGCTTGGCTCCCTTTGTTTTTCTCTCTAGAGATGAAGAATGGGGGAAGAGGAAGACGAAGGCGGTGTTGGAATGGGAGAGGGGGCGCCCCCTCCTATTTATGTCGAGGCCAAGAGACGACATTGCTCTCGTTTGGTCTTCCACCATCTTGAGCACCGAGGCATAAGGGGCCACGTCCCAAGGGGGGACGTGACCAGACGACGAGGCGCTCGCTGCTCTGCGCCGCCCGGTTAGAGGAGTAATTGCAACAGACGTTTTCGCCACGCGGGGAGATCGTGGGGTTTCCTACGAACCGTCGCGCCACGTGGGAGGCTGGGTCCGCAGCCTGGGGGCCAAGGCCGCTCTGCGTTCCCTAAGCGCGCGCGTCATGGTCCAGGGGGCTACTGTCGGACCTACGGATACCAGGGTGTCATGGGCCGTCTGCTGCTGGGCCAGCCCATCGGGTGCGGAAGGAGTCTGTACCGGTCCATCAAGATAGGGGGAACCCCCTAACAGTTCTCGACCAAGGTCGACCCCTTGAAGAGGAGATCTCCCCGAGATATCCACCGCGCATCACTGGGGAGGATTCCTGCTTCGACACCGCTCTTTCCTAGAAGGAGCCTCGCCTGTTGGGAGACAACTCATGTGAGGGTGACGCTCTGACCTCTGCACGGATGACGAAGCCGTCGCAGGAGACAGAATGGCTTTGGCCACAGTTGCCATTCTTGTGTATAAAGTGCAGAGCTCCGATGCATGCACCAAAGCCCAGTCTGTGGCTTTCCTCTTTGGTGCAAGAAGACCGAGTCCGCGCTAGAAGACAAAGGCGGCGGCACCAGGCTCCCCAACCATGACGCCATGGACGGTGCAGCTGTCCCCCGGTGACCAGGACCGCGCAGGAGGCATAGTAGTACCGGACGCTCCATCCTTTGGCGTCTTGTGGTATCCGTTTCCTGCCAAGTGAGCGGGAAACAAGGCCAATAGCCAGCATAAGTAGACCACCCCTACCTCCACAAGGGAGGGGCAAAAAAAATAAGAGAGAATAGAGAAGAGAGAAGACACCAGGTAAATAGATCGCCAGAATCCCTCGCTGTACTATAACCTCCATAGTGCAATCAACCAGACAAGGAGGAGTAGGGTTTTACACCATCACGGTGGCATGAACCTGGGTAAATTCCCCGTGTCGTTCCTGTTTTCCTTCGAGAGCTCCCCTCTTGAAGCCTCCGGAGGCGCGATTGAACGTGGTTAGCCCCAATGTTCGAACCTTTGAGTGTACCCCGTCGTTGACAGAACAAACACTCCGACACCTATGGCCCCCGGTCCTATTTTTCTCATATTTGCAACCTTCTTTAAAGCACTTTTATAATTGTTTCCTTGTTGTTTATTTTTTTTACTTTTATTACTTTTCAAGACTCTATATGTTTAATTCTCTAGTTTCAGCAAGACCGGAAGATTGACAACCTTCCAGAAAGTTGGGGACAAGAGAGAGTTTGTATTTGTGTGCAGGTTCCACGCTTGTTGATCCTACGTGAAAGAAGCAACCTTCTCCAAGACTACGAAGTCCTAATTGTTGGGAATATGCCCTAGAGGCAATCATGGATGATGTAATTCCCAATGTATTCATAAAGTTATTAAGTTGTCCTTGTTTTGAACATCTGATATATGTTATTGAATATGTGATTCGATTGTGGAACTATATATTCATGTTGTTCATACTAGATTGTCCTTGGTCATTAAGGTTGTGTTGGACACACACCCTAGACTAATGTGAGTGTTGGCTGATGACAGGGTTCCACTTGTCATGGGCATGGTGATGCCATTCCAACGTTCACGGACTTGGCTAAAGAGTTTAGCAAGTCGGACTGACCTACATTGAGATGCAACGATCAAGTCGTCATTTGCATGTCTCAATCAATGTAATCCTTAGACCCGAGATTGTCGCACAATCCGAGTTGTGGATCATCGACTTAGGTTTTGTTAAACGCTGCTCTGTGACAAAGCAGTTATAAAGGCAGAGTTCGGGTCGAATGAGAAACAAGCTGCGTGATGTGGATAATCAAGATGGGATTTTGCCCCTCCGAATGGAGAGATATTCTCTGGGCCCTCTCGAGTGATATGATTCAGGAAGCATGGCCATGCGCGACTCAGTTAAGTGTTAACTGTATCTGTTGACTAAGAGTTAGTCAGATGAATCACATATCACGGATCGAGAAGAGAGTCGAACTATTTAAGGGATGACGATAAATCGCCTATAGTTCGACAAGGTATATCGTGAGGCAAAAGGGACTAAGATGAATATCACATTGAAAGGTATGTCGTCATGACTCAATGGGACTTGGGAGTCGGCACGTTCTGCTAGGAGCCGCTACCGATTGATCGATCGAGAGTCGGACTCTAATCGTGTCCAAGTCGCCATGAGCCTGCAGGGTCCCACACTTAAGAGCGGGAGCAAGTATTGGTTGGGTTGGACCCGAACCGGAAATGGACTGATTTTGTGAGTCGGACTCACAGAGGGAATGGGCCACAAGTGTTGTGAATCCCAATACCATTCGCTATATAAACAGCGGCGCAGGTTGCCCAGCGGGCACGTTAGTCCACTCCCATGTGTTGGGAACCCTAGCCCCACTCAGTCCAGCCGTCGCACCAGACCTAGCAGTCTGCCGTCGGAGCTCCTCCTCGTACGTGTGGATACTGGCAGAGGTGCTGTACGTTCAGCACTTCGACGTTCGCGGGATCGGATCGACTGGATCGGATCGTGGATTGCACTGCCCCGACGCGCTTCGTTGATAATCCGCAACCGCGCGTCTAGTGGTAATCATCGTGGCCTTCTACCTCGGCTAGATCTTGGAAGTACCGCGTAGAAATTTTTTCGTTTATCTCTACGCGTCCCAACACTAATGGTTCGATAAACTCTGGTTCCTTAATTGGGAGAAATTTCCGTTTGACTACATCGTACCTTCCGCTTGGGGTCTCCCAACGAGCGTGTAATCACGTCAACATCAAGTACTTTTTCTGGCGCCGTTGCCGGGGAATTCTAGCTTGCTGCAAGAGGAGTCTCACACTTCCACTCTATTTCTTTTGTTTTGTTCTTGCTTAGTTTACTTTTGTTTAGTCTCATTTTCTCTTTATCGAAAACTAAAAAAACCAGTTCTCTAGTTTCTAGTCTTTTATTTGTCTTGTTATTTAGCTTTCGTCTCCGTGTTGGTTTTTGTTGTTGTTTTCCTAAGATGTCTACCCCTAAATTTGCTATGAAATATATGAAAGTACTAAGTGGATTCATTATTGGAAGAAACAATATTGAAGAATTCGTTAACCATGTTAATGTGCTTTGTGATTTTAATGCTAAGCATGTAGTTAAACTTGCCCATAACTACGAGACCGGTATAGCTTCTCTGGTTGCCATGATAGAAGCTAGGTTTTTTAACCTCAATCCTATTATTCAACAAATGTTTTTTAAACTTGATAGCATGGAGAACGGCAAACAAATGGATTTGTTTTGAATGCTTTACTCCTGGAATTTAATGAAATTGCTATAGAAGCTAGAAATTTTTTTGCTCGTTATAAGATGCTTGGCTACAGTCTTCCCATCGAGCATACTTTGAAAACTTTAGATATTGATAGAATGAAATATGAGGGAAAAACTAAACACTAAAAATAAATTAATATCCCTATACCATTCAAATGTTTAGCAATGTTTGAGGCATTAGAGGCAATTTCAGTTGGGTTGTTCCAGAGAATCTCTTTGACGAAAATAGTAAACCTAAAAGAGAAGAGAGAGGATATTCCGAACCTTGTGTGTGGAAAATTGAATGCCTCTATGATGACTTCGAGCTCCTCAAATTGAATGATAGAACTTGATTCATTCTTCATGCCTAGCTAGAAGGCGTTAAAGAAAAGAGCTTGTAGGAGGCAACCCACTTTGTTTTCCCTTTGTTTTGTTCTGTTTTATTTTGTTCCTTTTGTGTCTTGGAAGTTGTTACCTCTGTAAAAACCGCTCCTTATTCTTTTTTTTTGTGCCAAGAGTAACCTCTAATAGAGATTTAGTATGATTTGGGGAATTTGTCATTTTATGTCCAGATTTTTCCGCTTGGCCAAAAACCTTGGTTCTCTCAGCCGGAAACCGATAAAGTTTTGATATTTTATGTGCACCTGCCCCAGGCTGTTATCTACTTTCATTATTTCACACTTTTTTATTTGAGGAACAAAATTTCTCGAAAAAAATCATCTTTAAAAGTTGTTCTATTTTGACAGATTTCTGCCAATATTTGCATTTGCCTCTTAATATTTTCTTTGGAGATTCTTTCATGGCGGGGGGGGGGGGGGGGGGAATGGGAGCCTTAAAATAAGTTGTCGCAGTAGCTAATGTTTTAAACTGAGTATTACACTTGTTTTGAAACTTAATCAAGTGGAATTATTATTTTGATGCACTAATATTGCTAATGAAGATTGTGAGAAGTTTTAGGTGGAGGAAGTTTTCAAGTGTAGGGAGAGAAGTATGATATGATGAGATGAGTCATGGAAAACAGCTCAAGCTTGGGGATGCCCCTGTCACCCCAAGAAATATCCAAGAAGTACAAGCATCAAAGCTTGGGGATGCTCAAGGTATCCTCTTCTTCATCGACAAAAATATCAGGTTTCTTTCAAAACACTATATTTTTATTGCTTCACATGATATGAGTTATTCTTGGAGCGTTCATTTAATTATTCTTTCAGTTTTTTTTGTTTTGCTTGCTGTAGTTTATTTTTGGATCCTAGCATTTTTATTTTGCAGAGAAACCCTCTCCGTTTTCATTGCCTAGAACACTCTAGTTTTCACTCGTATTGTTGTGTGAGTGTTCAGTTTTTGCTAGTACCATGTTTAGCTCTTGTTTTTCACTCAAATTTTGTTCAGAGAATGTTAGTTTGCTTTAGTTATATATCATTATCTCTCTGGTATCTGATGATTATTTTATTTGAGAGTTGTTTCAAATAAGTTGATTGGTGTTGGAGAAGAGTAAAATATTTCATGCTTATAGTGGTACAATAGGAAACTTGTTTTAACTGTGGCTTAGGCGTTGGCATGTCATGTTAGATGTTATTTTAATTGTGTGCTTAGTTGTTTATGATGTATTATGACTAGTCTCAAATAGCTGAGAGTGCTTAATGTGTCATTGAAATTAGTTTGTTCTCTCATATTGAAGCATGGTATTGCGGCATTCTCCTTTGAATGATTTATTTGCATTGACTTGGCGCATGCTCACACCATGTTATGACTATAAACAAAGTCTCCTTTAGTCTTGATGATCATTTAGTTTTTGACTTGTAAGATCACTTCATGCTTTGATTAATAATGTTTTTTCGCTATGCATGATTATGGTCGTTATTGCTCTGTTTGTTGGTCGCTCCTAATCTTTTGCTAGCCTTCACCATGTATTGAGTATGAGCTC
The DNA here is from genome assembly GCA_028641055.1 of Alopecurus myosuroides. NCBI lineage: Eukaryota > Viridiplantae > Streptophyta > Magnoliopsida > Poales > Poaceae > Alopecurus > Alopecurus myosuroides. Next base: position 2,288,369 of record JAPCYS010000008.1, on the reverse strand, counting down.
TTCTCGTGCATACAACTCCCCAAAACCAAAGATTTACAATGTGTCCACCATACCTACCTTTATGTAGTATTTCACCTCCACACCAAGTAAATTTTTCGTGTGCTACATTTAAACCTTCAAAATTATTAACCTGTTTTGTGTTCATGTTTTAGCTCATGAGGAAATAGTTTAAAGGTTATCATGGTTTATGTCAAGCAAAGTTCTTCTCCCTTATTTCAGACGATGAGTATGGAATCTGTGCTCATCTAAATTTGCAGAGAGCTGGTGCCAAATAATATGAACTCGAATAATAAAAAGGCACTTCCACATGGTTTGATGAATGCTGGTGGGCACCTGTGGATACGGCTAGCTCTAGTTTGTGAAAGGAAAGGTGGAGGAGTTGTCAACAAAAAAAAAATGCTAATGGAAAATTCTCTCAAAAGTATAAACACTTTGCTTGGCATGGATTATGATAAGTTTTTCATTACCATTAGTTGACATAGACATACACCTCTCTCAAAATTGTTTTCAATACCTCTATTTTATTAAATAAAAATCTCTAGCACATGAGTAATCCCTTCTTCCCTCTGCGAAGGGACTTTCTTTTACTTTTATGCTGAGTATCCATCTTCTTACTTTATGCACCAGTTAAGAGAGCATAGTTGTCACTCTGAGTATGATGTGCATAGTCCCAAAAATTATTATTGATTGATTCATGATTATGGTATTGCTTGCTCTATTTGTATCTAGTCACCATGTAAACTTTGAAGGTATCCTGGCATCTATGTTTTGCTACCACACGAAGGACAAGTTGCATACCACTTTATTATGTTTTTCTTTAAACAAACGTGGCACTTTCAATGCATTATTATTCATTATTGTTTATTTGTGTTACTTTCATGTGCAACATAGTTGCTAAGTTTACATTAGTTCATATAATATTTATCATGCCTTTGTTAAAGTACTTTGATCTCAGCTTGCAATGCTTTTACATAAATTTGATCAGGATTTGTGTTGGCTTCATGTCACCTCAAAAATTATTTTGTTATCACTTACCTACTCGAGGAGGAGTAGGAGTTAAGCTTGGGGATGCTGATATGTTGCAAATGTATCTATAATTTTTTATGCTCCATGCTTGTTTTCTACCCAATACCTTTTGTTTTCCACATGTTTTCTATCGTTCTCTAGATGTTTTCATAGACTAACCTATTAACGAGATGCCCCAGGCCAGTTGTTGTTTTCTCCTGTTTTTCTATTTCAGAAAAGTTCTCAAAGAAATATTCTCGGAAAAGGCTGAAAATCCACATAGATCGTTGTTTTTTACCCAGAACAAAGACGGAGTCTGTCGGTCCAGTGGATACCAGGGTACCACGGCTCGTATGTTGCGGCCCAGCCCGATAGGCATGTGTTGGAATCCACTGGGATTTCTCACAAGGAAAACTTCCCTCACGAGTGCTTCACTCCCCGCGGAGCACAAGTAGCAGGGGGCTGATCACCTCGGAGGCATTGGATCCACCTTCCCTCGTAGAGGAGCTCTACATCGAGCTCTTCGCTTCTCTCCAGAGGGGATTTTCCTCACGAAGGAACATCCCATGTGCGGGTGACATGCGCACCTCTGCGCGCTGACGATGGCACCGCAGGGCGACAGAATAGCTTTAACCACAGTTGTCGTTCTCGCGTATAAACTGTGGGCAACAGCTACCCGCACCAAAGCACCACCCGAAGCTTCCTCTTTGGTGCAACAAGACCATTCCGACGCTACATGATAAAGAAAATGTCATCGAGGCCCCCCACTACCTTGCCATGGACGATGGCGTCATCCTCAACAACCAGGACCGACAGATATTGCAGGGTACTATTTGTCCGCTCTTTGGCATCTTGTGATAGACGTTTCCCGCCAAGAACAAGCGGGAAACAAGTCAAAAATATGGTATAAGGATCCCTAGTCTAAATGGATGACAAGCTCGCCTCTTGTACTGTATCTAAGGCAGTGCAATTCATCAGACAAGCAGGAGTAGTGTATTACACTGCAAGGCGGCCTGAACCTGGGTAACCTCACTGTGTCATCATTGTTGCTTGCTCTGAGTTTTCCTCACGAGGCCTCACAAGGGATGTAGCGAGCGTGGTTAGCCCCCAGTGTTCGAACCTCTTGAGAGTCCCTGTCTTTTGACAGACCACTTTCCCACATTTGACGCACCGGGTATAGGGCTAAGGTGCTCCTTCACTTCCTCATCGCCATGGTCGCCTCTCACGCAGAGCACTCCGACTATAGGGCCCAGTCCTGGAAGAGGGCATCCCTCGTCGGCCCCAGCTCTGGCTTCTCCAGCGGCATACCTCGTTGCTCCCACTTCCCTGAGTTGTGACAAGGGTGTGGCACAACGCCCGTCGGTGAGTCCCTCGCGGACCCGACCTGGTTCCTGCAGTCTTCTGCACGGGTGACGCTCGCCCTGCAACCATTGGCCGTGCCCACATACGGTCAACAACGCTCGCAGGAAGCCCTGCCACAAGCACAGGAATCCCCGCTATGTCCGCCCGATGCTGCCAGCCGCGATTCTTCGTTGGTCCACACCACCGACCTCGCTTAGGCTGCAGGAGCCGAGTCTGAGACCCCTGCGCTTCAACTGCCACCCAAGAGCTCACCAGCTCCACCTCTAAGTCCACGCTCGTGGCTGACAACACGGAGTCTCGTGTTCGTGAGACTCCACCCCATCCTGCGGATGGCGCGTCCCTCTGCCTCCTTCAAAGCGGCGCCCGCGCAAGCTTGGAGTACCGCAGCTACCGTGAGCGGCGTGCTAGCACGAGGGCAGGATGCTGCTACTTGTTCTCCAGGGACCTCTGGTAGCCTATGTGCCCTTCCGTGTTCTGTCCTCGCCTACCTCCACGCTACAACGGTGACGCTCCCCCTCTCGGCTTCCAGCGGAGGTAGGAGGAAAGCGTCCTGGCCGCTGGGGGTGCGACAAGTGCCCATGAAGCACTTCCCCTTGGCGCTCCAGGCGCACCTCCGCGTGACTGATGAAACGTCCCGGACAGCTCCATGGGCACATGGGAGGTGTTGCGCACACAATTCTCTGCCGCTTCCGGCATTACAATCGTTGCCTCCACGATGAGAGGTCAATGCCATCCATCAGAAGGACGGGGCACCTCCGCAGCCACTCAAGTGGGTCCCAACAGAAGATCTCCTACGACATCACATACCATCCCCGGCCGACCGTCTCCGTGGGCGCCATACCTCTGGTCTGCATCCCCACGATTAACAAAGTCGCTGTCTCCAAGACGCTCGTGGACCGGGGCGCATGCCTCAACGTCATCTTGCCGGAGACCTTTGAGAAGCTACGCGTGCCCCGCGAGCGCCTGATGGCCACAAGGCCATTCACAGGCGCCACCAGTGGCACCATAGTTCCTCTAGGATGGGTGCGACTTGCCGTCACGTTTGGCATATGCTAGAACTACCGCATCGAGACCATCAACTTCGACATGGCTCACATCGGCCTTCCCTACAACGCCATCCTCGGCTACCCCGCGCTGCCCAAATTCATAGCCATCATGCACCACACGTACAACCTCGTAAGATGCCAGGGAGCAGTGGAACCCTCACTGTCCACAACGACGTCAAGGACACGGTGCGCTCCATGGAGGACGCCTACAAGGAGGTTGCAGCATCGCACCCCATCGACGAGGACGGCGTCGAGCACCTGGTCGAGCATCCGAAGAAGAAACAATTGTTCTCTCAAGAGAGGGCAATCACGAAGAAGGTCTCCGTGAACCCCGACAACACGGGCGCTACTCTAACCATCGGAGCGGGGTTGCCTCCCAAATAGGAAAGCGTGCTTGTTGGCTTCATTCGGGCAAATACTGACATATTCGCAAGAACAACGTCATACATGCCCGGGGTACCAAGGGAGGCGATCGAGCACCACTTAGCCGTGAGCCCAGGTGCGCGTTCCGTGTTTGATGAATTTTTGTAACAAAAAATTCATATTATAAATATACGTAAATTAGAAAAATTCTTCTCACTGACGTGTGGGGCCTATGTCATACAAAATTTATGAAGATATCTATATACTCCCTCCATTCGGAATTAAGTGTCACAAAGTTTGACAAAAGTGGATGTATCTAACACTAAATTATGTCTAGATACATCCACTTTTGTCAAACTTTGTGACATTTAATTCCGGACGGAGGGAGTATGATATTGGTCTCTTTTTATAGAGTTCGTCAATGCACATCATGATGGTGCGAACGGTTAAGATTGTGATTCACCGTTTGAAGAATAAGACCTTGAGATGTTTTGAAACTTAGATGCACAAAAACTAGCAGGTTTCTAATCGATTGGTTCCCTGATTGGCTCAAAGGGAGCTCTACCATGCACGTACGATGCATGCATAGATTCCTACGCTCAAGGAACAAAGGGCGGAGGCCCACGAGTCATTGGCTCTCCACTCTCCACGTAGCTCCGTCCAACTACACGGGTACACTCGTATTCAGCTTGACAGAACCGACTTGAAAAGCCCCGTGGAGAGGCTATATAGGAGCATATCCACGGCCACCCATCAAATCCGTGTCCGGCACCCCAATTAGACTCTCTTTGGGGGCGTCAGAGGTGTGTCCGCGATTTTGTTGGACGTGCTCCGTAGCGGCGCCCTCCAATCGACCATCCCAATGGGCGACCCGATCAAACAGTTGGCGAATTTTAGTTTTACCCAAAATAACGGCGATCGGCCAACACAAGTCTGGAGATCGAATGATAGTCTTGACCAACACATGACCGTTCAAAAGGCACCACTCTCGGTGCATGGGAGTTCAGTCTTCTTGGGTCTCGGGATCCGCTATAGTTGCTGCCTCGGCGGCATCGACGTCGGCAGCTGCTGCAGCCACTGCATCGGCCTCGACAGCTAGAGCATCCGCCTCGGCCGCCACCCTCGCCACTCTTGCTGCCGTGACGCGTCGTCTTTCCTCCCTGAAGTAGGCCTTTTGATCAGGGCTCATGTCAGCCGTGTTGGTTGCCATTATCGAGCGCTCTTCAGCCTTCTCTTGGGCTTTGACTTTCACCACGGCCATGACAAGAAAAGTGTTCCACCAGTCGGAGAGCGGTCTGTCAATGACAGGCTCTCAAGAGGTTCAAACACTGGGGCTAAACACACTTCTTTCACCTCTCGAAGAGTCTTCGCGAGGGAAGCTTGAGAACGACAGCAATTGCGGAGAGTTTACCCAGGTTTAGGCCACCAGTGTGGTGCATAACCCTACTCTTGCTTGTCTGATGGATTATATTGCGGTGACTATAATACAAATGCAAGCTTGTGCTCGGGTCAGACTACTTGGGCTCTGGAATGAATTGAGCTCTCATCTACTAGAGCCACCATGGCCCTTCTTATACTGGTATTTGGACCTCTTTCCCGCTCATTTGGTGGGAAAGGGTTCCCACAAGGAGCCAAAGTGAGGAGCGTCCCGTACTCTGCGCCGCCTGCACGGTCTTGGTCGTCGAGGACAGCTCCACCGTCCATGGCAGCATGGTGGGGGCGCCCGGTGACATTGTCTCCGTCTTGTAGCGCGGTCTTGGTCTCATTGCACCAAAGAATCAATCTTGGGAAGACACTTTGGCCCGGGCAGTTGTCCCCCGGACTTTATACACCAGAATGGCAACTGTGGCCAAAGCAGGTGTGCACCCCTGCGCGGCCTTCGTCAGCGCACGGAGGAGTAGTCATCAGCGGTATGTGCCTTGTCCCCCGCTGAGCAGGGGGCTCCCTCGGGAGGAACGAATGACGGAGTGGAGTTCCTCCCGAAGGAAAAAACCGGCAAGCCTTGTCTCCGGATGCTCGGGCTGAGGTGGAGTTGAGGCAGAGAGCCCCCTACAAGAGAAAAGGCACCTGATCATCTTCTGGAGACGTCTGCCGGGCCGGGCAGCAGTAGATGGGCCGGGATACCATGGTATCCATAGGGCCGACAGTATCCCCGGTGCCCGCGAAAACACGTGGATGAAGGAGGCGAGAAGTCTTGGGGCCACCGTTGCCTGCCCGGACTGGGACACGTGGCGCGGCGGTTCGTGCGTGACACCCCACGATCGGTTGGTCGTGGGGGACAACGGCTCCCTGCGGTGCATCCCGACAGTCGGAGGGAGCCTAAAAGACTGCGTCGGATTACCGCTCCTCGCCTTCCGCGCGTCACTTCTGCCTTCCTCCCCTCTTTCGTCTTCTCTAGGAAAGAGCGAAATTCATTTCTCCTTCGCCGCCCGCTGCAGCCTTGCGACGACAGCGCCATGGTGCCCGTGGTCGAGGCGTCCACCATTGACGCTAGCAAGATGAAGAAAGTGTGTCGCATGGCTGCTCGTTCCTCCAACGAGCATGGACCGACAGTGCTTCTCGCGGGCACGGCTGATCCCGATGACCTTTCCCCAACGTCATACCTGATCTTCTACCGGTCGGTCATATCCGGTTTGATTCCTCCTTTCTCCTCTTTCTTGTACGCCATCCTTGATCACTACCACATCCACCTTCTTCATCTTCACCCCAACTCCACCCTCATCTTGTCCGCCTTCGCCTTCTACTGCGAGGCGTTTCTTAGCGTGCGGCCGTCGGTGGCTCTCTTTCGCTGCTTCTTCGAGCTACGGGAGGACCATGCGGACCCTGGCGTCGGTGACCTCTTCTTCCGCCTCAGGACCAGCGTGGGGGTGGTTTTCCCCTAGATGTCCATCCCATACGAGGATCCGGGATTTCACGCGAGGTGGCTATACGTCGACGCCACCGAGGCATGCGATCTTCTGAACTTATTTCATCTCCGCCTGTGCGGCACTTGGGATAGCGGCTGGAGGACCTTTCAGTCCGTGACCTGCAACCTCTGAGGGAGCGCGTGAACGCGATGTACGACTGGGGCCTCACCTTCTACATGCTCATCACCGAGATAGTCGAGAGGCGTCTCGCTCCCTTGCAATATCATGAGAGGCGCTTGTGGACATACTCGGGTGTTGACGACCCGATGTGTTTCGATGGCCACCTCCTCAGCCAACGCTCCTTCTCCATGGCGCTTGGGTTGTTTCTCAACTATTATATGTCGTTGAGGCTTCCTCCCGGCATGCTCCCTCTCTACGATCTCCAGGCGGGAGAGAGGGACGCGATCGTGACGCTGATGCCACTCTTCGATAGGTGGGGTCCCATGGCCAAGGTGACAGAGTCGCGCGCAGACAATCTGTATGCTCTAGACTCTATCGATGAGAGCGTCGAGAGACTGCTTCCTCCTCCGGCCACCATATCAGGTGCCTCCTCGTCAAGGGGATGCCGCCTGGTGGTACTGTCCTCCGATGAGGAAGAAGAAGGGGACGACGACGGCTCGCGTCGCCCGAGGCCGGAAGGTGCCGAGGACCCAGGCGAGACAGCCGACGATCGTCGCTCGGGGAAGAGGCCGAGGATTGACAATGGCCCGTCGCCCCTTGGTGGCGTCGGTGGAGGGGTGGCGGTCATGCGGTCCTCCTTGCGCAGACGTCACCCCAGAGTGTGGCGCTTAAGTGGCGGGTGAGGAGTCTCACCGTGATCCTTTTCCTTTGCGCTTCTCTTCTGTGTTTGACGAGGTTTTGCTGCTTTTGACAGTGATGAGGCCGTCATCGGCCATACGGAGCTGCTGGGGCAGGGCCCTGACCCTGTCGTTGCGCTGCTGGTGGACCGGCCGGTCGTTGAGGAGGCAGCATCCGAAGTCGATGTCGAGGCTGAGACAGTATCTCTAGGATGTCCCGGGGCGCCGGTGGAGGTGATCTCGGAACCCTCGCCAGCCCCCAGGACGAGAGGGGACGCCACCGCTTTGCTATTGAAGGGCGGAGCCGAGGTCGATGCAGAGATGCGGTTGGAGAGAAGCGCGGCTCTCGTCAAGGAGCCCGCTAAGGATCAGCGATCGCAGCTGGCATGAGGCTCCGCATGCCCTCGTCCTGGCCTTGACACTCTTGTGGATGATCTGGTGAGGCAGATTCATGACGTCGTTGTTGCCAGGCATCCTCCCAAGCAGCCACTTTGTCCACCGAGAACGAGCGTCTCGAGGCTCTGGGTGGCCGATACGTCATAAACCTATCCATAATTTCTGATGTTCCATGTTGTTTTCATACTATATGCTACATGTTTCCCTTACACTTTATGCCATTTTATCGATTTCCTGGGACTAACCTATTGACAAGATGCCACAGAGCCAGTTCCTGTTTTCTGTTGTTTTTTAGTTTCAGAAAAGTTGTTCTCAAAATATTCTCGGAATTGGACGATTCGAAACCCGGAAGTCTTAGAAATATGTCGCGCACACGGAGTTCGGAGGGGACCCGGAGGGGGGCCACAGGGGCCCCACACCATAGGGCGGCGCCCCCCTCTGGACGCCCCTAGGGTGGTGTGGGCCCCCTGGCCGCCCACCGACGTTTCCCTCTCGCCTATTTATACCTCTCGGGAGGTTAACCCTAAGTAGCAGTTCCACCAAAAACATCCGCAACCGCCGTCATCATCAACCCTAGTTTGGGAGGTTTCTTGAGCTCTCCCCGGCACCCTGCCGGGAGGGGGAATCATCACCGGAGGGCTCTACACCACCATGCCCGCCTTCGGAATGATGCGTGAGTAGTTCATCCCTTGACTACGGGTCCATAGCAGTAGCTAGATGGTTGTTGTCTTCTCTTTATGCCTCATGTTTAGATCTTCTGAGCTGCCTAACATGATCAAGGTCATCTTATTGTAATGCTACATGTTGTGTTTGCTGGGATCCGATGAATATCGAATGCTATGTCCAATGATTATCAATCTATCATGTTATTTTCATGTGTATGTTATTTATGATCTTGCATGCTCTCCGTTGCTAGTAGATGCTTTGGCCAAGTAGATGCTTTTAACTCCAAGAGGGAGTATTTATGCTCGATAGTGGGTTCAGGCTTCCTTTTCACTCACGCTCGATTACACACTTTGCTTACTGCAATTATCTGTTGCTTGCAACTTAACACCCAAGGTTTGCTCGGATGACATTATGAGGGTGGATTATTAGTCATAGATGCAGTTGGATAACGGTCTATGTATCTTGTTGTAATGACCGCATGAATCACATAGTAATCATCATGTCATGCATATGCACTACGGTGCAGCCTTTATTTATGTCAATTGTCGAGCTGTAATTTGTTTACCCAGCATGTTATTTATCTGTTTTGGAGAGACACCACTAGTGAACTATGGACCCCGGTCCATTTTCTCTATACTGATAATACAACCACTGCAATCACTGATCTCATACTGTTCCTACTGTTTTCCTACTGCCATCACTATTCTCTTTTCATCTATGGCAAACAAGTATTGTTTTCCACACCATATGTTTAACCTCTTTGCTTTCAGCAAAACCAGTGAGATTGACAACCTCACTGCTTCGTTGGGTCAAAGTGAGTTTATTGTGTTGTGTAGGTTCCAAGTTGCTTCTGAACTGGTAGTGCGCCCTGCCACTTCAGCTGCATCAACCTTCGGAAGTGTTTTCTTTCTCCTACTGGTCGATTCAACCTTGGTTTCTTTCTAAGGGAAACTTGCCACTGCAGTCTTCGCACCCTGCGCTTGGGGTCTAACAACGAGCTTCAGCCATCAAGCTTTTATGGCGCCGTTGCCGGGGAGGAAGAGGATTTCTGCAAGGGGAGTCTCTCACCTCCAATCATTTTTACGTTGTTATTGTTTTTCTTTTTTACTTGCTTTATCATGCTTGCTATCAATGTTTGATGTCTTTGAAACTATATCTTATTGGCAATGTGGGTTCACGGATGAACAACAAAAATATTATAAGGAACACCGCTTGTCATAAAAAGGGATACACTTATGGGAGCAAATTAATAAATTGCATAACTATGCTAAAACTTGCGCTCTACTTATAATGTTACTTATTGCTTTGATAAATCCTGTTGCTGTAGGAGGTATAAACACCTCCATTTTCAATGTGACTATAATGATAATGTTACCATATCTTCTTATGTTAAGGGAAATTATGAATTTTATGATGTGGAACAAATTGAGGAATTTATTGCTTGGAAGGGTGCATTCGAAATTACCTATTTGCTTGAAAGTATCGATGATGCACCTTTAATACGAGATTTTTGCTATACTTGAATATGCTTTGATAATTACAAGAATTGTAATTGCTACATAATCAAATATCTTAATAGATGTTCTCCCCTAAAGGAGGAGAATAATGCCTTGCAGGAGCCTATGGAAGAAGAAATTGCTAAATATGAAAACTCATTGGATGAAAAAGAGGAGGATAGTGATGATCAAGAGGAGGAAGAATGGAGTAGCTATTTAACTCATACCTTATTTGATTGCCCTCCATGCTCACCAAAGGAGGATGAGTGTTATATTGATAATTGTGATGATCCTATTGATTCTTTTGAAATATCCCTTTTTGATGAATTTGATACTTGCTATACTTGTGACCTTTATAGTACTATGAATGAAACTTGTGAGAATGGTACTGCTAGTGTTATTTATGATAATCCTCTATTTATTCCAACTATTGATATGCATGATAATGATGAAGTTTGTTTGGAAATTTTATATGATAATGCTCTATATGATGGTCCTATGTTACTTGATGTTATAAATAACAATTCTACCGAAAATGGGATTGCTATTAGTATTCCCATACCTTTTATGAGTGATCAATCATCCTGTTTTGATATTGCTAAAAGTGGGAAAAAAGAGGAGCTATTTTTAAAATTTGATCCCACTGTTTTGGAGCTTGATATGAATTGTGTTCTTTTAGATCATGACAAACTTTCTTTATGCGATATTTATGTTGTTGAGTTTGTTCATGATGCTACTAAAAATTATTATGAGAGAGGAAAACATGGTTGTAGGAATTTTCATGTTACTAAAACACCTCTCTTTTGTTGAAAGTTTTGAAATTGCTCTTATTCTACCTTCCCATGATTTCTAGTATAGGAAGCGGGTTAGAATTAATTTTTTTATACTTGATTCTTGATTCTCTCTTTTGCTTGATTCATATTTATTATGTGAGCATCTTCTTGCTTTTTGGGCCTAGCTAAAAGGCTTTAAAGAAAAGTACTTCTTGGGAGATAACCCATGGTTTTATTTTTGCTTTGTTTTTCTCTATTTTCTTTGAGTCAAGGTGTTGTTTTCTTCTGTAGAAACTCCTTTGTATCTTTATTTTATCGAATTTGTTATTCCAAGTAAAGTCTCTATTGAAAGTTGAGGTTGGTTTTGGATTTCTGCGCAGGAAACAGATTTCTCCTGTCCACCATATAAAATCGCATAATTCATAGAAAGACCAAAATGACTTGAAAAAATTTGTGCTTATTCCTCAGATAATTTCGAAACTTTTTATAGCTTTACATTTTTCGATCTGAGCAACATAAGTGCCCCGAAAAAATTCGTCTTTATAGACTGTTCTGGTTTTGAAAGATTCTGCCTTTTTTACTTGCATTGTCTCTTTTACTATGTCGAGTGGATTTCTTTGCTCCACAAAATATCAGTGGCTGTAGCTAATGTTTAAAAAGTATGAACAATGCTTGTGTTCATGGAGAACATGTGAATTTTTTATTGTGCACCAACCCTCTAATGCGAATTACATTGAGTTTGGTGTGAAGGAAGTTTTCAAGGGTCAAGAGAAGAGGGTGATATAATGTGATAAAGAAGAGTGCAAAGCCAAAGCTTGGGGATTGCCCCATGGTTAATCCTAGAAAATCCTAAGAATACTCAAGCGTGTAAGCTTGGGGATGCCCAAGGCACCCCCTTCTTCATCAGCAAATTATCAGGTCACTTCTAGTGAAACTATATTTTTATTCGGTCACATCTTATGGACTTTACTTGGAGCATTTGTTTGTTTTCGTTTGTTTTACTTGCTGCAATAAATATGTTTGGAACCCAACATTCGTGTGTGGGAGAGAGACACGCTCCACTTTTTCATTTGAATACTCGTTTTCTTCCATGCTCGTATTCTTCGTTTTTCTTCTAGCTGCTGCAAATCCTTTTAGCTCCTATTTTTCATGCATCTATTATTCAGAGCTGTTAGTTCTAGTAGAGTTATGTTAGTACTCTCTTGTTTCATTGCTATATTAGTTGGAGATTTTTTGTTGTTTGGTGTTTGGTAGAAATAGAAAATTCTACGTGTGGTATATTGTTTGGTGGAAAATACTTGCATACTCTTGTAGATCATTAAACTGCTTCACTTGATTATTTGCTGTTTTTTGAGATATTAATATGCTTAGTGGTAAACCTGCTAGTTTAGTAAGGTAAAAACAATTAATGGTTGGTCTAAAATCTTGAAATTGTGCCACACTCGAATAACCAGTTGTTAGTATAATGGTATATGACTTCCTCTGCCAATAACAATCGTAATGGCTTTTTGTTACGCACTACGGTCGGGATAGCCAACAGTCACTTGTCACTGCCACAGACCCTCTTGGAGTGATTTTCATTATGCCTTGTAAGATCATGATTTTAGTTGTAATATTTTAACTTGTGAGTTCTATGTTGTGGTTTTCTGGCACTTCCACCATCCATTTTTGCTAGCCTCTTCGGTACTGTGCATTGCTCATTCTCACATTGAGAGTTGGTGCAAACTTTGCCAGTGCATCCAAACCCCGTGGGAGAACTTTGTTCTTCTACACATAAGCCAAAAATTATCTTCCTCAAAACAGCACCATCCGTACCCACCATGGCATTTCCATAGCCATTCCGAGATATATTTTCATACAACATCCATCTTCATTATGTTACTTGATATCATGCTTCATTGTTATTTTCCCATACTGCCACACTGGCAGGAGCATTTAGTTTTATATACATCAGAGATATTTCAGTTTGAGTTATGAGTACTAAAAGTGTGATGATTCATTGTAAATAGAGTGTTGCCCCTACCAGTGAGGTTATATATTAAAAAGAATAAAAATAAATAAAAGAAAAAGCCCAAAAAAGGAAAAAAGAGAGATAATAAAGAGAGAGGGGGCAGCACTACTATCATTTATTCCACACTTGTGCTTGGTTAGCATCAATACTTCAGTTTGGAGAGAGTTTTCATTTTATGACTTACATAACTATGTGGGGAACTTACATTATAGAACTTAGCTTGTATATTCCAATGATGAGCCTCCTCAAAAGTGATCTAGGTCTTCGTGAGCAAGCAAGTTGGATGCACCCCCACTAGTTCCATTGGAGAGCTTTAATACACTTATAGCTCTATGTGCATCCGTTGTGTGGCAATCACTACTCCTTACATAGCTTAGATTATAAGACTTCCTCTTATCTAATGATCACTTTCACCTGTGTGAGACTTTCTTCCATTTACCATCCAACCCCCCCCTCCCATAATGTTCTTTTAGCCATAACATCTTGGTCTCAGGAACCAATACATAACGCTTGCTTGTTTTGAGTGCACAAATAGTTTGATGATTTTCCTACGTGCATATTATTGTCACTTGACTTGATCCTAACACGAGTTGTTGTGAGAGTTTGATGCCTTAGATGATTATATTGTTGTTCTTGAAGCTTAAATCATCTTTAATAAACCTTGCACGGTTGATTGTCTTTTAGTATTGATTCATTGAAAAGGTTTACTTTGTTCTTCCTAATGGTTTATACATTATTCTATTTGATATCAACTATAAACCACAACCTTTATTCATTTGATCCTAGTTTACATGCTTTACATTACTATGATGATCAAGTTTATGTTGGTAGCATGTCACCTCATAAATTATTTGTTTTTATCGTTTACCTACTCGAGGATGAGTAGGAACTAAGCTTGGGGATGTTGATATGTCATAAACGTATCCATAATTTTGATGTTCCATGTTGTTTTCGTAATATATGCTGCATGTTTCTTATACACTTTATGTCATTTTTATGGATTTTCTAGACTAACCTATTGACAAGATGCCACATAGCCAACTCTTGTTTTCTGTTGTTTTTTGTTTCAGAAAAGTTGTTCTGGAAATATTCACAGAATTGGACGAAACAAAATCCCAGAGTCTTAGAATTCCCGGAGCGTCAACGAAGTCCAAAGGAGACCCGGAGGGGGGCCACAGAGGAGCCACACCGCAGGGGGCGCGGTTCCCCCTCTCGCCGCGCCCAGGGGTGGTGTGGGCCCCCTGGCCACCCACCGCCATCGCCCTTTCGCCTATAAAGTCGCCACGAGGCATAAACCCTAAATATATTGGCCCCCTTCCACGAAAAGTTCAGTAGCTCCGCCGCCGCCGCCGAGAAGTTTCGAGGGACATACATCTCTGTTCCGGCACCCTACAGGATGGGGAAGTGCCCCCGGAGCCATCTCCATCGACTCCACCGCCATGTTCCTCGCTGTTCTTGTCACTTATGATGAGGAGGGAGTAGTTCTCACCCGGGGCTTAGGGCTCTACCGGTAGCTATGTGTTTCATCTTTATCTCCCATGGTGTGATATTTATGTGATCATGAGCTTTGTAATCTAGTTGAGTAAGTAGATGTTACTCTTCATCTGTTATACTCAAATGGTTTTGTTATGATCTCCGTAGACACTTTGATCACGGTGTAAAGATGACTATGCTACTCAAGTGGTTTTGTTATGAGATCTCCGTAGACACTTTGATCATGGTGTAAAGATGACAGTGTGTGCACCGTGTGGTCTAGCATGATATTTATATTTTGTGTTGGATGACCCTATGAAATTGTGGCGTTTGTTTAGTACTAATTTGGGGCGCTCATAGTGACGGCGTGGGGTGACCTAGAGAGGGAATACAGACTTGAGGAGTGTTGTTTACAGCCCTACGCATGGATTGGTGTTTGTTTTATCTGACCGGAGAATGGTTCGGAGTAGCATAGTGAAGAGACGATATTTATGCATTCAATTAAGTTATTAATTTTGAGAGTTTCCACTAGTGAAAGTCTGATCCCTAGGCATTGTTTCTAAGCATTGAAACACCATTGACAATCAGTTGTGTTGCATGTTTTCTTGCTGCCATTTTATTTCAGATTGCTATTATCACTTATAATCATCCATATTACTTGTATTTCACTATGTCTTCGCCAAACTAGTGCACCTATACAACTAACAATTGTATTAGGTGTGTTGGGGACACAAGAGACTTCATATATCGTAATTGCAGGGTTGCTTGAGAGGGATATCTTTGACCTCTACCTCCCTGAGTTCGATAAACCTTGGGTGATCCACTTAAGGGAAACTTGCTGCAGTTCTACAAACCTCTGCACTTGGTGGCCCAACACTGTCTACAACAATAGAAGCGTGCGTAGACATCACTCGGCAGCCAGAACGGCCGGAGCTTTCTGTTTGGTATTGGTCTTGGAGGCCACCGGCTTGGATTCATTGGTAGGCGTGTTGTGTGTAAAGAGGCATCCCTCCTTAGACTTAGCGCACCTGTCGGCCATGTCATGAGCTCGACAGCGGAGGTGAGGTCGTCCCTGATGCCGAGCTCTTCAAGCATGCGCTCGTTGGTGACCCCTTCTCGGAAGGGGGAGATGACGTTCGCGTCGGCGATGCGGTCGATCTTGTTGCGCGTGTGACTGAAATGTTGCAGGTATTGGCGAAGTGTTTCACCGGGACGCCGACGTATGTTGCGGAGGTCGTTGTAGGAGAGGGGCGCTCATAGGAGCCCTTGAAGTTGGTGATAAAGTGTAGGCACAACTCCTCAAATGACCCGATGGAGCCCTCCGGCAGATTCATGAGCCAGATGAGGGCAGGACCCTTGAGGGGCATGGGTAACCAGTTTGCCATGCACTTGTCGCCCCCCTTTGCAGCTCCTACACTGAGGCAGTAGAGCTGCAGGAAGTCGAGGGGAGGATTAGTACCATCGTAGCGAGATGGAAGCATTGGGTTGAATTTCAGCGGCCAGGAGACCGTGCGAAGTTGCTTGGTGAACACGAGAGCGCCACCGACGTAGACCGTGACGCGCACGTCGAGGTCCGCCGGACAGTTGACGCGACCGGCCTTGGCGAGGTCGCGGATGGTGCGTCGCCCGCGCTTGTGGAAGCGTTCGATCTATTTTACTATTACTGCTGCTATAAAACTGTTACCACTGATAAATTGTTGCGAGCAATTCTACTTTCAGGTGCAGCTGAATTGACAACTTAGTTGTTAAGGCTAATAAATATTCTTTGGCTCCCCTTGTGTCGAATCAATAAATATGAGTTTTACTTCCCTCGAAGACTATTGCGATCTCCTATAATTGTGGGTCATCAGCCTTCTCCAAAGAAAAGGGGATAACTCTCAGTTTTGCCTCCGTGGCATACCCCCAAACCAACGGCCAGGTCGAACGATCTAACGGCTTAGTTTCGACTGGCCTGAAAAAGAGACTACTCGCCAGATTGGACGCAGCAGCCGGTCATTGGGCCAAGGAGTTGTCATCCGTTTTATGGAGCCCGAGGAAAACCCCAAACAGGTCAACACAATACACGTCATTTTTCATGGTTTACGGGGCCGAGGCAGTCTTACCCAAAGACGTTCGATTCAGTGCACCATGAGTCATCGCCTACATCAAAGAAGCCTCCAACACAACACTCGCCAATGACGTGGACACACTCGACAAAGATCGAGACATCGCACTCGCTAGATCTGCCGTCTACCAGCAAGCACTACGTAACCACCATAGTCGCCGCATCCGCAGCATATCTTTCGTGGTAGCGGACCTGGTGTTGCGACTCAAGTAGGACAACTGCCACAAGCTCGAGCCACCCTGGGAAGGACCCTTCATCATACATGAAGTTATTTCAGGGAGTGCATATCGCCTGAAAAACCCAAAAATATGCGGCATCTACTCCAACCCATGGAACGTGGCGCACCTGCACAAATTCTATCCTTAGGAGAGTACTTTACTTGCAAATAAGGTTGTTCCAGCCACGATGTAATTCGAGCAAATACATGGCTTCTCAGCCATAGCAATAAAGAATATTCGAGCGCATATTTTCATTGCCGACTGATCAAATACATGCTAAACATGGTTACACCCCAACACACGGGAGCTACGACAAACTAGCATAAAAATCACAATGTATCTACATACACTCAACTATTTACAAAGTTACAAGGTACACACCTTAACAAATAACAAAAGGTACGCACACCTCAAGCAACAATCAAAGTATTGGCGGCTGCCACCCTCCCGAAGCAATCGTCCATCTCGGTAACAGTTAGCCAAACAATGCGTTCGCGCTTCGCAACTACCTCATAATAAGGACCAAAATCTACATGAGACCCTTGGGTAACAGGCAGCTGCGCTACAGATTTGAAGTTCACCTCTAGGTGCCACAGCCGCACAAACGCCAAGCCAACCTGAGCTCCGCAGATAAGATGATGACACACGCACTCGCGAACATCTTCTACTCGACAGAAGACTCTGAGCAGCGCGCTCAGTCAACCAGGTACAGTCTCGAAAGGATAAAAGGTTCGATGAACCGAAGAAAGAGCCTCTCGGCAAGATTCGACGAAAAGCTGCACTTGACGCACCCGATACTGCAAAGTCGCCAAGATGAAATCTCTGCTCCGATCAGACCAGAAGTTGCACGCATGAGGATTTGAATTACTGGACTCGCAAGCTATCCTATTGTTCACCCATTTACCTTCAGATGCTGCATCAGGCTCGACGACTACACGGACAAGAAAAACTTCTTCCATGACAAACTGCTCACGCTCAGCAGCAAGTTTTTGCTCGGACTTAGCAACATCCCCCACTCCTTGGAAAGCCTTCAATTTACGCTCGCCATCCGCAACACGGCCACGAAGAGAAGCGATCATGATTGTATCTGTTAACAGTGGCGCGACCGGCGGTGTAGAAGCACTCGACAATCCTCTGCCAGAATCGACAACCTTCAAAGAGCGTAGAACATACAAGAGGTTGAGTCACACAGCTAAAGGTCACTCAATGTTTGCATCAAGAAAACACTTTCAAGTGCTAGGGGACTACTCCCATCGGGAGAACACAGAGTAAAGCAAAGAACAACTGCTGACACTTTAAACTTCTTTACTTAGAAAGCAAAACACAAAAATTTCAAGGTTCATATCATGGTCAAACAAACAAAAGTAGAAACATTGCCTAGCCTAAGGAGCAACGGATTTCCCGGAAGCAGGACCGCTTGCAGAAGGTCTAGCGCCACGGTCGCAAGATACTAGCTTGGAAAACATCTTTGCTAGCCTCTCAGCACGGTCGCCAAAAGGTCGAAGTGCTACCTTTTTGCTTGAATCGTCCCGAGGAAGCTCCGAGTACACCTTCTCCATGTCACCCTAGATGTTATGCGCTAGGGCAAACTGGATAGCTGTCTTCGCTCCGCATTTAGTCTGGGCGAGTGTATACTCCTGAAGAAGATCACCCTCACCAAGAAAAGCTTGCAGGAGGCCCTCCATGGTCGAAGGAACTGGCTTCCCCGCGAGCAACCATTGATGCAGTAGCGACAACACTCGGGAAGCATTGCGGATAGAAAAGGAGGCCTTCTTCCCATGCTCTAGCAGCTGAGTGCAGACATCCGTTAAAGCATCGACCCATACTTCACCAGGGATCGCCAAGGCAACCCCAAGAGCATTTTTAGAAAAGTAGGAAGAATCACGAAAGGAAGAAGAAATCCTGAGATAAATCATAAGTAAACAAGCGACATACCCGAAAAGGCATGAGCTATAGGACGGAGGTGTCAGATAGCTGGTTTTCATGGGCCACACCCGCATCCTCCAACTTCTTCAGAGCTTCTCGAGACTCGGCGAAACGATCAACCACATTTTTTCGAGTGGAATCCAACTCCCTTCGGGTGGATTCCGGCTCCTTTTCAAGGTCTTTGATCTGAGCGCAAGCTTCGGTCTTCTCGATATTTGCGCGGGTGGCCTCGTCTGCAGTATGAAGCAAACACGTGAACGACAAAGGAACCAGAAGGACAAAGCCAATCATCAATTATATGATAACTTATCTCTCAAAGAACGAACATCCTGAAGGCATTGATCACGCTCTTGACAAAGAGGGACGCATTCTGCCTCGGCCACTGCAAGACGACGTCCGAAAACGGCTAGGGATTCAAGGACAGCCTGCGAAAGAAGACACAAATCAGTACGGTGTTGCTTGAGTCTATACCTGACTGTATACAGTCGACTATAGACTCGGGGGATACTCCCATCGGGAGCACTGACGTGCATACGATAGTAAGTAAAATTAAATGAGAAAAAGGAAAATAAGCTACTTGATTCCGTAACCGACTATAAACAGTCGCCTGCAGACTCGGGGGCTACTCCCATCGGGAGCACTGGCGTGCACCCGATAAATGAAGATATACTAATCGAAGAAAAGATTCACCTTGACATTTGGAGTCGATAGGGGATCGGGCGAGCTACCCGAAACCTCCTTGCCCGCAGACGCTTCGGCATTCTTCGACTGGTCCAATGTGAAACTAGGCATCTCATATTGAGAAGTCTCGACTTCCTTCATGGGACTCGAAGGACACGGAGGAGGACTCGATGCTTTGGCTGGCCCAGGCGCACCTCCCTTTTGCTTGGAAGACTAAGCTGAGGATGCGAACTGATCCCTGCTAAGAACCAGGACACTAAGCAAAGGTTAAAGGCAAGAACAAAGAAGCAGATCAAAATTCATAGAGCACATAACGTACTCATCATCATCGTCTTCGTCAAAGTTGGCCAAGTCCCAGGTAGTGGGAATCTTCGGCTGCTGGAGCGCAGGTGGAAGCACTTTCACAAGGGTCGCTCGGATAGTCGGAGGATCAATCTCCTCAACTGTTTCCTGGCTCAAGGATTTGTCTTTGGAGGTCACTTCGTCCTCCTCACACCTGCGGCGCTTACAGTGAATGAGTTGAGGGTCCTGATCCTCTTCCTCCTCTTCCACCTCTTCTCGCTCTTCACTTGACTCCACGTTTGCAACACTTGTCTCAAGAGGAGCGTCAAGGTTACTCGCAAGGAGATCGGAGTTTCCATCATCTGTGGCAGCAAGCGGCGGGTAATACACCGGTATGTCCTTGTTCTAACAAAGGAAGAATAGAACTCATTCAAAATGGGACTTGGGAGCTGTAACGCCCGGGTTTTTTCCCTAATTAGCTTGTTTGTTTTCTTTTGTGCATCTCATAGCATAATCATCATCCTGCATTTAAAACCGGCAAACAATTCGAAATTGATCAAATCTTCCTTTTCTAATTTTCTGCAATTACTTTGTCGTCTCAATCTTATTTATTTGTTGCCAAAGCTATTCCTCAAATAAAAAAAATAAAAAAAGGGAGGCAGCCCACCAAACCAGCCCATCTCCTCTCCCCTTGAGCCCACCTCCCTGCGTCTTCTTCGTACGGACAGAGGAGAACGTGATTCCCCCCACCTGTCCCTGTCCACCTCCATGGTCCCTTCCCTCTCACCTTTCCCCTCCTCCTTAAAGCCCCTCTCCTCCTCCCCAAAACCTAATCCTCCTCCTCCCTCTTCCACCTTGCGCCGCCGCCTTCCTCTTCCTCCTCTGTTCCCAACCTTTTTTCTGATTTTTTCTTCTGAACCCGAGCTTCTCCATGGCCGAGAGTTGGAGGCCATGGCGTCGGTGCTGCGATCGTCTTCGGCTCCCGGGGCATCTCCCTCTTCGTCTTCGTCTCCTTGGCCGGCCCGGGGAGGCACCAGGGAGGCCACGCCGTCGTCGTTCGTCGCCGCCGTTTTCATGGCCGTCAGAGATCGACGGCCAGGTTCCGTGCGCCTCCGACCACCTCCGACCGCCCCCTGCCTTCCCCGAGCGTGTACCACTCCACCAGCACCCTCTAGGTGAGCCGCACCTCCAAAACCCCTCCTCCTCTCTTTGGGTTGCTCTGGATGTCCGCCTTCGAGCGGCGGTTGTCGTCGTCTGCCTGTGTCCGTCAAAGTTCAGAAACTGTCCAGTTTTCCGCCTGGAGTGAAGATGATCTTGCTGCGGATCTGTAGCCATCATGAACCGCACAGCTAGCCCTAGTGGCAGCGCAACCCATCCGCACTCCTGGAGCCCCGAGTTCGAATCCCCCCCAGGCAGAAAGCCACCCCCTTTTTCCTCCTTTTTCTTTTTATTTCCCGAATCCAGAAAAAACAGATCTGAACCTTATTTGTAAAATCAATAACAAATTGAATATTGATCCAATTTCAACGATTCAAGTTTCTGTGGATTCATAATCTTGTGCTCTTTCTGTTAATGTCAAAGTTGCAATATGTTTCTGTAATAATTTTTGCACTAAAAAACTAAATACAGAAAATGCAATAAAAATTTGAAACTTTGGAATTTCATAACTTGAGTTCTGTTCATCCAATTTGAGCAAACTTGGGCTCTAAAAATTTTTCTTAACAAACTCTACACATTGTTATTTTATTTGGTCACAATTGAATTAAATTTGAACATGTTTCCTTCTATTTACTAAAAAAGGCAGAATAAGAATGCTTATGAAAAATTGCATAATAAATTCAATAATAACCCAAAAATTATGTTTAATAGCTCAAATTGTTCATTGAAACATTTTATACATGTTTTCAACCTTTTCAATACAATTTTTTTACTGTTTTTCCTAAATTAAAAGTGGTGCAATAATTCAATGCTTTAATTAAACCTTTTTAAATTGCAAAATTCATAACTTGGGCAATTCAAATCCAATTCCAACATGTAAAATATGTTTTCCATCCCATTTTTCATGAGCTTTCCAAATATAAACTTTGTTTTCTGTTTTGAACAATTTAAATTGCTGAAAACAACTATTTCCTATTTAGTGCATTTAAATTGTCAATTTAATAACTTGCTCATCTAAATCCAAATTCAACAAATGAAATATGTATTCCATCTAAAATCTTGTGTTCTTTCCAAATATAAATTTTGTTATCTGTTTTGAACATTTAAAATTGGTGAAAACAACAAATGTTTGTTTAAATCATTTAAAATGCCAAAGTTCATAACTTAACAAATAAAATTCCAAACTTGGTAAAACACCTTTTCAAATTGAAGCTATTGTTGTTTCTTATTGTTTTCATCATCCATGCATCATTCTAATCAACTTTCACATGATGGTTATTTGTAGATCATTTAATTCAACATTAATTCATGGGCTTTTCCATATGCAATCCAAATTGCATATGGGCCCATTTAAATATGTTTATCATGTCAACTAGTTTATATTTGATGCATCCTTAAACTTGTCATGAATCCATATCTTGATCATGCTAGATCTTTTGCCGTAGAAGTAATTGTTGCATCCGGTGTTTGTTCTAGTTCGTTGCTTCTTCCCGGATAGGACGTTGAGATGATGTGAGCAACGACAAGTTCTTCGGATGTACCTCTACTTGCTGGATTCCAGGCAAGTATACTCACTTGCTGCCTATGGCTGCCTTTCATCACTTGTTACCGATTCTTTCCGTTATCTTTATGCTAGCCTTATGATTCGATGCTTGTGTCTCGATCCTATCACATGTTTACCTTGCAGCCATGATATAGCCTTCCTTCCACTTCCTATTACCTGTTGTTTGTTTACCTTGTTGGCCCTCGTGTCGTAGTTGTTGCATTTGTGTTGTTTGCGCTCAAGTCTTGTTGTCCGTCTTATCACCTGTTTAGTTTGATAGATGGGTTTCAATTTAATCAACAACATGTTAATGTTTGGGGTAATAATAATAATTTGATGATAAGGCACCGGCAGGAGGCCCGACGTGGTTTTGAGGCCTGCTAGTGTCGACCCTAATTAGGAAAAGGGTCTTGTCCTCCGATCCATGATGAGCGCACTAACCGCATGTGGGAAGCGAGTATGGGCGCCCCCCGCAACTTTGATTCGATTCGCATCTCGTCCAAATCGCCTCATTTAGTTCGGGTTTTCCATTTGCCGCATGCATATGCAGGTGCGAACCCTTGGCGCCAGGGTGGAACTTTTGTAGTCGGCATTTAGGGAGACACGTTCTTAGAGTGCTATGAGGGTCCCCTTTTCTTCGTGGGGCTTGATTAGACGTGCGCTCAATTGCACGGGGTTCTTTGGGCTTGATGCGAAGAAGAGTTGGGTTGTGTTGAGTGCCTCGCTTGGTGGGTTTGCTCCCCGCCTGGCGGGTCATTCTTACGTGTACGGCCAAATTGGTGCATCCCTGCAGGGTTAAATCTTCTCGAGAAGCCGTGTTGTCCGCGGTTATGGATGACTTGGTGAAAGTGCTGGCTAACAAGTACTCAGACAACTTACACTTACTGATGATAACTTGACTAGTAATATAGATTACCTCCATCATAAAAATGAATGTCACCTTAATCAAAGTGTGAGTTTCCTTGGGTTGCTTCCTTAGGGGGTAACATTGGATGGGTATTGCTTGGTGAGTAGTTATAGTTGGTTTTGTCGCGCTATCTTATCCCTTTCTTTTAGCCGGGTGTTGTAGCGAGTCTCTGTAGTTAGTTAGTGCAGCCCGCTGCCGCTTCTTTGCAATAATCCTTTCCTTTCCTTTGAACCCAAAGTATTTGTATCTTGTGATGATTGGTTACGCTGGTATCTTGTGAGTATGGTTTATCCACTTGCCAGTACTTAACCGTACTGACCCACGAATCCATTTCGTGGCTGCATATTCCACATTGCAGTCAACAGGTTTGAAGTCTGACGACGTTAGCTTGGGAATCCCTCCGGCTTGGCCTGGGCAGGGATTGGACGCCATCGGTTATCTTCAGGACTCTTAGTCCAATTTGTATCTTGTCCGTAGTCGGACGCTATGTTGTTTCTTCCGCTGTCATTTGGATCTTTGTATTGTATCAGTTGTATCCTTGAATCGTTTGAGTCGTCTTGTATATATCTTTTCTGTTGTTGTTGCGGAATATTCGTGAACTGTTGTAATGTTATCACAAGTGGCAACCTGGAATAGGTTATTATGTGGATTTTGGTGGAAATGCTGAAATCTGCATAGTGCCCGATCTCGGGGCGTCACAAATGGTATTAGAGCATGGTTTCCGATTCCCAAAATTGTTTCGATACGAATGATTATCGAAGCAACGGGTCCGCAAGGCCTGTAGGATAACCTCGCTAACGGTCGTGTTTCTAGAGTGTCAAAAACTATTTGTGCAAAATCTGTTTTGGAAAACATCTCAATAGGATTCTTGTTTTCTCCTTATCTCTATTCTATTTCTCCTCCTATCCTATTTGTTTTGGAGTCTACTCTCGTACCTATCCTTCAAAGTGTTAGGATCCTACGTGGGTGGACGTTTTCTGAGCCTTTCACCTAATAGATTCGATCATCGGAAGATTCCTGGTGGAAGAACATCGTCATCAATCCGAGCAAGAATCTCTTGTTAGTGGTGTCAAGAAGTTTTGTTAGTGGTGTCGAGAAGTTTTGTTAGTGGTGTCGAGGAGATCAACAAGGTGACCGAAGACTCGATAGTCCGGCTTCTTCCTCTCTCTTGGCGTTGGCGGATTGCGAGGGCGCAATCCCTTGTTAGTGGTGTCTGTAACGCCGGGGTTTTTCCCTAATTAGCTTGTTTGTTTTCTTTTGTGCATCTCATAGCATAATCATCATCCTGCATTTAAAACCGGCAAACAATTCGAAATTGATCAAATCTTCCTTTTCTAATTTTCTGCAATTACTTTGTCGTCTCAATCTTATTTATTTGTTGCCAAAGCTATTCCTCAAAAAAAAAGGGAGGCAGCCCACCAAACCAGCCCATCTCCTCTCCCCTCGAGCCCACCTCCCTGCGTCTTCTTCGTACGGACAGAGGAGAACGTGATTCCCCCCACCTGTCCCTGTCCACCTCCATGGTCCCCTCCCTCTCACCTTTCCCCTCCTCCTTAAAGCCCCTCTCCTCCTCCCCAAACCCTAATCCTCCTCCTCCCTCTTCCTCCTTGCGCCGCCGCCTTCCTCTTCCTCCTCTGTTCCCAACCTTTTTTCTGAATTTTTCTTCTGAACCCGAGCTTCTCCATGGCCGAGAGTTGGAGGCCATGGCGTTAGTGCTGCGATCGTCTTCGGCTCCCGGGGCATCTCCCTCTTCGTCTTCGTCTACTTGGCCGGCCCTGGGAGGCACCAGGGAGGCCACGCCGTCGTCGTTCGTCGCCGCCGTTTTCATGGCCGTCAGAGATCGACGGCCAGGTTCCGCGCGCCTCCGACCACCTCCGGCCGCCCCCTGCCTTCCCCGAGCGTGTACCACTCCACCAGCACCCTCTAGGTGAGCCGCACCTCCAAAACCCCTCCTCCTCTCTTCGGGTTGCTCTGGATGTCCGCCTTCGAGCGGCGGTTGTCGTCGTCTGCCTGTGTCCGTCAAAGTTCAGAAACTGTCCAGTTTTCCGCCTGGAGTGAAGATGATCTTGCTGCGGATCTGTAGCCATCACGAACCGCACAGCTAGCCCTAGTGGCAGCGCAACCCATCCGCACTCCTGGAGCCCCGAGTTCGAATCCCCCCCAGGCAGAAAGCCACCCCCTTTTTCCTCCTTTTTCTTTTTATTTCCCGAATCCAGAAAAAACAGATCTGAACCTTATTTGTAAAATCAATAACAAATTGAATATTGATCCAATTTCAATGATTCAAGTTTCTGTGGATTCATCATCTTGTGCTCTTTCTGTTAATGTCAAAGTTGCAATATGTTTCTATAATAATTTTTGCACTAAAAAATTAAATACAGAAAATGCAATAAAAATTTGAAACTTTGGAATTTCATAACTTGAGTTCTGTTCATCCAATTTGAGCAAACTTGGGCTAATTTGTCTTAACAAACTCTACACATTGGTATTTTATTTGGTCACAATTGAATTAAATTTAAACATGTTTCCTTCTATTTACTAAAAAGGGAAGAATAAGAATGCTTATGAAAAATTGCATAATAAATTCAATAATAACCCAAAAATTATGTTTAATAGCTCAAATTGTTCATTGAAACATTTTATACATGTTTTCAACCTTTTCAATACAATTTTTTTACTGTTTTTCCTAAATTAAAAGTGGTGCAATAATTCAATGCTTTAATTAAACCTTTTTAAATTGCAAAATTCATAACTTGGGCAATTCAAATCCAATTCCAACATGTAAAATATGTTTTCCATCCCATTTTTCATGAGCTTTCCAAATATAAACTTTGTTTTCTGTTTTGAACAATTTAAATTGCTGAAAACAACTATTTCCTATTTAGTGCATTTAAATTGTCAATTTAATAACTTGCTCATCTAAAATCCAAATTCAACAAATGAAATATGTATTCCATCTAAAATCTTGTGTTCTTTCCAAATATAAATTTTGTTATCTGTTTTGAACATTTAAAATTGGTGAAAACAACAAATGTTTGTTTAAATCATTTAAAATGCCAAAGTTCATAACTTAACAAATAAAATTCCAAACTTGGTAAAACACCTTTTCAAATTGAAGCTATTGTTGTTTTCTTATTGTTTTCATCATCCATGCATCATTCTAATCAACTTTCACATGATGGTTATTTGTAGATCATTTAATTCAACATTAATTCATGGGCTTTTCCATATGCAATCCAAATTGCATATGGGCCCATTTAAATATGTTTATCATGTCAACTAGTTTATATTTGATGCATCCTTAAACTTGTCATGAATCCATATCTTGATCATGCTGGATCTTTTGCCGTAGAAGTAATTGTTGCATCCGGTGTTTGTTCTAGTTCGTTGCTTCTTCCCGGATAGGACGTTGAGATGATGTGAGCAACGACAAGTTCTTCGGATGTACCTCTACTTGCTGGATTCCAGGCAAGTATACTCACTTGCTGCCTATGGCTGCCTTTCATCACTTGTTACCGATTCTTTCCGTTATCTTTATGCTAGCCTTATGATTCGATGCTTGTGTCTCGATCCTATCACATGTTTACCTTGCAGCCATGATATAGCCTTCCTTCCACTTCCTATTACCTGTTGTTTGTTTACCTTGTTGGCCCTCGTGTCGTAGTTGCATGCTTAGTGTTGTTTGCGCTCAAGTCTTGTTGTCCGTCTTATCACCTGTTTAGTTTGATAGATGGGTTTCAATTTAATCAACAACATGTTAATGTTTGGGGTAATAATAATAATTTGATGATAAGGCACCGGCAGGAGGCCCGACGTGGTTTTGAGGCCTGCTAGTGTCGACCCTAATTAGGAAAAGGGTCTTGTCCTCCGATCCATGATGAGCGCACTAACCGCATGTGGGAAGCGAGTATGGGCGCCCCCCGCAACTTTGATTCGATTCGCATCTCGTCCAAATCGCCTCATTTAGTTCGGGTTTTCCATTTGCCGCATGCATATGCAGGTGCGAACCCTTGGCGCCAGGGTGGAACTTTTGTAGTCGGCATTTAGGGAGACACGTTCTTAGAGTGCTATGAGGGTCCCCTTTTCTTCGTGGGGCTTGATTAGACGTGCGCTCAATTGCACGGGGTTCTTTGGGCTTGATGCGAAGAAGAGTTGGGTTGTGTTGAGTGCCTCGCTTGGTGGGTTTGCTCCCCGCCTGGCGGGTCATTCTTACGTGTACGGCCAAATTGGTGCATCCCTGCAGGGTTAAATCTTCTCGAGAAGCCGTGTTGTCCGCGGTTATGGATGACTTGGTGAAAGTGCTGGCTAACAAGTACTCAGACAACTTACACTTACCGATGATAACTTGACTAGTAATATAGATTACCTCCACCATAAAAATGAATGTCACCTTAATCAACCGTGTGAGTTTCCTTGGGTTGCTTCCTTAGTAGGGGGTAACATTGGATGGGTATTGTTTGGTGAGTAGTTATAGTTGGTTTTGTCGCGCTATCTTATCCCTTTCTTTTAGCCGGGTGTTGTAGCGAGTCTCTGTAGTTAGTTAGTGCAGCCCGCTGCCGCTTCTTTGCAATAATCATTTCCTTTCCGTTGAACCCAAAGTATTTGTATCTTGTGATGATTGGTTACACTGGTATCTTGTGAGTATGGTTTATCCACTTGCCAGTACTTAACCGTACTGACCCACGAATCCATTTCGTGGCTGCATATTCCACATTGCAGTCAACAGGTTTGAAGTCTGATGACGTTAGCTTGGGAATCCCTCCGGCTTGGCCTGGGCAGGGATTGGACGCCATCGGTTATCTTCAGGACTCTTAGTCCAATTTGTATCTTGTCCGTAGTCGGACGCTATGTTGTTTCTTCCGCTGTCATTTGGATCTTTGTATTGTATCAGTTGTATCCTTGACTCGTTTGAGTCGTCTTTTATATATCTTTTCTGTTGTTGTTGCGGAATATTCGTGAACTGTTGTAATGTTATCACAAGTGGCAACCTGGAATCGGTTATTATGTGGATTTTGGCGGAAATGCTGAAATCTGCATAGTGCCCGATCTTGGGGCGTCACAGGAGCAACGAATCAACACGAGAAAGAAAAGAAATTTAGCTCGGTTGGGGGGGTGCTCGGAGTCGAAAGGTTCGAAAGGAGAAGCTGAGTAACTTTCACCTTTCTTCAGACTGGTAATAGCAGTGAGCTTTGCCTGAAACTTATTGTCTGAGAGCAGGTCGTTGCACGTTTGACTCGTGTCATTGACACCCGAATACCCCCACATGGCATTGGGCCTATCCTACAGTGGTTGCACCCTTCGACGCAGGAATACAGTCGCCAAGTGGACTCCGTTCAGAAGAAGCCCTCTGTCTTGCCG
This sequence comes from Alopecurus myosuroides, assembly GCA_028641055.1. Classification (NCBI taxonomy): domain Eukaryota; kingdom Viridiplantae; phylum Streptophyta; class Magnoliopsida; order Poales; family Poaceae; genus Alopecurus; species Alopecurus myosuroides. Next base: position 2,259,898 of record JAPCYS010000008.1, on the reverse strand, counting down.
TCGGATCCGCGCAAATTGTTTAAGCAGTGGCGTAGTAGCTTTGGTTTCTTTAGGTGACAGTTTGTGCGCCCAGGATTTCCTCCGCTTCAGGGTTGGGAATGGCTTAAATTCAAGAACACCACTCGCGTTGTTGTCACGGACGTAGAACCACTTCCTGCGCCATCCCTGGTCCGACTCGACAAAATTCATCTCAAAATAGGGGAACTCGGTCCTCGCCTAGATTCCGAAGCCCCCAGTCACCAGTGGTTCCCCTGGCCCCTTATCTCCCTCGGGCACTTTCTCTCGGTGGATTTTCACCGAGAAAATAGTCTTCCACAACCCCCAGGGTGGGCGAACGCCCAAGAAACACTCGCACAAGGCGATGAAACATGAGATGTGCTGCACCGCATTGGAGGGAAGATCGTGAAGATGTATGCCATAGACATACAACAGCCCGAGGAGAAAAGGGTGAAGATGAAAAGACAAACCCCGAGAAATATGCTCCAAGAACGCGACGCGCTTGTTGACGCTGGGGTGCGGCACTTATTCTCCCTTCATGGGTTGTCGCACACGCCGCGAATCTTCAGAAGGGATCAGTCCCTCCTTTTGCATGTTGGTGATGCTCTTCCGCGTCACGATTGATGAGCGCCATTCGCATGTCTTCTTCTGCGGAGGCACGGAAGAACCTGTGGCCACATCCTTGCCGGACGTCGCAGCTGCAGAACGCTTGCTCTTTTCGCCAGCCATGGAGGATGCCTTTGCAGGGAACAGTGGGGGCGCCGGAGGAGGAAGACGAGAAAGGGGAAAAAAAGAAACAATTTACCCCTAAGCCCGTAATATATATCGCGGAACAATCGCTGCAAGCCGTTGATCTCTGCAAAAGGAGAATACATGGCGCACATCCCAGATGCCACAAGTTGCGCCATAGACAGTTGCGCTGCACGATCTTCAAAGCAAGATCGTGCGCAATTTACTGCACGATCGGCGGGAAAACCGGTGCACGGCGGCCCGTTTCCGGTCAAAAAGCTGACACGATGGACCCAATGCGTCATGTCCTACTGCGTCACATCCCATCGGGAGCAGGCGAGTGTGCAGTGACATCATCATGGCGTCAACACACGAAACCTCTTTCGTATGACATTCAAAAGAAAGAAAAAATCCGTCTCACTCGAGGATTGCACAAACAATGACATTCGCCATTAAGCAAGACCAAGAAGCAGGACTCGCCATACTGCAAGAAAAACTCGCGGGTGTATGATCCCCGCAGATACCGCAGCTCGCGATTACGATGTATAAACACATCAGACGACAAACCCCGGGTCGTTCGGCCATCGCGGCACGCACGGATGTCGCATTCTTCGAGTGCGAATGTAAGACACAAGGATCTGTCCTATGGGTCTGGAATCGCACTCAAGCTGCGTCCTCCAGTAATTTTCCATGTCAACAACACAAAGAAAAATCCTAGAGGACGCGCCGGATACCCCTTTTAAGGTTAAATTCAACTTGATAAGTCCTCCACTGCCTAGTCGCAATGATCACCTAACCGGATTCGAGTCGGAGGTCTCGAGTTCGCGTAGGCCAGACCTGTTTTTGCCCGAGAGCAATTAATTGGCCCTGATCCGTCGGGCGAGCCAAGCAACCGAGTCGCATCCTTCTATGAAAAAAGCCAACGCATGGCGCATTTATCGCTCGATACTCGAGTATCATCCAGGCATGATTCACATCCTTCAAATCAAGACTCGGCTGCTCATCCGCAAAACTCTGGGATAAGTCTTGAGTGCTTACCCGACTCTTTACAGTCTAATAAACACTCGGAGGCTACTGACGTGGGGATGACTCCCGAGTCCCTAAAGTGGGCCTATCTGGTCTAAGGCCCAGCACTCAAGCCCAGCGTGATGGACTGTCCGATTATTCTAGAAGGCCCTACTACGGCCCACCCGCAAGACTTGCGGATCAAGATGGTTGTAACTTGCCGACTGAGGCTATGGTTTTGTAACCCACCCGGGTACGGGTTTGAGACCCAGCCTCCTATATAAAGGCTAGGAGAACCACCCGGGGGGTCATCCAATCTAGACTACACTCACCATAGAAGCCGCCTCTCGAGATCCTATCTCTCGATCTGCGCGCCCGCCATTGTAATCATACATCATAATATAGAAAACAAGCACGAGGAAGGGTATTACCTCTACGAGGGCCCCGAACCTGGGTAAATTGTGCCCCTGTTAGCCGTCAAGATCACCAACGCCTAATTCGTTCCTCTACTCGAAACCCTGCGAGATCATCCGAGGGAATTATTGATATGAGTCATCAACAGGGATCGTCACCATCGTCATCACCATCACCTCTTCATGATTCTCCCTTTGATGTGTGAGTAATTCCCTATTGTAGACAGAGGGGAATGTATGGATTGGATGAGATTCATCATGTAATAGATCACGAGATTGTTAGCGCTTGATGCCTAGTATCCACTAGTGTTGTTTATTATCGTTGTTGCAACTTGGAGTGCTTAATGCTTGTCACTAGGGCCCGGGTGCCATGTTTTCAGATCTGAACATGTTATATTTTCATGAACATAATTGTTGTTTTGGATCATATCTACTAATTGTACACACTTATTATTATTCGGAACCTGAGACCCCAAGGTGACATGGTTGGGATATCGGAGGGGATGGACTTTAGTTTGAGGATTACATGTTTCCACCGTATGTTAAAGCTTTGCCCCGGTGCTTGGTAGAACAAGTACCTTAATTACCATTAGTTCATTTTTGGCCCGCAGCAACGGGATGGTAGGACAAAAGACGTCGTTCAAGTTCTTATTGCAAGCACGTACGACAATTCTCGGGAAACATGCCTATGATAGTTTGTGACTTGGATACTTTCTTATATATTTGTGCTGCCATTTGTTACCTATATTACATGGTCAATATCATTCATGCAACACCCATACATCCATCCCTATGCCTACGGTGTTTTTAGCATTGCTACTTATTCCGTTTTCATTCGTTGTTACTATTGCTACTACTGTTTTCCTGCTACTATTACTGTTAAACTATTGCTGCTGTTATCTCACTATTACTACTAATAAATTGTGTGAAGCAAGATACTTTTCAGGTGCAATTGAATTGGCAACTCAATTGTTAAGGTTTATAAATATTTTTTTGGCTCCCCTTGTGTCGAATTAATAAATTGGCTATATTTACCCTCGAAGACTGTTGTGATCACCTACACTTGTGGGTCATTAGAACTTGACAAGGAAAGACCAACCATCAAGCTGTCTGATAGGCCACAACCAGTTAGTCTTGTAAATTACAACAAATTCTTGAGCTAATTCTTCCTTGGCAATTTCCCCTGCTTCAATGAAGACAATCCCCACATTACAAGATCCTTGCTTGATGTCTGGACAACCGATGTGGACAAATTCTAGACCTAGATCTACACACCCAAACATACTGGCAGTGGGAAGCTTATGCTTTATCAACGGAAAGGTATCTTCTTTGTGACTTGTTAGCTTCATAGCTTATAGATGAAACAGAAAGGGTCTTGAGGGCAGGATGTTTTATTGTGTCCCGACTCACCACAATTGTAGTAGACAACATTAAATAGTTGTCATTGTCCTGTGTAGAGTTTTTCTCCTTGGCTAAAGATTGGCCATCATAAGATCCTTTAGAAGCTTTTCCTTATCTACGATTCTTACTAGTCCCTTGTTTACTGCTCTGATGCTGGGATTGCATCCCATTCTGTTGGCTACCCACACGGTGCACAATTTGCTGGGCAAACTACATGGGCGGCTGAACAATCTGCTGCTGAAACTATGCCCGAGGAAAGTGTTGTTGCTGAGCTTGCTGGGGGAGGAAACTGCTGCGGCAGGACACTTGGGTTTGCCTAGCTCCCCCATGGGTTGATCCATTGGTTCCCTTGAATTTTCCCTGCGAATTTCCCTTGCCCCATGTTTGGGTGTCGGAAAAATAGCTCGGAATTGCCAATTTGGAATTGCCTGACCAAATTCTGTTGTTTGGGGTGGCATACGAACTGGGATCGAAAAAGTAGGTCCAATTCCACCTGACCTACCCGCGTGCCTGAGCTCGCCCTTCCCCGCGTACCTGTTTGCTCGGGAAAAAAATCGCTCGAGGACCCGTCCCCATCCGCTTGCGACTCTGGAGGCCGCTGCCCCCGGTGAGTCCTCGACCTCCTCTGCTCTCTCTCATCCGTCTCCTCTCTCCTTCCTATCCAACCGCCCTGCCTCCTCTCTCTCTCTCCCTCTCCCTCTCTCTCTTATTCCCAGCCATGGCGGCACCGGCTCCCGCGAGGCCCACAAATCTAAGGTGCTTAGGGGGCTGATAGTGGAAATCGGCCGTCTGGGCGGGGAAGGACGGTGGCCAGGGAACGACTACGTGAACGACTGCGTGATTGGAGCCATCCCTAAGGGAACCACGATGGTGGAGTTTGATTTGTTGTGCCGACCATAGGTGAACGACTGTTTTCTCTACGTGTTCTCTATACCTTCCTTATGAGATGCAATCAATTGAATTTGTGTGTTGCTGAATGTCTGATTTGTTTGTACTATGCAGGTTCGCAGGAGAATTTGCAAGCTCGAATTTGTGGGTTGCTAAATGTCTCATTTGTTTTTTTTCTCAATGTGTGATTTATTTTCCATTTTTTACGGACAAAATTATTATCTATGTTGTATCGTTGATACTTGTATCATGCTTCCCGTACATGTATTCCAAGATTATTGCATGTTTGTACATAAACATACTATTTTCATATATGTAGACAGGTTTATATTGTCCAAACTAAAAATAAAATAAAAATCAAACTTCATGGTTTGTACATCCAAACAAGAATTGGAATTGGGTGTTACCCCTTGATTCCAACCTTAAATACTACGCACAACCAAACAACAGAATTGGAATTGAAGTTCATTTCCTTTCCATCTTGAATTTGGGATTCCCAGTCCAATTCAGTTCCAAGCATTTTTTTCCTACATCCAAACAAGGGGTTGGAAGAATTGGGGAGGGAAACCATACCCCAAACCCAGGGGGTCCTGTTGTGCCTGCTGCCAATTCCCTCTCTCATTGCCTCCCTCAGATCGATTCCCTCCATAGTTCTAGCCTCTTCCCCTATTGGCTTTTGCGTCTGACATCTAGTCGAGAAGGAGGACTCTGAATAGATCATGATTGCATAGTTGCACCGGATCCCTCTCCTCCCTATCAGACTGGTGAGCAGGAAGGAAATCGGAAGAAACAAAGCAGCCAGACTCGAGTATCTCTTTTCTGACCCAAGCCAAGAGCGACGGCTTCAGGGAAAACCTAGCAGACTATGGTTGCGTCTTAATCCGGAGAGGCATATCGAGCCCTCCTATACGCACCTATTGCTGGCAAAAAGGTGGAGGCGTAAAGAAATAAAGAAACCATTGGAGTAGGTGGGGCAGTTGCTTGGATTTGAACTTAAAAAATACGCCTGCGTCCTTCTTCCGAGCTAGAGGAAATTGGGGGAGCCTTACGCCCATGGCCACCAATCAGAACTCCCCCTCCTTCTCCGACTGGGCTGTGGTGGCATGTTTGACCGCGAGAACAGTCCAGTTGCTACCTCTTCCGCCTGCGACCTAGACTCTACTGCAAGTGAAGGTCGCGAGATGCATCCTCCATGTCCATAATCAAATTCCGGCGATGAACAATGGCTTGCAGTTGATCAAGAGTTTCCACACTTGGTGCTGTAGTCAGAGGTTCTTCTCGGGCCTTCAGCTTGAACTTTGCAAGAGTGGAGTTGGACATCCCCACGAGCTGCCTCTCCCCTATGTCAGTGTCCCTGGGAATCTCTATGGCTTCTGCTTCATGCGACAAAGAGTTTCCCGTGGTGCGCTTCATTGCCCCTAGTGCCTCTAGACGGAGTGTGATTGCTCGCCGAATATGGCCTTCACGAACATCACCTCCATCCCTTGACCCACATCGCTTGAGCAGCTCCTCCCCCACCTCTTGATGTTGCGCCTCGGGGACCGCCAGGACCCGCATCGCCTCTGAAGTGAGGTCGCAGAAATGTTGTCCCGATGTCGCCGCGTCCTTTCCCAGGATCGCCTTCGACAACACCAAAAGCGCTCGGGCCCCTTTCATCTCCGGGGGGCATGCACCTGGAGCTCCTCTCCTCAAATCTCGCACCCATTTCATCGACGACGAGCATGCGACCATAAAGCTAAATTTGAGTCATGATCGATCCAAGATGCAGCGGCCCCGATAAGCGAAACAGGGGCGCCGATGGCGAGGAAAATCGTCAGTGGTGGACTATGGGAAGGGGCTAGGTCGAGTGGAATGGAGAATGTGAAAATATGAGCGCAAGGGGCAGGGGTGAGGAAGGGACTAAGGCTGAAGAGCCATCTAATTCGCCAATGACAGAGCACGAGAGGCTAGTCGCTTTCCTTAGGGATAGAGACATGACTATCCCGGCTTCCTTTCGCACACTATGAACTAGGGTTCCTTGCGCTTCTCCCATGGCCTCCTTGATTGATTTTGGGGGGAAATTAGGTTGCGCTGATAAAAATTGATTATTTTTTCTTCCGTAGCAATGGCATTTTGGCTATAATAAAATAAAAACAACTTAATTTTCCAGGGTTTCGGGTTCCAACTCAACGCCGGTGGGGGGGGCTCCACCGGCCGCGGCGGACACTTCCAAGATCACCTGTTTCAAATGTGGAAAGCCCGGTCACTACCAAGCCTCCTGCACCGAAGAGCCGTTCTGCGTGAATTGCGAGACGAAAGGGCATCTCTCCGCCATGTGCCCCGGGGGGGGGGGGACGGTGCGGAGGCCGACATGGGCTGGCTTCGGCAATGAGGGCAGAGGCTTCTTTCACCTTTCCATACCTGCAGAGAAGCTTCCCAAACCGACAGCAAATGCGGCTACCGTCACCATTGACAGGGGCAATTTTTCAGTCGAGGAGGTTGAAGAAGAATTTAAGGAGCTTGCGGACGAGACCTGGGACTGGCAAGTCCATCAATTGAGCAGCTCGGCGTTCTCCCTGGTCTTCCCGTCTCGCGAGCTTCTCCGGATGGCAATCCGCGGGGGCGGACTGACCCTTCCGCTGACGGAGTTTCGTGCTACTGTGTCTGAAGGGGTGGGGGACCCTCGAGCCTCCGAGACTCTCGAGGTGCTGTGGGTGAAGCTGCTGGAGGTCCCGGAGCCTCTTCGTGATGCTAAGTATCTGCTGGGGGCGACACTGGAGCTGGGGGTTCCGCTCGCTGTCGATGAGGCTTCACTGCCAATGAGCGGGGCTCCGATTCGCATGCAGTTTGCTTGCCGGCCCCCGGTGGTGTTGCAGCCTTTCATCACCCTGTTTGTGAACCTTCAAGGATACAAGATCCCAGTCGAGCGAGAGCTCGAGTCTCTGCCCAAAGACCCTCCACCGCCCCCATCTCCTCACCTGGGTGGTGACGATGATCAAGACGAAGACACTCTGCCTACTTCAGAGGACGAGGGCGAGGACTGGGATAGTCGCAAAGCTCGCGAGAGGGAGAAAGCCAGAGCCAAATCCCTGCCTTCCAAGGGGACATCTACGGAGCCGCGCGAGCACGTCTCCGAGCGCGCGCCGGGCGCGGTGCTCGGCCTTGCTGCGGTGACGGGTTCGGGGCCTCCTGCTGTGGTGAAGGACGGGTCTGCGTCGCAGCGGGCGGTCATCCCGCAGCTCCCCAAGACCATGTTCAACCAATACGGCTCTCATCTGACGGAGGACGGGGACGTGTTTCGGACCTTGGGTGCTCTGGTGGTCGCGGCCCAGGTGGAGGTCTCCTCTGAGGCTCCGCAGCGCTCCGCGGCGAGTGATGCGATCATCCCCTCCCCGGCCGCCGTTGCCGACGTTCCCTCGGTCCGGTCGGCGATGCCTGCGGCTAGGGGTGAGGTCGGTCTCTCGAAGGCCAGGAAGCTTGACTTCTCCATTCCGGCGGTGTCGGGTCCAGAGGGCTCTTTGGTGACCCCCTCGCCGGCGGAGGTCGCGGCGCGGGACAAGGAGAGGCGCAGCAAAGCTAACCAAGACAGGCCTGCCCGCGTGCGTGCCTTGGCTGATCAGGAGGCGGCCATTCTTGGTCCGCAGCTCTCGGGCAGCTTGGCCATCTCCCCTTCGGTGGTGGGCGGCAGCCTCGGGTCCGCTCCGGTGATTCCCGCTCTGACTGCGCAGGTGGCGCGGGGCCTTCGTTCCAAGGCGGTGGGGGTGGAGGCGTCAAAGAGGAGCGCTAGGGAGTCGGGCACTTCGGCGGACAAGATTCTCGACCGCGCAGTGCGCCTCACAGCGGAGAAACGGGCGACGTCGTCCAAGTCTGCAACCTCAGGTACGAGTCTTGACCCCATTTTTTCGATCCTGCAAGACCTTCCCGATGCACACCTCCTCTCTGTCGCTTCGGATAGCTGCATTGTCTTCTCGTCGGCGGCTGGTCCCCCTGAGGAAACGCTGGCTCTTATTAGGGCAAATGAGTTGGCCCAAGCTGCTTTGGCGCAGGCCCGTGATAAGGCGGAGCGAGAGCTGGCCCTGGAGAAGGCCCTGCTCGAGAGGGAGACGGCTAGGGTGCCATTGACCTCTGCGACGCCGGTAGAAGGTTCTGTTATGGCCCAGGAGGTTAACGAGTCAGTGGATGCCACGCTGGTGCCTGTGAGGGTGGAGTTGTGCCTGGAGCCTTCCCTGGTGGTCGAGGAGCGCGTTCTGGCGCCTGATGCCAGTCTGGTCGCCCCTTCCGTGGCGATCACTTCGCCGGTTCCAGTCAAGCCGCCGAGGCGATCTCGCGCTAAGTCTGTGGCGCCGCAGGGGCGGCGTCCACTAACCCGCCAAGCACGGGCTCTGGGAACAGGTTGTTAATGCGGATCCTTTTCTGGAACATCCGCGGGTTCGGGCGCAAGGGGCGCCGAACTATGATCAGAGAGTTCCTTCGCAAACACCGTATTGATGTGATAGTGCTCCAGGAAACGATTAAACTGGAGTTCACGGACTTTGAACTGCAGGCCCTCGAGGTGGGGGAGAAGTTTTTTTGGTGTTGGCTGCCGGCGTCGGGGCGCTCGGGCGGCATGCTCATCGGACTGAAAGATAACACCTTCCAAGTGGAAAGTGTGGACAAAGGCCGATTCTTCCTTAGTGTCAATTGCTACCATAGGGCGTTGCAACGCACTCTCACGCTGATTGGGATTTACGGTCCTGCCAATCACGCGTACTCGCCTGCTTTCCTTGATGAAATCTCAGCCAAAGTGGCAGCGTGCCGTCACCCGATCCTCATGGGGGGGGGATTTTAATCTCATTAGGGGCGCCGAGGACAAGAATAACGAGAGGATCAATTGGCCTCGGGTAGAGTTGTTTAACAACGCCATTGCGGAGTGGGCCTTAACTGACATACCTCGCTCGGGGGCGAGGTATACTTGGAGCAATAAACAGCGGGATCCGGTGAGATGCGTCTTGGATAGGGTCTTCCTGGCTCCCGAGCTCGACGCCCTGCTCCCTCTTGCGACCTTGGTGGCGGAACCGATCCTAGGCTCGGATCATTGCCCGTTGATTTTTAACGGGGAAGGGGGGGCGGCCCCCCTAGAAGCAACCGATTCTTCTTCGAACTAGGGTGGTTCGAGATCCCTACCTTTCCTGACCTGATCCAATCTCAGTGGCTGAGGCTTATGGCTCAGGCGTCTGGCAGGGACATTGTGGATTGGTGGCAGTCCGTATCGGGAGGGCTTAGGCAATACCTCCGTGGGTGGAGTGGTAACATGGGGAGAGAGGCCAAGATGGCCAAGTCATCCCTCCTGACCCAGATCGCGGAGCTGGATGCTAAGGCTGATGCCGAAGGGCTGGAAGAGGAAGAATGGGTCTTCCGCTACTACCTTGAGGATCATATCTTGAACATCTTTAGAGTGGAGGAGGAATATTGGCGGCAGAGGGGTAGAGTACGCTGGGCCCTGGAGGGGGACGCCAACACGGCTTACTTCCACGCAGTGGCCAATGGACGCCGTAGAAAATGCATCATCTCCTCGCTGCAATCTCCCTCAGGCATCATCAGCGATCCTAGATTAATCCAGGCACATATCTACGACTTTTATAGGGAGTTGTTGGGCACAGAGGCCCCCCGCCACCTTGAGCTAGCGCGGGACACCTGGTCTGGCTCGGACCTGGTCTCGGAGGATGAGAACAATAGGTTGCTCCTGACCTTCTCCGAGGCTGAGTTAGAGGCCGTAGTCTGGGACATGAAAGTGAACACGGCACCAGGTCCGGATGGGTTCCCGGTGGCCTTCTTCAAGAAATGTTGGCCTCTGTGTAAGTTGGGAGTGCTTCATATTCTCAACGACTTCGTCCTAGGGAGGATCGATGTCTCAAGGTTGAATTTTGGGATCCTCTCCCTCCTTCCTAAGGTTCCGGGGGCGGACCTTATCTCGCAGTTTCGCCCAATTGCCCTCATTAATGTGATATTCAAGATCATCACCAAAGCTTTTGCCTCGAAACTCGATCCGGTGGCTAACCGGATCATTAGCCCGACTCAGACAGCTTTCTTGAAGGGAAGATTCATTTTGGACGGGGCGCTTTCTCTGATGGAAATCGTGCACGAACTGAAGGACAAAGCGCTAGGGGGCGTTCTGCTGAAGTTGGACTTCGAGAAGGCATACGACCGAGTTAATTGGTCCTTCCTCCTCGAAGTTTTGCGTCGAAAAGGGTTCGACGCAGGGTATGTCCATAGGATTCATCAACTAATCTCGGGAGGCCAGACTGCGATCTCAATCAACGGCGAGGTCGGACCTTATTTTCGGAACAAGCGAGGGGTGCGGCAAGGGGACCCACTCTCGCCGATCCTGTTTAACTTTGTAGTCGAGGCCCTTTCGGCCATGCTCTCTGCGGCCAGCGCGGCTGGCCATATTAGCGGGATTGTCCCACACTTGATCCCCGGGGGGATCTCGCACCTCCAGTATGCGGATGACACCCTGATCCTAATACAGAATAATGACCTTCAGCTGGCGAATCTGAAATTCCTGTTGCTATGCTTCGAGAACATGTCGGGCCTGAAGATCAACTTTCATAAAAGCGAGGTGTTCGTTTTGGGACAACCGCCGCAAGAGAAAAAAAGGGTTGCTGACATGCTTAACTGCAAGCTGGGATCATTTCCGTTTCTCTATTTGGGTCTTCCAATCTCGGACCGCAAGCTCACTGTTGAACAATGGAATTTCCTCGTAGCCAAGCTGGCTTCCCGGGTGGAGGTGTGGATGGGCAGAATGCTCTCCTCGGGTGGACGACTGATTCCATCCAACGCCTGTTTGGAGGCGCTCCCCACCTTCGCTATGGGTCTGTTTCTCCTTCAGGACGGGGTTCACGCCAAGTTCGATTCTATCCGGGGCCGTTTCTTTTGGGAAGGAGCCGGCCCCAAACGCAAGTTCCACATGGTTAATTGGCCGGCTGTTTGTCGCCCCAAGGACTGCGGGGGTCTCGGGCTAACAAATACGAAGCTCATGAACAAGGCACTTATGCTGAAGTGGGTTTGGAAACTCTACCAGGCGGACAGCTCCCTGTGGCACAGGGTGATTAGGGCCAAGTACCCCGACGCGGATGACATTTTTGCTGCTCCCGCGCGGGGGGGTTCTCAGTTTTGGAGAAGTTTGCATAGAATCAAACATCTGTTCAAGTTGGGGGCCAAGCACTCGGTGCGCGATGGGCAGCGCACTCGCTTCTGGACTGATTGGTGGGACGGGGAGGGCCCCCTCTGTGATAGATTCCCTGGTCTCTACGCCATAACCGACAATCCCTCCATCCTGGTGGCGGATGCCTTCGCAGTGGATGGTCTAAGGTTCAGGCGAACCTTTGATGTGGCCTGCTCGGCTCAATGGGAGGCGCTTAATCTGGCTTTGGCGGACGTCGAGTTAGGTCACGAGCTAGACGTGATTCGCTGGGCTCTCGAACCGTCTGGCTGCTTCTCGGTGGCGTCTATGTATAGACAACTCTCGCAAGGGGCGACAGTTGCCCATGCTACGGACCTTTGGGCTGCCAAATTGCCGCTCAAAGTCAAAAAAAATTCTTGGCAACTGGCCCTGGACCGTCTCCCCTCGCGCAGTCTGCTTTGCGCTCGTCGGAACCAAGGAAGTGGTAGCTGCGCCCTCTGTGGGGCCCTTGAGGACGCCTCCCACATTTTCTTTTCTTGTCCGCTTGCGAAACTTGGTTGGAGCGTGCTTAGAGAGGTGCTGGGCTGCAGTTGGTGCCCAGCAAATTTTCCCCAATTTTTCGCTATCTTAGATTCGCTCCTTGGCCAGCACAGGAGAATCAGCTGGGTGCTGTTTTCTGCCTTGTGCTGGGCTCTTTGGCTTACGCGAAATAAAATGTCGATCGAGTCGATATTCCCTAAACGTCCGGCTGACGTGGTGTTTAAAATGATGATGTTTGTGCAGGCTTGGTCCGGTCTCGCAAAGGCGCATGATAAGGAGTTGCTGCTGAACTTGGCGCAAAGGCTGAAGGACGTCTTCGGTTCCTTCCCACCTGTGCTCCCCTCCGCCACTTAGCTCTCCGCGCTTACTTCTTCGTTTGGTTGCTTTCTAGTTCGGCTAAGCTGTATGCCCAGCATGTGTTTATCTTCCTGTTTTATTGGTCGGCTAAGCTGTATGCCCAGCTCCTGTATTAACGCTGTGTGTGGTCTCACCGTACTTGGTGCTTTATTAATTTAAAGCAGGGCACAAGATGCCTTTTATCTAAAAAAAAAATTTCCTGGAAAAGAATTTCACGTTCTATTAAAAAAACTTCCCGTTTCGACAGGAACCTGCCCCAAATCCAAAATTTGATGTTTTGCCGTCCCATAAATGCTGTTGAGGGCCCACGTGACGAAAAGGTTTGCTTGCCGGACTCGTGGGGAACTTCGACAGAGACAACCGGACAGCCTGTGCGACTGCTGCACCGGCCCCACCCCAGCATCAATTTTCTTGATCCCGGCGCACCGCCGCTATAAGTTCGGACATCAAAGACACACACGGAAATCCTCTCTCTCCTCTCGCTACCTCTAGATAAACGCGATAAAAACCGACGAAGGATCCGGGAGGACTTCCGCCGTCCGGGAGGCGAAGAGAGGGCAAGATGGGGGCTGCCGAATCCGTGCCGGAGACCTCGCTACACGAATTCACCGTTAAGGTACGAAGGATCTCCCTCGCGGAATCACAGCGCCTCCCCGTATGATTTTTCTTCTTCTCCAATTTATCGAGGGGAATTTTTTCGGAGCAGGATTGCAACGGCAAGGACGTGTGCCTGGAGACGTACAAGGGAAAGGTCCTCCTCGTCGTCAACGTCGCCTCCAAATGGTTGGTGTCCGTCTCCTCTCCGTGACAGTTCCATGGTGATTTTCTGCTTCTTTGTTGGCGTGCCGAGAACTGAAAGCTGTTCTTTTGTGATGCCATCAGCGGGTTCACGGAGACCAATTACACGCAGCTGACGGAGCTTTATCAGAAGTACAGGGATAAAGGTTAGCTTCCCCTCCTGGTTTTTGTTGTGTGTCGTCTCGATTATGCCCAAACGTCCAGAGGTAGATGTGTACGGATATTTGTCCAAATCATAGGATGTAATCCTTCTTGAAGAAGAGGAGTTGGAATTGGTTGGTGCCGTAGAGAACCAACCGGCTTCTTTAGTGTTTCATCTGTGAGAAGTGTGATTTTAGCTTTACCTTTGGTGTCACACAAATATCACAACAACGGCATAGGAAGTGCATGGCTCAAGTAAATGTCTGCTTTTTGTTTTGTGGAGTACCAATAATCAAATAAATATCCTGCATCCAGTGTTTTGTTTTGTGGAGTACCAATAATCAAATAAATGTCTGCCAGTCCATCTTGGTATTGAAACATCCCAATTTTCTCCAAGGAGAATATAGTTTGGCAGTTTAAATCATCCAATCTGAACACTTTCATTTTCCAGTATGTTGAACTATTGGATTACTTTTGCTAATATATCCTAGAAGTTTGGGTTTTTCATTTGCAAACACACAAAAGATTTTGCATCCCTATGCATTGATAGAAAGGAGTTATGTATAAGGTAAAAGGAAACCCATGAGTGAGCCCTGTCTTGATCATGCCAACAAGCAGGGGAACAACTGGCTGGGTGCCTTAGAAGATGCAGGCGCTCCACTGCTTCCATGTTCACCGTGTTGTGAGCTGCGTTAAAGAAGATACAGCCTTCCGTTGCGCAGTGGCGTTCTAGCGAACCATATCTGACCACCAATTGCTGAAGTCTTTGCCAGCAGCCAAGTGGCTTCCCCTGAATTTCCTGAACAATAACCATCATTTTATTTGGAATTGCTCATTGTCAAAGGGGTCTTGTATTTTCATCTTTGAACAGAATAAATTGCTGCCATTGTATAAACTTCATTCTTAAAGGGTATCGACATACTGTTATCAAGAATAAATCTTCTAGAAATTAACGGACTCTGGATTACAACGAAAATTATTGATGACAGATTTATAGTCTTGCATCCAGCAGTGCTAAGCTCATTTAAGCACTTTCATCAAATACTAGTCTGTGTGAGTTCAGTATATATAGGTAACAGATGAATTGCCAATAAGATAGTTTTGTTTGATTTGGTTGTCATAGTGTATTGAACAAGCTGTTGTATAGTTTATTGATCTTCTTCGATAGGCTGAAAACTAATCTTGCTTCCGAAATGGCCAGACTTTGAGATCTTAGCATTCCCCTGCAACCAATTCTTGAGACAAGAGCCAGGCAGTGACCAGCAGATAAAAGATTTTGCTTGCACAAGATTCAAAGCTGAATATCCAGTTTTTCGGAAGGTAAGAACTATGCCTGACCTGCTTGATTGTCAAGAAGCTTCTCATATTTTTTTTCCACTAATGAAGCTCTCTTGGTAGTTAGGACATACTCTCTCTGTCCCAAATAATTGAAGTTCTAGCTTGGCCGCAAGTCAAACATCTTTTATCTTTGACCAAGTATACAGAAAAATGTGATAATATCTACAACTTTAATTAATGTAACACAATTAATTTGGTGTTGTAGATGTTGATATATTTTTCTATAAACTTGGTTAGAACATACAACATGGATAGCTGGTCATGCCTGGTGGTTTAAGATATATAGCAAGTTTGGATATGAGTTCATGTGGTAAAAACAAAAAGTAAGCGTGGATATGCATTGTTTTGTTGCTTCCATCAACTAGGCAAATTTTAAAGTTCTGCAAAATATCAGTTTGGATATACTAGGTTTGATTAGAGTTTCTTGGTTTGGGATATCGTTAATAGCCATCACCTAACCCAATCAATTGTAGTACTGTCGTTCATTGGGAAAAGGGTCAATGTTTGACTATAATTTTGCAGGTGCGTGTAAATGGTCCAGATGCTGCACCGCTTTACAAGTTTCTGAAAGCTAGTAAACCTGGTTTCTTTGGTTCAAGAATCAAGTGGAACTTTACCAAGTTTCTTGTTGATAAGAATGGAAAAGTCATAAACAGATATGCAACTGCGACGGCTCCATTTTCGTTCGAGGTATTTCTTCCCCTCCCTCCTCCCTCTCTCCATTCCATATCTTTTACTACTATTTTCTTAGACATTGGTCTCAAATTTGCAGAAAGACATCCAGAAGGCGCTTGAGGAGGAACATGTTCCCTCCATCCCCGACTCGCAGAAGGCGCTTGAGGAGGAACATGTTCCTTCCATCCCCGACTCGCAGAAGGCGCTTGAGGAGGAACAGAAGTAGGCGCTTGCAAAAGTATCCTCGTTGTAATGTCTAGACCTCTCCCTGGCAGAAAACTAATGTGATATTTCCACTGTGTGAACTTTATGCTTGCGTGTTCGTGATTTTCGTTTATGTATGTAGGAGGTATGTAGACCGCGCAATCCATACCGCTATCTCGTGACCTGTCCATACCGGTATACCGTGACTTGTCTTTTTTAAAAACTTTGTTGAGGAAGTTGAGACACTGAACAACTGTAATTATACACAGTTAACGTGAGTTTTGTGTTTGTGCTCTCATCATTTTTTCCCAAGTAATGCTTCATGACCATGCTGCTGGACTACCAGGCTGTTTTCGATGCAATGTCTTTTCAGGAATCTGGTAGCTCGTGCATATTGCATGGCCATATATAGACTATATATATCATATAGTGCATATCAACATGAATCTTTCAGCACCTGTGATCAGGTCCTGAAACACTATGTCAGGACGTCTTTAGGTCGGATTGCACATAGAAGGGGACTGTGACATAGTTTAGGTCAGATCGGACATAGCACATTACTAGACAGGTAAACCATTAGGGCAGAGCACAAGAGATATTAAAATCTTCGGCACAATGATGATGCCCAGGTTTCTGAACCGTAGAGAGGGAACATTTTACATTTTGACAGAACTGTTCGTTGTCTTGCAACAATTGGTTCTGTTAACTTGTGTCAATCCCCAGTTCAAAAAAAAAAAAAAAAAAAAAACTTGTGTCAATACTAGTATAACAATCCAAAAGGTAAGAACAAGAAATCAACAGTTTCTTTTACCTGAGCAGTCAAGGTAAAAATAATCCACGGGAAGATTACGATTACATGTGAGTGAGCAAAAGAAGAGGAAACATAAGATGTGATACACCATCAGTTCACCAACCCACCGAAGAATCTCCAGGCTAAAGCCACGCCAATCGCGAATACAGGGCCAGGGGGCTGCCTCAGACTTTACCAGAGGCATCCTCCTGCAGGGGCATGCCCTCAGAGCTCTTGACCGCGGCCAGCTTTTCCGCCAACCTTTGCTCCAGTGCTCTCTGACCCCTTTCTCTGCAGTGAACCAACAGCAGTCAAGGGGCCTGGTCAAACGACATTAGCCATGATTGCGATTTACAAAGCAGCTTAATTGATACTAAAACACCAAACAGCAGTGACTTTGCGGGCAATATAGTAGTGACTTGCTTGGGAGCTGCATACTGGAGCACAGAATTTATAACTATGGGGTGCACGGGGAAGGCGAAATTTCAGGTTTTATATTTATGACAAAATTTTCTTTTCCTCCATCAAAAAATAAAAGTATAAATGCTGCAGACTATTGAGTAGTTCCCTGCAGTTTAATAAAAGCACCGGTGTATGATCACAGCTGTCAAATGTTCCACAATGGACTACATACTATGAACAAGAACAGGAAAGTCACACCTCCTCCGGTTTGACATAACGGATTCTGAGTTGGGCAATAATGCATCCAATGCTTGACCTTTGCCTTCAGATCGTCCACAAAGAAGTTTATGAAATATGGAAGCTATTGGGTGTATAATTGGCCTGCATGTTTTCATATATCAGCAAGAAAGTCATATAGATATGGTAATCATAAGTTCTGGGTTCCAGTAATTCTTGTAAGAAACTTAATCAGATAACAAATCTTTCTCGGCTCATGAACAAATATAGAAGACCAGGTTCTTGGCCTGTGTAGTGGGTTAAGAATATTGACTAGTAAAGCTTTTTTATAAAAAAATTAGACTAGGAAAACATTTTTGTTGATGAACTGATTTCTGTTAGATGGATGTCTGAATTACTGGGGCTAAGTGTCTCCTCTAGCTGGCAGAGTGGTAGGGTAATGCATTGTTTTTTCTTGAACTTCACTTTATGAAAAGATTGATGTATGTTCAAGTGCTATTTGTTAATCTATGGGGTATTCTAAACTGTTTCAAGTACTTATGGATATGCTGTGCAATTGATTTGCATGTCGTATGGTATACACAAGATGTACAATTTCCAGAGATAACTTGAGAAAATTTAGTACCCCAAAAATTCAGGGAAGAAGCTTGAGAATGAGAATTCATCACTTGGGTCCCCTTTTAGGCCTGCTTCCAGCCTCTTTTGGAAGTAACGCAGGTAAACCCAACTCATGTAGATGCCGAACAGTATGATTGGGAGGTAAGACATTGATTCCTTCAAGTAGAGGCTTACAGAAACCGAGATAAATGCAACAAGAGACGGAATCCACTGAGTAAAAATAAGAAATCAGGTGTGAGGAAACCCTTGAGAATGAATCTGAATACAATTTGGATGATTTTTCTCTTTGATAATATATGTGGACAAACACCTTTGCCTTTATCTTCAGTACAAAAATATTAAGCTCCCGATCAGGTATAATTTGCTTGATGCCCACCAGGAATCCTGAAAGAACTCCATAAAATCCAGAAAGGGGTGTGTAACTGCAGAATCAAGTAGATACAATGTCAACATTAATGAAACCTCTGCAAAACATTGCTCCCAGGCAAGGTAGGTTTCCCAGGTTGCTGCATATCAGTTACTATACTATCATGAGAAGCAAGGGTAGGTGGAACCATCATTCAAGCTTTCAAGCCAGCCAGCTACACTTCTCTAAGAATTCAAGAATGGGTGAGCAGAGGAGTCACACATGTATTGATCCAATCTGCACTGCATGATGTATGTCCAAGAATATTTCTATCCGTGCACTCATAAACACATGCCATATTTACAGAACAGTTTCAAGATGCACCGCTGTTAGTTTTCCGTCACCATCAGAAAGTATTTTACTGGTGAGCTATTAAAGAATTGTGCACTTACAGGTAGATCTCCTGCTGTGTTATGTAGTACAAAACAACAGCAGTTACAAAGACGCAGAATGAAGTCAAGACGTTGACAATGAAAATGAACTTCAACAACTCCTTGGCACCCCATAAAGGCTCCAATAACTTCCCAAATAGAAGAAGTCCAACTATGCTCACAATCACCTGGAATGGCGCCATCCTTGTCAGATAAGGTTGCAGTTCTACTAATGCATTGGGTAAATAAGATTCATGACATTGTGGTGTGATAATAGTGTATGTTAAAGAGCCTACATAACTGGGAGGTAACAGTTTTCTTTTATAAAGGGAGGTATCAACACACAGCGTCATGTGGCTGGCTTCGTGTAGGCGGGTGAGGTTGGCAAATCTTGGAAGTCAGGGCGGCGGCCCTGAGCGGTGGGCGTTGCGGTGGCCTGGCGGCAGGCTCCGCAGCGCTAGGTGCTGGACCGTTCCTCGACTGCGTGGGCAGCGTAGGTTCGGCCGTGGGTCGATCGTGGGTGTGAGCTCTCATGCTCTATTCCAATCTTGGGTGTCTAGGCTGCTCTAGTTTTTCTTGTTGCCGACGTGTTTCTGTTGGACAGTGAGGATGTTTACCGGGTGAAAACCTTGCTCCGCTTTGCCGAGCCGGCGACGATGACGCTTTCGGGTGCCGTGCTCCCCCTTGGGGGCGTCGCTGAGGGTCCATGCCTCTTTGCCCTTGGTTCCCGGATGAAAATCCTTGGTTCACTCGTTGGACCGGACGGCGGTGACGCTTTAGCGCCACTTCCTTCCTGAAGGCGCCGTCCTGGGTACCCAGTAACTATCGGTTAACAGGTGGATGGCTTGCAGCCGTAGGCGAGGCCCTTCTCGTCGTGCCCTTTGTTCCGGTGGGCTGTTCCTGCCCTTGTTCTCCCTTCGTCGCCCTGTCGTCGTCTTGCCATCCGTGCTCTAGGGTGAGCTTCTTCAACTCCGACGGTGCGGCGCTCTTCGAACCGAGCGAGGGGGCAGGGGCCCTCTTCGGATGTGGAGGCGGGTGGCGCCTCGAATTTGGGTGACCTGCAGGTTGCAGATGCAGGCATGTTTACTCTAGCGTTTCAGAGGCTTCGTCGTCAAGTTTGCTCTCGCCTCACCCTCAGTCAGCGATCGTCGCAGCCGTCAAGGATTTGGAGCACATGAAGCCTTGTAGTTTAGGTTGCTTGTTGTTCTTTTTCTTGTAAGCTGTTTACCTCAGCATCTGTAATCTCTTGCCGTACTGGCTTTATTAATTTAAAGTCGGGCGTTATCGCCTTTTATCTAAAAAAAACATGACATGACATGTACTTAGGGTCGATACATTAAGTTCAACAGATAAGTCCACAAACAAATTTCTTATACTACCATCTTCTTACATTTCCATTTTTCTATCTGAAGATTCAGTTCCATAGAGTCGAGATTTAGATAACATGGATACACGAAATAGAAGTATGGACTTTTACAAATAAAACATGCTCAGCAGATAATTTTACTCGTAAATTTCCTCCGACTATACCATTTTATTACATTACCATTTCTTATTTCTTCTGAAACGTTGAATTCCATAGACATAAATTTACACAAAGCTGAAACACGAAGGAGTAGGCACAAAATAAACATATCAGGAAACATGCTCGTGAAGAGCAAAACCTACCCCTGGAACTGTCTGCTCAATATAACCAGCTGTGACGAGGTTCCAGCCAAATGGGATTGTCCTGTAGAGGCACAGATTCAATTAATCACTAGGAGATGATCTTTCCCTGATCATCCAATTTCAAGTTGTTGCAACTAGTGACTGACTATTGCCTTAATCATTCTAATTGGACAGAGCATGTTGTAGAATTTCTTGCAATGCAGGCGGAACCAAATTAAGAGTCCAAGTAAATCTGGTGGGTTGGGTTATAATAGTAGTAGGACTCTGTAGGCACCTGGCGGGAATGAGGGTGAGATAGGTGGCAGCTGTAGGGAAGAGCTGGATGGAAATGTGGCCGAGGAAGAGGATGACGGCGAGGCCCTTGCACAGCTTGGTGAACCCAGTGAAGAACCTTCCGCTCTGCATTTGCGAATTCAAGCAAACACCAATTACAATTAGCTGCAATTTATTTATCACCGCAAGGGAATACCACTGACACACTGCCATCCAAGCCGGAAGGAGCCCTCCTAGGAGACAAGTGTTAGACTAGACCACTAGACGGACTCGAGCGCAAGCGAGACGCGGGCCAAGAGGGATGGCGAGGTGTTGCGGCTCCATACCTCTGCGGGGAGCGAGGGGGAGTCGCTCATCGGCGCGGCGGCCATCTTCCCTCCGCGTCGCCGACGGTGGCTCGGAAGGAGACCAGCCGGCGGCCTGCGGATCTCAGAGACGGAGGCGCTGTCCCGCGAGGTGTGATCGGAGGCAACGATCTCGCCGTCGGAGAAGGTGGAGAGAACGAGCCCAGCTCCCCGCTGGGTTTTATGGGTTGGGTTCACGCCAACTAAAACCAGTAGCATGGCTCGTCGTGCGAGTCACACAAGTGGTCCAGTGGGGCAAGATTTGATTTGACGGCCCGTCGGGATTTGCTTGGGTCAAAGTCAAAACCCAATGCACTCACCTGCGGCGCGGATGGCGTCTCAGCCTTCACAGTTCACACGCTCAACTGTACTGTCGCGTCGAGGTGGAGAACTGCCTGCCGCGACTCCGAGTCACGCAGCACAACCGAGCAAACTAGGGGCACGTTTGGTACGCTGGTCCGTCGTCTGCGCCTCGTGTTGTTTGGTTACCTGTTTTCCCGTCTGGGACAGCCTAGTACGATGCTCAAAGACATGCCGCTAGGAACTGCCGATTCGGTCGTTTTTGTGGAGTCAGGCGGAGTGGAGCGCATCATTGGCGAAAATTTGAAGAAACGCGTGCACGCATGGAGAAGCGCGGGAGATGCCGTATAACACACCCCACTCTCTCTCCGCTGTTGTCACCGTCCACTCTGCTCACGTCCCATTAGTTCCCTCCCCTCGTTATCACCGCTTCGGGAAGAAAACCCCCGATGGTCACCGCTGCTCCTCCTCCTTTGCCGTCGTCGGACCACGATCCGTGGTGCAAAAGTACGCCCATCAGGCCTCGTCGTCGACCAATTGACCCGACGAAGCTACCGTCTCTAAATCGGACTTCGCCAATTTCGCATCGGTCGAGCGCGGCGGTGATTACGGCGACGGGCGCACAAAGGAGGGAGGCGGTACTTACGCATCGTCAAGTGTCGGAGTTGATGGCGAGCGGTCGCGGTTACGCTCTAACACACGCAGGTAGCCCGCCGTCGCCTCACCCGTCGGGATTCAGCCCCGTGCTGATGCACCCCCACCATTGGCCGGATATACAGGAGCCGTGGCGACATCTTCTCCACCACCGCCGTCCGCAACTGGATCTTCAAGGCCGCCCCATCGCCATTGATATGGATCAACGTGATCTGATAGGGTTTTGGCCCAATTTTTCACGACGAACCAAGAACAACAACATATAATTTCGGTCGGTGAGCGGATTTGATCTACTCCACGACACACACAACAGATACTCACGAATTAGCAAGCAAAACAAACGATATTGGTGTCCCTCGACATGAGACCTTTTCTGTATTCTTATTTTCAAATAATTTCAACTCCCTTTACATGACACACACCCTAGGCTTATATAGCCGACCAAAACTTGGTTTGACCAACATGCTGGTCGCACCCACGCGTATCTATCTTCTCAAAAGAAAATAAAACAACCAACCTATTTTGATATAAGGAAACAAAATAAACTAGGACTCCTAATAAAAGTGTTGTTCCTTGATCTGTACGTGTACTATAGGTGGGCCCTATCCAAAGTTGCTTAAGGACAATAGTTCACGTAGCTTCTTGGATGGTGCAATTCGGTATAAATCTTTCTCTTTCCAGGGAAGAAATAAAAATAGCAAGCTTGCATGTCCGAAGCATTAGGAATAATTTTATGCATTATTTCCTTCATATAAATAGGAATGATTCTCCGTGACATACCCATATTTAGGATGTGGTTCTTTGAGCTGGAAATAATCTGGCACAATATTTAGTGCTTTTGAACGTGAAAAATATGTCGTGTACAGCCGCTGCCATATCATCCTCCTCGAAATCACTAAAAAAAGGCTTTCCTTTTGGAAGGGCACCCCGCGTTGTGAGCGCGACAAGTGTTGCGCTCTCCTTCCTCCTAGCCTACATAGGGTGTCCGCATGCATGACAAGTGTCATCACCATAGAGTTTTGGTGGGATTTTCCCTTTGTCACGCATCGGACGGGTGGTGGGGTGTGAACGCATTTATTTCGTGATTCCATTTTTCAAAATGAAATATCTCGTGAACCATATTTCGAAACTACGAACCGTTTCCATATTTGAGATCCTCACGTCGAGATCTTCAAAGTAGATCCCATGTTGATAGGTTTCGAGAAACTTTTTTTTCACACTCAGAATCAACACGGATGTACGCCCAGTTACACACAGATATACGCCCGTGTGCAGTGAACGAAGTACGTTCCAAGTGCATGTGCTGACGTACACCCACGTGCACGTGGGTATACGCCCAGACGGTTGTACACCCATGCGGATGTACACCCAGACGGTTGTACACCCAGTCGCTTGTACACCCAGTGAAGTGCCGACGTACACCCAGACGGTTATACACTCAGTGAAGGGCTAGCGTACACCCAGCGGATGTGTACACCCAGGCGGATGTACATCCAGGTACACCGTGCGTATACTTCTCAGAACTGTTTTTTATACTTTCAGTAGCAATTTTTTTATACTTTCACATACAACATGTGTACTTTTAGAACAGTGTTTATATACTTTCAGTAGCAATTTTTTTATACTTTTACATACAACATGTATACTTTTAGAACAATGTTTGTATACTTTTAATAGCAATATTTTATACTTTCACATACAACATGTACTTTCTGAAACAATGTTTTTGTATTTTCAGTAACAACTTTTTTATACTTTTTAGATACAACACGTGTTTACCTTTTAGATGGAGCGCCGTAGGCTTTTTGTTCGAGACGAAGTCGAGCGGTAGTACGAGGCAACACCGAGCCGTAGCACACACTACGACCAATGCACGCTTCGACCAATGCGCACAACGACCTATGTACCCCCTTCAAGATCTTTATAATTGGTTATCGAGGTGAAGCCGAGCCATAAACAAATATCGAGGCGAAGCCGAGCATCGCTGCTACATGATGTACACACACGCGCGTGCTAGCGGAAGTATAAAATATAAACAACAGAGTGTACAAAGTCCGAAAAAAAAGGTTTCTCGAAACCTATCAACATGGGATCTAGTTTTGAAGATCTCGACGCGAGGAGCTCAAATATGAAATGGTTCATAATTCCGAATTACGGTTCTGAAAATATTTCGTTTTGAAAAAACGAATCTACACACAAATGCGTGCGCGCTCCCTCTGTTGGTTCCTCGAGTACTAGCCCACCTCGTCTCGCCCTCGCGTGGGCTCCTTTTTCTCTTCCGTTTGCTTCCGAGAGGGAAGCCTTTCCCTAATCGCACCCCATCCTCCTCCCTTTCGAGCGAAACCGTCCTCGGTTTCGAGTCATCCTCCGCACATGGGCGGACACATGTGTATTCATGGGTACGCAGGTGAATACCCAAAAATGTTGGCAAACATTTGAAATCATATGTTACAGCCATCAACTCTTGTTTACCTTGTATAAAACACAGTCCAAGTGCACACAAGCATATGGTTGTGTAGTTGGTCAGCGTAAATGTATTCCTGCTAGCAGGTCTTGGGTCCAAACGCCGTGTTTTCTCAATATATTTTCAACTTTACTTTGTAATATTTTTTTATTTTGAATACCCATTGACAAAATGCTGGGCCTGCCTGCCTCCGTAGCCAGAACATTATCAACAAGCTGAACATCGACAGCAGAAACGTCAACAATAGCTTTGGTTCCTTCAGTAGAACGAATCGGATTAGTACAAATTAGAGTAGTTTCATCTTTTTTTCTTCTTTGCTTTCTCTTCCTCGTCTTTTTGTTGCAATCTTCCATCTCTCCAAGTTTTGTATAGATCCATATCCATGGAAAATAAATTATACTCCATCCGACCACATCTAACAACATATTTATAGTACCAATTTGTGTGATCGAGGCAAGGAACTGCTCCATGTTCTCCATACCATGGTTTTCCCAGAAGAAAATGACACGAAACTACTGGAGATAATAACACAACAAACCTCTGCAGAAAAATTAACCATACAAAACTGTACCTTGGTATGATGGGTAACGGTGAACTCGTTGGAACCCGTGCGCAGAAAATGTGGTCGTGGATGTAGCGTCATCGGCAATCCTAACTTCACCACCATCTCGATGCTCGCAGCGTTGATCGAACTCCAGTGGTCAATCGTCAAAGCACACGCTCTATCCCGCACAATCGCCTTTGTGTGAAACAGTTTATCGTTCAGGGCTCTCTCTTCGAGCCGAAAACCCGCTGACATGGCGGACATATCATCCATAGTACTCGGCATAAAGTAATAGTTGAGGCAAAATGTAACATCCCTGATTTTTGGAAAACTCAAAAATCACAAAAATTCGAAACTTTTTGTTTTCATGATTAAACAGGTCATCAAAAACCAAATAAAAGGAAGAAATAAAAGAAAACAATATGCAATTGGAATAAATAATCCAAATTGCCTTAATTCCATAAACCTCAAAGCCTATTTCAAAATAAGTTTTCCATTTTGAAGAGAAAATATTTTCCTCTTAGCAAACTCCTTTTACCAAACATGTTTTCAACTCAATTATCATCTTGAAAATGTTAATGCTAATTGGAAACCAGAAAATTACTATCTCTAATATTTTCTCCTTGTCTCCAAAAAATTATTTCACTGTTATTATTAACCTCAAATGGATAAAAGTTGGTAATTTGTTTTCCAAGTATTATATCAATCAACAAAACAATAAAGTTTTATATATTATTTGGTTATGAAAACAAGTACAAATACCTTGGAGAAAACAATATTTTCAACCGGTAAAACAACATTTTACTTTGAGAAAACCCATATGTTCTTATTAAACCCCAATTCAAAATTTATTAAATAATTCTCAATTTTGAATATAACAAAAGGTTACTACTAGTGATTTCGCAAGTATGTTAAGATTATAGTGTATGAAATGTTTTAAAAGGTCGTAGAAAACAATACTTGAACCATGGAAATG
This sequence comes from Alopecurus myosuroides, assembly GCA_028641055.1. NCBI lineage: Eukaryota > Viridiplantae > Streptophyta > Magnoliopsida > Poales > Poaceae > Alopecurus > Alopecurus myosuroides. The sequence goes on along the minus strand of JAPCYS010000008.1, from coordinate 2,234,224 downwards.
TTTCTGAAATTATTCAAATCATATTTCTACTTTAAAATCCTTGTTTGCTATTAAGTTGTTATTAATGTTTTCTAATATTTTAAAACTATAAATTATGAAAACAAGTTGAAATGTTTTTGAAAAATAATATTTGACAATAAGAAGTAATCTGTAATTTTATAAAACTATATTTTCATTTATTTACTAGTTTCTACTTAAAAATGGTTTTTTATACTATTAAGGCATTATTCATATTTCAAAATTCCAATTTTGAAATATGTTGAAAACAACAAAATTATGCTACTATATGAAATAGAATGATTTTACAAGACCATAGGATTTTATTTGAGGTAATTTGGATAATTAAAACATGAGATATTGATGTTTTGATTTAACAAGAAAAAAAAAAAGAAAAAAAATGACGTCAGCTGACGTCATCGTCTTCATTCTCTGGAAGCTGGAGAACGGGAGTTTCGGCCGAATTGAATCTCTTGATTGCGGGCAATTGAAGAATCCTTAATCCCTCTCGTCTCCTCTCTGTTAAAGTCCCAAGTCCCCTCTCCTTTTGCCCTCTGGAACCTATTTGAATTGTGCCCCGAAGCTCTCCAATTCGCTCGCCGGAGTTGCTCACGGACTCCGCCGTATTCGTCGAATTCCGGTGAGATTAGCGCATGTCCGTGACCGAGACCACTCCCTTTTGCCTCCTTGTTTCCTTGCGCGCATTTTTACTCATATGTCCGTTGGTTTGGTGCATCATAGAGGCAAGGAAGAGCTCGTCGGAGAAGCAACCTCCCCGGCCACGTCGGGTATCCACCGCGCCATCGAGAGAACCCATCCCCGTGTACGCCGTCATCACCATTCGAACCGCCATGCTCCGCTGAGCCTTGTAGTGGTCTTCATTGAACTAGAGGATCACTGGAACGTCGTCCTCGTCGATCGTTCGAGGCCGCGCCACCGTACCCCCCATTGCCGGCAGCCGTTTCCGGCCGGAGGTAAACCCTAGCCCCCCTATGCCGTTAGATCTGCATTGTTGGGCTGAGATTAAATCACTTGGTGAAGGGGTATCAGCCAATAAGATATAGCCACGTGTCTGCCCAGTCACCAACGCGTTATGTTCTTATCTCTCGCTCGGCGCAGCGCGTAGCCGGCCCAAGCCCACTCCCTGTACTTCGCCCTGCGCGACAGATAAGCATTTTTAGCCACGCCTGTCTCTGGATTTAATTCCGAATAAGAATAGAATAGAAATTTTGAAGAAAAGACCCTACAACTTAGATATGTCATAACTTTTGATCCATAAGCCTAAATTTAGCAAAGTTGGACTTTTTGAAAAGCCCGTGACTTGTAGAAACTTTTAGCACTAGACAAATTAAATTTTGTCCATTTAAAATTTGTTCAAATTCAAATGTGGTTGTTTGATGAATTTTGGCATAATTCAAATCCTACAAACCCAAAAATGGCAAATAAAATATATTAAGATGTGTAATTTCATATTCTATGTCCCAAAATAATTTATGAACAAATTAAATTTGAATTTAGAATTAAGTTGTCTATTTGAGTATTTTTAAATTGATTTAATTCTATAAATATTTAGAATATGTTTCCTTAAGAAAAATTTCTCCATTTGGTAACCTTAAACCAGATACATCAGTACCTAAACATTTTGGACACCCCTGGACCATGACCGTGTAATTCAGCCAAAGATCCATCATAGTAATCCACCAAGTAGTTTATGTCTTAGAGGTTGTTTCTATCCTTTTTACCTTTATTGTGGTGGCTATTTTGAAGCTAAGACCAAGTCCCTAGTATGTGTCAATCAAGTATAAGACCAAGTAGTGAACCTTGAACACTAGTACCATTGTTTTCCATCTACTTCTTTACTCCCCTATTCTTACTTCAAGAATTCATCAAGTTAGCAAAATGGAAATCAAGACTCAAGCACAAGAAGGAACTTCATTATCAACTTTGTGGCAACATGAAGAGATACAAGGAAGATCATGGAAGAAATATTTGAAGAAAAGACTTGTACTCCAAAAATAGAAACAACTCAAGGAAGTGCAAATTCATTAAGAGATCAAGAAGAAGACCAACCCATTTCTCTTTTTATCTTTTCTTCTTCTTCTTTCCTTATTGACTTAGTGGTATATTCACATGTGATCGAGATCAACCCTTAGTTGTGCCCATCCCATACCTAAACCAACTAGTGAAGTGAAAACCATGAAGATGTATCAAGTTCAAGAGAGGCTTCACAACAAGGAGGAAACTACAATACAAGCATTAAGATGATCTTCAGGAAAGCAAGCATGTGAAGAATTGGAGAAAACTATACAAGTTGAAGAATAACAAGTTGTTTTTGTCCAACCATTGACCCAGATGGAAAATCCCATGACTCTATTTTATTTTCTGTATTGTTACAAAGTTAGTGAAATCTAGACTACCCTAACCAAAATGGAAAGAATAACTTAGATCACTCCAATGTATTTTTGAAAATAACTAAGAGTTACACTTTGTTATGTGTTACTTTAGTTGAGATAGTGAGATCACGATGGTGAACTCTTGGAACTTCCTTGACAAGTATGGTTATAATAAAGTTAGATCACATCAAACTCAACCTAGTCCATCCCAAGTAAACCATTGGAAACTCCTTAACAAGTATGAAACCATTAGAGAATGAATATTTTAAACTCAAACCTTAACCTTGTCCTAGACAACTTGGTTGAACCAGTTTTGTTATGATTGTTGCTTTGCATGTTTTTTTAACTTGTATGTTTGATTGCTAGGATGCTTGTTTATTTTGTTATTGTGTTTTAAACGTATAGATTGTATGGAGAGCAACGATCTTTTTGTGAAGAGAGTGTGATTTCTTCACCAACTTCAACAAGGAAAGTAACACACCATCAACTACCTATTAGTTTCCTATGCAATACTAGAGTTTTGAGTAGTATGCATGATAGGTGATTTTCTCTAAGTACTATGCTATGCTATATCCTAGTAGTGGGTAGCCATCCTTATAACTTGTTATTTTGAAGCCTTAGTACTTAGTAGATTCTTAGCCTTGCTACAAATTTGTTTTACTCAAGGTTGTGGAAACATTCTAAGTAACAACTTCAATGAACCACCTGGGTGGATTTGGTAGTGCTTGGCTCTTGATAGTTGAGTGTCTCCCCGAGGGGTGTTCACTTGAGGAATGCCACCTAGGTACAAAGTGATTATGATGTTCCCCAAGTTCAGATTGCTTCCAGTGCAGCCTTTAGTCATATGGGCTCTGTCTTGATCAACTAAGTTGTGAGGGATTAGCCTGGGCTTGACAAGCAGATGTAGCATAATTATAGGTGGAACGGGTCTTGCCATTGGGTTGAATTCTTGCTTCTGAAAGATCTCGTCTCAATTATTCTCCTTTCCTTAATGCACTCAGGGTGTATAGGATGTTTGGGATGATTTGAGTCTGAAGGTGACAAAGCCCAAACTCTGAGAGTTAACAAACTAAGAACTTAGTCGTGTCCCCAGTTATGGACAACATCGAGCAGCTGAACAAGGATGGATGGAAGAATCACATCACCATTTTCAATAAGTAAAATTCGGCCAAGTTAACAATAGTTGTGGTGCTTGGATTTCAGTCCAATGTTGCCACCCTTTGGAAAGAAAAGTTTGTTTTAAAAGAGATAGGAGAAAACTGGCTTTATGCAAAACTTAGCCAAAACTCCACTCAGCCAAATAAGCATGTAGTATTAGTCTTGCAATTTATATCCACCATAGTGTTACTTTCCAATACATTAAATTGTATTTACCCCCTTGTGGCTGCATATTCCATCCTGTAGATGAATCTGAAGACGAGTGAGGATTTCGTTTAGGATCTCGAGTCTACCGCCAACATGTTTTGCGTGTGGCACATGAAGATGATGGGCTCAATGTTGTACTATGTTTTCCGCTGTAATACTCTGTTTTCTGCTAGTTTTCTAAGACTATGCAAGTTGTAATGTTATTTTGTAAAGACTGGATCATGCGATGTAATAGAACTTGATGCATTTGCATGATATTTCATTTTGTACTGTGGTGCTAGAAATTGATCGAGGGACTAGCACAATAACACAAATGTTCTTACATTATTTAAATGTGGGAACGCTACAAAATGGTATCAGAGCATTGTGTTGCCTGTAGAATTCGAGACCCTAAGTTTGGAAAAGACCCTAGGATTGAAAATTTTCTATGTTCAAACTTTCTAGAAACAAAACATCTCATCTTAATCTCTCTCATATCCTCTCATCTATTATTCACCTTCAAAAAAAATCTTCTCTCGTTCTAGATGACCATACCATGAAGCGCAAGGAATGTTGTCACCACATGAAGACCTGTAGTCATGATTCTGAGGAACTTGAAGAAATACTTAGACTTCACAACAATCAAGAACACCTCAAAACATTGAGAGAAGGATTTGAAGAACTCAAGAAGATATAGATGAGACCACCAATCTAGTCACTTTGTTAGAACAACGTTAATGTGTTAGTGTATTGATCATACAAATTGAGTGGGGTATGACAATACTAGATTGTTTGTTGAACCTTGTTGTTTGATGTGATGAATGGTTGTTAGATGATGTTGTAAGATGAGTTTTCTTGATCTGTTGTGTTGGGGTAGGAATTTCTTTAGTCTCTTTCTAATCTCTACACATCCATGCTAAGACAATTAAAATCCCATACCCATTTACCAACCATAGAGAGATACCAAATGAAGTGCAACAACAAACCTTTCACCCAACAATGTCATGACTAGTTCTCTATATATACATAAGCCATACAATTGAGGAATGTCACAGATTTCAAGATCCTTTTGTGTTTAGGAACAATCACATCCATGATCAATGCCAACTACATCATAAGGAGCAGCAAGCTATTCAACAAGTGAAGAAAGACAAGTGAACCCAAAGTTGCATGAGCTATGAAGATTTCAGAGCCAACTACACTAAGAGAAGAAACAATGAAGAAATACAACTATCCAGTTTGTGTTACATAAGAGTTTTACGCAACACCATAGTATGAGAAAACGAGAGTTTAGCTCAGGTTTGTCTGACAAATTCGAAACTTTCTGTTAGACAAGTGATATGACCTAGTGTTATTAAACAAGATTCACCAATCCAAGTACAAGGCAATGATTGAGTGCAACATGGATTGGCCCCATGGTGACTACTCACATTATTTACTTTTGCTATGAGGATTGTTAAATCTGAGTGACATACCTATTAGAGAGACGAAGATGTTAAACCTAGACCATAGAATGGTATAATATAATCATAACCCTATGTTAGGAAAATAATGCCATAACGTACTTATATTTCGGTAAGGATCAAACCAACCTTGGGGGAATCAAGCAATGGAAGTTATTGCCTACCATGAGAGTTTCGTTAGAAATAACATGGTGTTTGCATTCACGGATGACAACAACAAGATGGAAGATTGCCAAGGACATCAAAAGACCAAGTTGAGAGGGACCCTAAAACTTCTGATTGACCCAAAGAGTAACCCCTCAGTGTCAAAGGTAGTTCAACAGAATTCTGTTGGTTTGTAACCCTACCATGAGAGAAACTTCTACTCAAACCATCTTAAGTAAAACCACACTCAAAAATATGTGAATGGCCACATCCTATTGGAAGAGAATCTTAACCCATGGAATTCTAAAGGTTGTATACATGGATTCAAGACCCCAAATACCAAGGAGTTGATATAGGATATACACGAATATTTTGGATGATGAAGTATGACTCCAGATGAAGATTTCGTAAAACCAGCAACCAGTTAGACAAGAGTTTTAGACTACCCTAAAAAGTTTCTTTTAAGGGTGGTAGCCCACCCAGTTACCCAAACCGAATCTTTCTTTTAAGGGTGGTAGTCTGTAACATCCCTGATTTTTGGAAAACTCAAAAATCACAAATATTTGAAACTTTTTGTTTTCATAATTAAACAAGTCACCAAAAACAAAATAAAAGGAAGAAAGAAAAGAAAAAAAATGTGTAATTGGAATAAAGAATACAAATTGCCTTAATTCCATAAACTCCAAAGCCTATTTCAAAATAATTTTCCATTTTGAAGAGAAAATATTTTCCTCTTAGCAAACCTCTTTTACTAAACATGTTTTAAACTCAATTATCATCTTCAAAATGTTAATGCTAATTGGAAACCATAAAATTACTATCTCTAATATTTTCTCCTTGTCTCCAAAAAATTATTTCAATATTATTATTAACCTCAGATGGATAAAAGTTGGTTATTTGTTTTCCAAGTATTATGTCAATCACTAAAACAATAAAGTGTTATATATTTTTTGGTTTTGAAATCAAGTACAAATACCTTGGAGAAAACAATATTTTGAATTGGGAAAACAACATTTTACTTTGAGAAAACCCATATGTTCTTATTAAACCCCAATTCAAAATTTATTAAATAATTTTCAATTTTGAATATTACAAAAGGTTACTACTAGTGATTTTGCAAGTATGTTGAGATTATAATGTATGAAATGTTTTAAAAGGTCCTAGAAAACAATACTTGAACAATGGAAATATTTCTGAAATTATTCAAATCATATTTCTACTTTAAAATCCTTGTTTTTTATTAAGTTGGTATTAATGTTTTCTAATATTTTAAAACTATTAAAATATGAAAAAGTTGAAATGTTTTTGAAAAACAACATTTGATGATAAGAAGGTATCTTTAATTTTATAAACCATATTTTCATTTATTTACTAGTTTCTACTTAAAAATGTTTTTTATACTATTAAGGCATTATTCATATTTCAAAATTCAAAATTTGAAATATGTTGAAACCAAAAAATACTATATAAAAGAGAATTATTTTACAAGACCATAGAATTTTATTTGAGGTAATTTGGATAATTAAAACATGAGATATTGATGTTTTGATTTAACAGGAAAAAAAAGAAGAAAAAATGACGTGAGCTGACGTCATCGTCTTCATTCTCTGGAAACTGAAAAATAGGAGTTTCGGCCGAATTGAATCTCTTGATTGCGGGCAATTAAAGCCGCCTTAATCCATCTCGTCTCCTCTCTGTTAGAGCCCCAAGTCCCCTCTCATTTTTCCCTCTGGAACCCATTTGAATCGTGCCCCGAAGCTCTCCTATTCCCTTGCCAGAGTTGCACATGGCCGCCGCCATATTCGTCGAATTCCGGGGAGATTAGCGTATGTCCATACCCGATACCACTGCCTTTTGCCTCCTTGTTTCCTTGCGCGCATTTTTACTCCTCTGTCCGTTGGTTTGGTGCAGCATCGAGGAGAGGAAGAGCTCGCCAGAGAAGCAACCTCCCCGGCCGCCTCGGGTATCCACCGCCCCATCGAGAGAACCAATCCCCGTGTACGCCGTCATCACCATTCGAACCGCCATGCTCCACTGAGCCTTGTAGTGGTCTTCGTTGAGCTAGAGGATCACCAGAACGTCGCCGTCGTCGACCGCTCGAGGCCGCGCCGTCGTCCCCGCCATTGTCAGCAGCCATTTCCGGCCGGAGGTAAACCCTATCCCCCCTATGTCATTAGATCTGTATCGTACGGCTGAGATTAAATCACTTGGTGAAGGGGTATCAGCCAATAAAAAATAGCCACGCGTATGCCCAGTCAGCAGCGCATTATGTTCTTATCTGTCACTCGGCGTAGCGCGTAGCCGGCCCAGGCCCACTCCCCGTCCGGGCGACAGATAAGCATTTTTAGCCCAGCCCCTCTCTGGATTTAATTCTGAATAAGAATAGAATAGAAATTTTGCAGAAAAGACCCTATAACTTAGATCTGTCATAACTTTTGATCCATAAGGCTAAATTTAGCAAAGTTGGAATTTTTGAAAATCCCATGACTTTTAGAAACTTTTAGCACTGGCCAAATTTAATTTTGACCATTTAAAATTTGTTCATTTTCAATTGTGGTTGTATGATGAATTTTGGCATAATTAAAATTATAAAAACCCAAAAATTGCAAATAAAATATATTTGGAAACCTTAAGATGTGTAATTTCATATTCTCTGTCCCAAAATAATTTCTAAAAAAATTAAATTTGAATTTATAATTAAGTTGGCTATTTGAGTATTTTTGACATTGATTTAATTCTATAAATATTTAGAATATTTTCCCTTAAGCAAAATTGCTCCATTTGGTAACCTTAAACCAGAGACATCAGTACCTAAACATTTTTGACACCCCTGGACCATGACCATGTAATTTAGCCAAAGATCCATCATAGTAATCCACCAAGTAGTTTATGTCTTAGAGATTGTTTCTATCCTTTTTACATTTATTGTGGTGGCTAGTTTGAAGCCAAGACCAAGTCCCTAGTATGTGTAAATTACATATAAGACCAAGTAGTGAACCTTAAACACTAGTACCATTGTTTTCCATCTACTTCTCCACTCCCCTATTCTTTCTTCAAGAATTCATCAAGTTAGCAAAATGGAAATCAAGACTCAAGCACAAGAAGGAACTTCATTATCAACTTGGTGGCAACATGAAGAGCTACAATGAAGATCATGGAAGAAATATTTGAAGAAAAGACTTGGACTCCACAAATAGAATCAACTCAAGGAAGTGAAAATTCATGAAGAGATGAAGGAGAGGACCCACCCATTACTCTTTTTTTATCTTTTCTTCTTCTTTCCCTATTGACTTAGTGGTATATTCACATGTGATCAAGATCAACCCTTAGTTGTGCCCATCCCATACCTAAACCAACTAGTGAAGTGAAAACCATGAAGATGTATCAAGTTCAAGAGAGGGTTCACAACAAGGAGGAAACTACAATAGAAGCATGAAGATGATCCTAAGGAAATCAAGCATGTGAAGACTTGGAGAAAATCTATACAAGTTGAAGAATAACAAGTTGTTTTTGTCCAACCATTGACCCAGATGGAAAATCCCATGACTCTATCTTATTTCTGTATTGTTACAAAGTTGGTGAAATCTAGACCTACCCTAACCAAAATGGAAAGAATAACTTAGATCACTCCAATGTCTTTTTGAAAATAACTAAGAGTTGCACTTTGTTATGTGTTACTTTAGTTGAGATAGTGAGATCACCATGGTGAACTCTTGGAACTTCCTTGACAAGTATGGTTATAATAAAGTTAGATCGCATGAAACTCAACCTAGTCCATCCCAAGTAAACCATTGGGAACTCCTTAACAAGTATGAAACCATTAGAGAATGAATCTTTTAAACTCAAATCTTAACCTTGTCCTAAACAACTTGGTTGAATTCATTTTGTTACGATTGTTGCTTTGTATGTTTTCTTAACTTGTATGTTTGATTGCTAGGATGCTTGTTTATTTTGTTATTGTGTTTTCAATGTATATATTGTACGGAGAGAAATAATATTTTTGTGAAGAGAGTGTAATTTATTCACCAACTTGAACAAGGCAAGTAATACACCATCAACTACCTATTATTTTCCTATGTATTACTAGAGTTTTGAGTAGTATGCATGATAGGTGATTTTCTCTAAGTACTATGATATGCTATATCCTAGTAGTGGGTAGCCATCCTTATAACTTGTTATTTTGAAGCCTTAGTACTTAGTAGATGCTTAGCCTTGCTACAAATTTGTTTTACTCAAGGCTGTGGAAAAATTCTAAGTAACAACTTCAATGAACCACCTGGGTGGACTTGGTACTGCTTGGCTCTTGATAGTTGAGTGTCTCCCCGAGGGGTGTTCACTCTAGGAATGCCACCCAAGAACAAAGTGATTATGATGTTCCCCAAGTTTAGATTGCTTCTATTGCAACCTTTAGTCATATGGGCTCTGTCTTGATCAACTAAGTTGTGAGGATTCAGCCTGGGCTTGACAAGAAGATGTAGCATAATTATAGGTGGAACGGGTCTTGCCATTGGGTTGAATTCTTGCTTCTGAAAGATCTCATCTCAATTCTTCTCCTTTCCTTAATGCACTCAGGTTGTATAAGATGTTTGGGCTGATTTCAGTCTAAAGGTGAAAGTGCACAAACTCTGCAGAGTCAACAAACGAAGATCATAGCCGTGTCCTCGGTTATGGACAACATCGAGTAGCTGGACAAGGATGGACGGAAGAATCACATCACCATTTTCAATAAGTAAAATTTGACCAAGTTAACAGTAGTTGTGGTACTTGGATTTCATTCCAATGATACCACCCTTTGAAAATAAAAGTTTGTTTTACAAAAGAGATAGGAGAAAACTGGTTTTATGCAAAACTTAGCCAAAACTCCACTCAGCCAAATAAGCATGTAGTATTAGTCTTGCCATTTATATCCACCATAGTGTTACTTGCCAATACATTAAATTATATTGACCCCCTTGTGGCTGCTTATTCCATCCCGTAGATGAATCTGAAGATGAGTGAGGATTTCGTTTAGGATCTCGAGTCTACCGTCAACATGTTTTGCATGTGGCAGATGAAGATGACGGGCTCAATGTTGTACTATGTTTTCTGTTGTAATACTTTGTTTTCTGCTAGTCTTCTAAGACTATGCAAGTTGTAATGTTATTTTGTAAAGACTGGATCATGCGATGTAATAGAACTTGATGCATTTGCATGATATTTCATTTTGTACTGTGGTGCTAGCTATTGATCCGGGGAGTAGCACAATAACATAGATGTGGAATTCAGCAGTGACGGTTGTGCAATTCTTGACAAAATAACTTAGTCGAGAGTGGAATTCAGCAGTCACGGCTGTGCAATTCTTCAATCCGAGGAAAATACCAGAACCAGTCCCTGGTACTGCTCGGTAGCTAGTACCAAACTACAACCAGTAGGACAAAACAACACACCCAGCAGTCCACGTGCAATCATGTTGTACGTCAGGTGCATGCAACACTATATTTGGACTTATTTTCTAATTCCTTAATAATCACCGGTGTGAACAAGAGCAGAGCAATCAACGCTTTGGTGCAACTTTTAGGCAGCAAAGTAGACAAAACTGGTGAGCTGGTTGTGCATGCCTCCCGCAGAAATTCTTCAGCAGATACAAAACCAACACCGGTGTCTTGGCTTGAGGGTCTCCAGCAAAAAATTCTATGACGTCGGTGACGTCGGTGCGGTGGCTAGATTTCCTTTGGCAGCAACACGTGGATGAACACGAACCTCTCCGGCTGCTCCTCTGTTTCCAAACGCAACAGCTCTTGAACCCTAATGGACAAATCGCAACTCTCCAGCAGATAGCAATCTTAGCAAGATGAACGCCGTGAGAAACCCGACACTCTCATACCAAGATGATACAGATCAACGCGAGCCGGTGGGGTTTTGGCCCAATATTTCACGACGAACCAAGAACAACAACATATAACTTTGGTTGGTGAGAAGATTTGATGTACTCCACGACACACACAACAGATCATCATGAATCGGCAAGCAAAACAAACAATATTGGTGTCCCCTGACATGGGACCTTCTCTGTATTCTCAATCCCAAATAATTTCAACTCCTTTACATGACGCACACCCTAGGCTTATATAGCCGACCCAAACTTGGTTTGACCAACGTGCTGGTCGCACCCACGCGTATCTATATTCTCAGAAGAAAATAAAAACAACCGACCTATTTTGATATAAGGAAACAAAATATACTAGGACTCCTAATAAAGGTGTTGTTACTTGATATGTGCTAGAGGTGGGACCCATCCAACATTGCTTAAGGATAATAGTTCACGTAACTTCTTCGCTGGTACAATTTGATACAAATTTTTCTCTTTCCAGGGAAGGAATAAAAATAGGAAGCTTGCATGTCCAAAGCAATAGGAATAATTTTGTACACTATTTCCTTCATATAAACATGAAAGATTCTCCATGACATACCCATATTAAGGACGTGGTTCTTTGAGCTAGAAATAATCTGGCACAATATTTAGTGCTTTTGAACATGGAAATATGTCGTGTACAGGCGCTACCATATCATCCATGAAACTGTACCGTCAAGGTCTCCTCCTCCTTCTCCTCCTCCTTCCCCTCCTCCATCGGGCTTCAAAGCCATGGTAAGATTATAATGAACTCCATGTCTTGTGTAGGATTAGGGTTTTGTAGGTTTGTAGCATGTAGATCTAATTCATGTGACATACACATTTCTTGTTTATGCCATTAAGCAATGCTTGTTTATGCAATGTGCAAGTAGGGCAATAGGTTACATGCATGTCTTGACTGTGCCATTGAGCAATGTTTAATTGCTTGCTACATATCAGTGGCACATAATTGAATATTTCACAAAGCAAGTGATTAGTTGTGTCTGTGGCATTGAACATTGCATAATTGTGTGCCAAATTGCATTTCCACTTATCTTTCCACATACTCTTCATCTGTAAGCTTGGTGAAAGACCCGTCTGTTGAGACCATCCTCACGACCAGCATTTTCAGATGTTTGATTTACACCGTGATCCATCTAAACCGTTGATACGTCATAAACGTATCCTGAGTTTCTGATGTTCCATGTTGTTTTCATGTTGTTTCCTACATGTTTGCTATACATTTTATGTCATTTTTATCGATTTTCTGGACTAACCTATTGACAAGATGCCACATAACGGGTTCCCTGTTTTCTGCAGTTTTTAGTTTCAGAAAAGTTATTCTGGAAATATTCCCGGAATTGGAAAATTCAAAGTCCAGAGGTCCTAGAATTCCTGAAGGTTCCACGGAGTCCGAAAGAGGCCGGGAGGGGGGCCACAGGGGGTCCACACCATAGGGCGGCACGCCCCCCGGCCGAGCCATGGGGTGGTGTGGGGCCCCCAGCCCTCCACCGCCTTTGCCCTTTCGCCTATTTATACCCCCGACATATTAACCCTAAAAATATACCACTTCGTCCTGAGAAACACCCGAGGCCACCGTCATTGTCCTCCCGTGACCAGGAGGGTTCTGGAGCTCTCCCCGGCACCCTGCCGGGAGGGGAATTCATCACCGGAGGGGTCCACACCACCATGCCCTCCTCCGAAGTGATGCGTGAGTAGTTTATCCCTAGACTACGGGTCCATATCAGTAGCTAGATGGTTGTTCTCTCCACTTTGTACCTCATGTTTAGGTCTCGTGAGCTGCCTCACATGATCGAGATCATCTTTATGTTTGTGTCATTGTTTGTTTGGGGGATTGATGATTTGTTTTAATGAAATGTGTTATCTTGAAATCTTGATGTTGATGTATGTATTTATGATCTTGCATTCTCTCTGTTAGTAGATGCTCTAGCCAAGTAGATGCTAGTAACTCCAAGAGGGAGTATTTATGCTCGATAGTGGGTTCATGCCTCCTTTGCATCTGTGCTCGAGTGACAGAAACGTGATAGATGGAGGATGTGTTGTTGCCATTAGGGAGAAAACAACGGTGTTTACCTAGTTTACATTGTTTACATTACACACTTTGCTTACTGCGATAATCTGTTGCTAGCAACTTAATACCCAACGTTTGTTCGGATGATATTCGGAGAGTGGATTCTTAGACATAGATGAAGTTGGATGACGGTCTATGTATTTTGTTGTAATGCCCACATGAATCACATAGTAATCTTTATGTCTTGCATATGCAAGAAGGTGCATCCTTCATTTCTGTCAATTGCCCAGCTGTAATTTGTTCACCACACATGATATTTATCTTTCACGGAGAGACACCACTAGTGAATTGTGGACCCCGGTCCTTTTTCCTCATACTGATAAAACACCCACTGCTTTCATACTGTTGCTACTGCTTTCATACTGCTGCTACTGCTTTCATAATGTTGTTACTGCTTTCATAATGTTTTCCTACTGTTTTCCACACCATACGTTTAACCTAGGGGTGGATATCGAGCCAGTCCGACTCGACTCGGCTCAACTCGTAAATACTCGTTAGTTAACGAGCTTGCTTGACTCGACTTGTTAACTTAACGAGCAAAAGTCTCTAGCTTGGCTCGACTCGATAAATACTCGAGTTTGCTCGCTAAGCTTGATAATCTCACTAAGAAACTGAAAGACATAATCCGTTAATTATGGGCCAACATTATAATAAGGTGGATTCATCGTTGAGGACTCTCCAAGTAGATTTTGGAGACTTTGATCTGAATGCAGCTATATATTTGTCCTTAAGGTCTTGGATATTTAGTGTCGACTAATCTATGATTTAACATATCAATGTAAGGTCATTAACGAGCTTATCGAGAACTCGCAACTCGACTCGTTAAACTCGTTTTCTTAACGAGCTGAAAAATACAACTCGGGTTGGCTCATTAGTATCCGAGTTCGAGCCGACCCGAGCCAAGTTTTCGAGTACTCATTAAGCTCACTAGTTTCGAGTTTTATTTCCACCCCTACTTTAACCTCTTTGTGTTCAGTAAAACCGGTGAGATTGACAACCTCACTGCTTCATTGGGGCAAAGTGATTTGAGTGTCTTGTGTAGGTTCCACGTTGCTGCTGAACCGGTAGTGCGCCCTGCCATCTGAGCTGCATCAACCTTCTGAAGTTACTCCTTCCTCCTACTGGTCGATTCAACCTTGGTTTCTTTCTGAGGGAAAACTTGATGTTGCACTCTTCATACCTTCCTCTTGGGGTCTCCCAACGAAGGTGTGTTCACACGCATCAAAGCATTTTCTGGCGCTGTTGCCGGGGAGGAAGAGAATTTCTGCAAGGGGAGTTTCTCACTTCCAATCTCTTTACTTTGTTTTTGTTTTGCTTAGTTTATTTTATTTTCTTGTTTGCTTCTCTTTATCAAAAACACACAAAAATTAGTTCTTATTCTAGTTGTTACTATTGTTACCTCATTGTTATTTTTCACCATGTTGTTCCCTAAGTTTACCCTGAAAGATCTTCCAGTAGGAAATGGTTCTATACTTGGAAAGGATACCATTAAAGAATTCTTTGATCATGTTAGTAAGCATGATAATTTGAGGAAAAATCCATAGTAGAACTAGCTCCAAATTATGAGACTGGTGCAACTTCTTTAGTTCACATGTTAAAAGCTAGGTTTGTTAACCTTCATCCCATATTACAGCATATGTTCCTCAACTTGAATAACATTGAAGATGTTGAGAAAAGGAACATTATCTTAGAAACCATGCTTAAAGAATTTGGAGATGTCGCTATAGAAAGCTAGAGAAGTCTTTGACCGTTTCAATATGCTAGGCTCATGTGTAGAGATTGTTGGTGCTCTTGAAAAAACTGAATCTAATAACGAAAAGGAGGATAAAATACCAATCATGTCGATGTTATAAATCAACGGTATCATCCGACGATGATTAAGCAAGGATGTTGTACGTGTGGAGATCGCGAGGTGGGTTAACACACAGAGAGACACGATTTATACAACTTCAGGCCCCGGGAAACATCATCCGGTAAAAACCCTACATGCTGTCTGTGGCTAGGTCTTATTCCGTATGCTCACGAGGGACCCACCGGTGTGCCGACTCTCCTCTAGTTGTGTCTAGATCACAAAGGTTCTCTCGCTGTCTATCTGAGTTCTCCCTCAGCCTTGGTCTGTCTGAGCTCTGCCCTCTTGGGGCGCCTTGCCCCTCCTTATATAGGTAGAGGGGGCCGGTTTACATGTAGAGTCCTAGTTGGATACAAACTAGTCCAGGTTCTACTCCAAGTCAAACAAGCATCCGGGTGCTACTCAGACTCCTTAACCCGGACTCCTTAACCCGGCCTGTTGGGCCGGTTCTCATGATGGGCCACGGCCTACCTCCATGTGGGTACCCGTTTTCCATATCCACGACAGTAGCCCCCGATCTTTCGGGTGACTCGAAGAGTCGGGCGGAAGATCTTGATTTGTGGATGTCGAATTGCGGATGAAGATTTTTCTGACTTGAGGTAGTAGAGTTTGCTGAGTCCTGAGTCTTGAATGTTATTGTTGCTGGGTTGCGAGCATCGAGGCTGCTGAGTCGCGAAGATGGCTGTCGGGTTGTTGACGTAGAGGCAGCCGGTTTGGTTACGTAGAGGTTGCCGGTTTATCAACATAGAGGCAGCCGGGTTATTGACATAGAGGCAGCCGGGTTATCGACGTTAAGGCTGCCGGTTCATGGATGCTGACGATGTCGGGTTATGAATGTTGACGATGCCGGTTCATGGACGCTGACGATGCCGGCTCAAGAATGTTCACGATGCCGGATCATGGATGCTGACGATGCCGGGTCATGTATGTTGACGATGTCGGCTCGTGTATGGTGATGACGCCGGCTCATAGATTTCGGGTCATGTATGTGGACGTCGATGATGCCGGGTTATAGATGTTGCCGATGTCAGTTCGTGTTGCCGATGCCGGGTCATGAATGTTGACGACGCCGGGTCATGGTTGTTGATAATGTCGGATCATCTTTGTCGAAGCTATATCCCCCAAGCTCCGAGTTTATCACCTCGTGATGACTTGGTGCTTGCATAGAGTAGTACTTCCATTGTGTAGCCCCCAAGTTCCAGGTTGCATGCCTGCAGCAACTTGGGACTTTACTGATTTTTGCTTATAAAGTTCAAATAGTATTGTTGAGTCAACCCTGTACCTGAAATATAAACATGTGCATGTATTACACTGTTTCGCGAAATATGAAACAAAATTAAACGAAATTTTGGTGATTTCGTTAACTTGTGTTCAAGTTGCTAATCGTTCGATTTGACTAAGTAAGTTTTCGCATCGACTTTTTTCATGCAATACAATATGTTCAGGGTCGACAAAGGCTTTTATATGCATTAGAGTCGATTGACAATATAATACGCACTACTTGGTCAGTTGCGAGTCACATAACTTAGCAAAGAGTGAACGTCAATTTTTTCGTCAATAGGGCAGGATATCCATGTTTGGACTGTGCATCATGGCGACTAGTCCTCTTTGACAACCTTACGCCTCAAATAATATTGAGAAAAAACGACAACACCGAGGATCACTCGAAGGTGCCCGACTTAAATTAATTCACTGAAACAAAAGTATATGAAACTTTAAAACATGAAAATGACTTAGCTGGTTTTATGCCTCCAAGGTTGATGTCACGGTGTAAGCCGACAGACCATCTAGATCGGCCGCTATGTGGTCAAAGATACTCCAGTAGAAGACGTAAGTGGATAACCCGGCAAATGGCTCGAGCCAGCGGCGGGAGCCGGGATTTTGGAGATGTTGCGAACGGAATCCACCGTTCCGGAGGTGAAGTAGTGCGAGCCGGCTTGGGCACTGTCTGTAACATCCCAAGTCTGAAAAATAGCCATTAGAATGTTTGCTATCTGTTATTTTATGTTTTGCATCATGGCATCATGTTGATTGCATTTGTTTTGTTTGTTTTCCATTTGTTTTCCTCTGTTTTCAGTTGTTTTCCAACTGTTTTCATTTGCTTTCCTTTGTTTTCTATTTGAATTTCAACTCAAATTTCAAACCTTTTGTTTCATCCTTGTGATGTTACAATTTCTAAAAAGATATTTCAAAATAAAACAATTATTTGTTTCCATTAAAGTGTGATTCCAAACTATTGTTTTATTTCTACAAAAATGCATCCAATAATCAAACCCTTTCCAAATTCAATTTGTTTTCCATTTGAAATTCCAAACCAACATCCAAATAGTTGTTTCCAAATCAAAACCTTAATTGTTTTCCAATTATCCCATAATGTTCAACTAATAAAATGGTGTTATAAATTCCACTAAGTCATCCCAGATTGGTTTTCAAATTCAAACCAAACCATCAACAACACCTCATTTGAAAATTATCAAATAACAAACCATTCCAATGTTTCTAATCCAACTAATAATAGGGTTCACCCTATTAAATTGTTGGTTCTAATCAATCATTTAATTTCCAATCATATTTAAAATTCAAATCAAGCCTCAAACAACAACCAATTTGAATTCATGCAAATTATAACACAAAAATCAAGGGTTATAAATTGCATAGGGGTTACCCTATTTAAAAGTTGGTTTTTATTAAAGTTCATTTAATAGATAAATGCATCTAATTTTGGTTAGCTTTTTCAAACAGCACAAAAACTTAACCATTTTTGAAATCCATCTTTGCTAACTGTTTGAAATTAACTTCACAATCACCCCCTAATTTTTCTAAGATTTTTCCTAACCCTAAAGGCCTTCTTTTCTTCCAATTTTGTTTGCTACAAAAAAAAAACAGAAAATAACAAAAAGAGGAGAGAGGGCAGCCCATCCTCTTTCTCCCTAAAGCCCACCCTTTCTTTTCTTTCTCCCCCAGCCCACCAAGTCTTTCTGGCCCACCCCAATCCCTGTCGCTGTCTTCAACCTGATGTCAGCAGTACGAACATCTCCATAGCCAGTCGATCATCTCCTCGCCCTTGGATGATCAGCCGTACAAGCTCCTCTCCCCCCATATAGCTCACCTCCCCCCTCTGCCCCTCAACCCTAATTCCATCCCTCTGCTCCGCCGTCGCCCCATCTCTCACCCTGATCCCCTCTGTTTCTGAACCCAGCCAACACACGCCGTCAGAGCCTAGCCCCACTGCCTCCTCACCACGTCGACGTACTGGTCACCTCGAGGAGCCTCCGAGGAGGAAAACGGAACCGCGGCAGTCCCTGGATCCTCTCCGTCCCCTCGCCCGCTGCCGGGAGCGCCCGTGGACGCCGCGCCATCGCCGGCAACCTCCCCTCCGTTTCTGCCTCGAGTCTGAACGTCGACATCGACCAGCAGGTACTCGCCCCTCCGCTCCTTCCTTTCCCTCTCTCCCTGCCCGTGTCCACGAGGCCCGCACATCAGCACACCGCACCCTGCCGCACCGGCTGCCGCGCACGGCAGCGAACCTCGGCGAGCAGCCACGGCAGCCGCACTGCCCATCGCCGGCCGCCCCCTGTTCGCTGTGCCTCTGCTCCCTGCTGTCGAACGCTGCCTGTTCCTGCACAGCAGAAGTTCAGTTAGATTCAGACTTAACGCGAAACTGAACTATGTAATCTAACCTGCCCCGTATCTGTCACAAACACACGAGCAGCCCATCTGGTCCAGTGCCTTGCGAGCGCAGCAGAGGGGGTGGGTTCGAATCCCACCCCCGCAGAATAAACCCTTTTATTCCTCTGTTTTTTTAAGCCCTGCACAAACAGCAAATCACCAACAAGTCCCTGCTATTAATTCTAGACCCCTGCAAAAATAATTCCTAAGTCCCTAGATGAATTAAAATGGCAGATTGCACCCTAAAATTGTAAATTGCATAACTATTTCATTTTAACTCCAATTTTCACTTTTTAAATATGTTTTCTGTCCCAAATTGAATGATCTATCCAAATATAAAATTTGTTTACTGTTTTGAATATTTTAAATTGGTGAAACATTTGAATTCTTGTTTAAATCACTTAAATTTGCAAAATTCATAACTTGTCCATAAAAATTCCAAATTTCACAAACCAAATATGTTTTCCAATCAATTTTTCATGTACTTTCCAAATATAAATTTTGTTTGCTGTTTTGAATAATTTAAATTGCTGAAAACAACTGTTTCTTATTTATTGCATTTAAAATTGCCAAAATAATAACTTGCTCATTTTAAATCCAATTTCCACAAATGAAATATGTTTTCCATGCAAAATTAAACCACCTTTCCAAATATAAATTTTGTTTCATGTTTTGAATAATTAAAAGTGGTTAAATAATTTAAATCTTATTTAATTCATTTAATATTGTTAAATTTATAACTTGATCAAAACAAATTCTTTTGGGACATATAAAATATGTTTTCCAACCCTAAAAGTATAAACTTTTCAAATATGAATTTGGTTTAATGCTTTGAACAAATAAAAATTCAAATAAGTTCATGTTTGAATTAAATTCATTTAATTCTTGCTTAACCTTGTTTAATTCATAACTAATTTATTTGAAATCCTTTTTCAACAAGTGAAACATGTATTCCAACTAAAATCTTGTTTTCTTTTCAAATATAAACTTTGTGATCTGTTTTGAACAATTCAACTTGATGAAAACAACAAATGCTTGTGTGACACCTTTAAGAAACCAAAATTCCATAACTTAATAAATGAATTTCTAAACTTGTTAAACCTTATTTCTATTTGGTGCTATTGTTTTTATTTTGCTGTTTTCCTCATCCATGCATCATGCTAATTCACTTACACAATTTGATTAGTTGTAAAACAATTAATTCAACCATAAATCATGGGCTTTCCATATGCAATCCAATTGCATATGGGTCCATTTAATCCTGTTTCTATCTTGTCAACTAGTTTATTTTGATGCACCCATTAACTTGACATGCATCATCTTTGATTGTGCACAATGCCATGATAATGATTGTTTATTTCTGCCTTGTTTGTTTGCTTCTTCTCGGATAAACGACGACGTTGAGACCGACGATACTTACGACACCCCTTCTAAGGATTTAGCTCAGTACCAGGCTACTGGGTTTTGCAGGCAAGTTATCACTCACATGAACCACTGTGTTCCTTTCAACATTGGTTACCGATACCTTCCGTTGTTCTTTTCTGCTAGCCTTAGTAGTAGTTATTCTGTTACGAACCTATCACATGTACCCCTTAAATCTGATATTGCCTCACCTCCATACCTATCACCATTGCTTGTTGCCCGTGTCTTACTAGCATGCTTAGGTTGTTTTGCTCGAGTCTGTTACCCGTTACTTTCTGTTACTACTTCATTATGTTCTGGGGGCTCGTTGTTTAATCAATCAATCATGCTAATGTTACTATTAATAATAAATTTGATGATAAGGCACCGGCAGGAGGCCCATGAGAGGTTTTGAAGCCTGCTAGTGTCGACCCTAATAGGAAAAGGGTCTTGTCTACTGATCCATGATGAGCGCACTACCCGCATTTGGGAAGCGAGTATGGGCGCCCCCCTCAACTTGACCTGATTCACATCTCGTCCAAATCGCCTCATTTAGTTCGTGTTTTCCATTTGCCGCATGCATGTTTTTGCGAGCCCAGGCCAGGGTGGAACTTTCGTAGTCGGCATATAGGGGGACACGGTCTTAGAGTGCTATGAGGGTCCCTTTTCTTCGGGGCTTGATTAGCCGTGCGCCCAAGGTTCTTTGGGCTTGATGCGAAGAATGGTTGGTTGTGTTGAGTGCCCCGCTTGGTGGGAGGCATCCCATCTGGCGGGATATTCATGAGTGTACGGCCAAATTGGTGCAACCCTGCAGGGATAATCTTCTCGAGAAGCCGTGTTTTCCGCGGTTATGGATTACTTGGTGAAAGTACTGGCTAACAAGTACTCAGGACAACTTAAACATAATGATCAAACATGTTACACCCAATGATTAATAACTTGACTAGTAATAGGTTGATGACACCATAACTTGATTCACCTTTAATACAACTGTGTGAGTTATCCTCGGATTGCTTCTTTGGATAAGGGGCGAGATCCAGGATGGGTTTGTTTGAAGTTATCTTTCAGTTGGTTACAATCCTCGATCTTATCTCCTTTCTGTTAGCCGGAAGTGGTAGAATCTCTGTAGTTGGTTAGCGCAGCCAGTTGCAGCATCTTTTATATCCCCTTTCCTCCGTTGAACCCAAAGCATCTATGATGGGTGTTGACGGGTTACACTTTGGTGAATTTTGAGTCTTGCTTGACAGTACGTTTATGTACTGACCCCTTTGGGGCTGTGGTTTACGCAGACGACGTTCCGAGGATCTACATGGTGGCAACTACGTGAAGTTTGACGAGACTGCTGACGAGTAGATAGCGGACCCGGGCAGGATCCGAGACTTCGTGGATGGGCTCCGTCTTTTCGTTTCCGGCCTCTTAGGCCTATTTGGTTCTTGTCTGTACTCAGACATGTTGAATGCTTCCGCTGTATTGTAACGATGTATTGTTGGGGCATGTGCCCTCTGAGTGATTGTATTTGCTATCTCTGCTCTAATGAGAGCCATTTGCAACTTATTTCAATCTTTTGTGTCGTAGAGATCTGTTGTGATATCACTTGTTAAACGCCGTTGACGTACCATGTGTGTATGGTTTGAAGTACGTCGACGGAAGTGCCTTTGATCTCTAGTGGATAGTTTACATCGACGATGGAATAGCAGGGCTTGTGTTGTCGCGCATAAGCGCAGGCCTACCAGGAAGCTGGGACGTGGGAGCAGTTATGCCCCATAATCCAAGCCTCTGCTATCCAGTTCGTACGGTGAGTATCCCCTAGAAATCAGGGTGCGAAAAATGGTATCAGAGCCTGTCTGCCTGTAGGATCCCTTTTTACTGGTCGCAGTTGAGTCTAGAAACTATTTTGTAGCTATATAGGAAAAAGGAAACATGAGAGTAGGAATTCTGCCATTTTTCTTCTTTCCCCACCCTCCCTCCCTTTTCTGGTAAGGAAGTGCAACGTTGATTTTTCCCTTCTCATCTAAACTTTCAAGTTAGGATTTCACGAATTCTGATTTCTCTAGGATGGTTATATCTACTAGACCATAGGAATGGAGGTGGTTGTGACATGATTTATCATGTTGCCTACTCATGATTGAGAACGGAGGCGTGTAAGCCCCGGAAGCAGATCCTCTATTCCTTAAGCAGTAGATATTGATCCTTTAGAAGCCCGGATGGGTTTTCCGTAGTACCTCAGGAGTTTTGTTCTCGTTTTCCCCGATGTTGATATCCTGTTCTTCTCAACATCCTTTTCGTCCGTTGAAATCTTGTTGTTGTTTTCCACTTCAAATCTTCTACCGGCGTCTAATCAAAACTTCCTCGTAAACTCTTGTCCAACTAAAGTGTTATTTCATACCGGAGAATCACATTCCTTTGTGTCAACAATCTTTGCCACAACATACCACCCAAATTCTGGTTCCACTAAGCAATCAAATCACCGTTCACTCTTCGGGATCTCAAATGTTGACTTCCAACATAAGCAAGAACAATCCAATTCTAATGGGAGGCCACATATTCCTCGTTTCTCTCATGTTGCTGATTCTGACATTGATCTCATTTTGGTGTTGAATTGATGTCAATAACTCTGTTCCACCCTTATTACAGATAGTCTATTCTCCAAATGAATCAAGTTCCATCCAGCTATACACCCGTGGTGCAAAATCTCTCCCCTTTACTTGAAAATGTTCCGGTGGTTTGCAAATTCCCTGACGTCTATCCAAGGTGCACGATGTGTTTCACGTATCACAGCTCAAGAAGATCTTCCCAAGAAGTTTCCGGACCTTTTCTTTTCTCAGTAGGAATCTCGGGGCGCGATTCCTTCAAGGGGGGGCGTTTTGTAACATCCCAAGTCTGAAAAATAGCCATTAGAATGTTTGCTATCTGTTATTTTATGTTTTGCATCATGGCATCATGTTGATTGCATTTGTTTTGTTTGTTTTCCATTTGTTTTCCTCTGTTTTCAGTTGTTTTCCAACTGTTTTCATTTGCTTTCCTTTGTTTTCTATTTGAATTTCAACTCAAATTTCAAACCTTTTGTTTCATCCTTGTGATGTTACAATTTCTAAAAAGATATTTCAAAATAAAACAATTATTTGTTTCCATTAAAGTGTGATTCCAAACTATTGTTTTATTTCTACAAAAATGCATCCAATAATCAAACCCTTTCCAAATTCAATTTGTTTTCCATTTGAAATTCCAAACCAACATCCAAATAGTTGTTTCCAAATCAAAACCTTAATTGTTTTCCAATTATCCCATAATGTTCAACTAATAAAATGGTTTTATAAATTCCACTAAGTCATCCCAGATTGGTTTTCAAATTCAAAGCAAACCATCAACAACACCTCATTTGGAAATTATCAAATAACAAACCATTCCAATGTTTCTAATCCAACTAATAACAGGGTTCACCCTATTAAATTGTTGGTTCTAATCAATCATTTAATTTCCAATCATATTTAAAATTCAAATCAAGCCTCAAACAACAACCAATTTGAATTCATGCAAATTATAACACAAATTTAATCAAGGGGTTATAAATTGCATAGGGGTTACCCTATTTAAAAGTTGGTTTTTATTAAAGTTCATTTAATAGATAAATGCATCTAATTTTGGTTAGCTTTTTCAAACAGCACAAAAACTTAACCATTTTTGAAATCCATCTTTGCTAACTGTTTGAAATTAACTTCACAATCACCCCCTAATTTTTCTAAGATTTTTCCTAACCCTAAAGGCCTTCTTTTCTTCCAATTTTGTTTGCTACAAAAAAAAAAAGAAACAGAAAATAACAAAAAGAGGAGAGAGGGCAGCCCATCCTCTTTCTCCCTAAAGCCCACCCTTTCTTTTCTTTCTCCCCCAGCCCACCAAGTCTTTCTGGCCCACCCCAATCCCTGTCGCTGTCTTCAACCTGATGTCAGCAGTACGAACATCTCCATAGCCAGTCGATCATCTCCTCCCCCTTGGATGATCAGCCGTACAAGCTCCTCTCCCCCATATAGCTCACCTCCCCCCTCTGCCCCTCAACCCTAATTCCATCCCTCTGCTCCGCCGTCGCCCCATCTCTCACCCTGATCCCCTCTGTTTCTGAACCCAGCCAACACACGCCGTCAGAGCCTAGCCCCACTGCCTCCTCACCACGTCGACGTACTGGTCACCTCGAGGAGCCTCCGAGGAGGAAAACGGAACCGCGGCAGTCCCTGGATCCTCTCCGTCCCCTCGCCCGCTGCCGGGAGCGCCCGTGGACGCCGCGCCATCGCCGACAACCTCCCCTCCGTTTCTGCCTCGAGTCTGAACGTCGACATCGACCAGCAGGTACTCGCCCCTCCGCTCCTTCCTTTCCCTCTCTCCCTGCCCGTCTCCACGAGGCCCGCACATCAGCACACCGCACCCTGCCGCACCGGCTGCCGCGCACGGCAGCGAACCTCGGCGAGCAGCCACGGCAGCCGCACTGCCCATCACCGGCCGCCCCCTGTTCGCTGTGCCTCTGCTCCCTGCTGTCGAACGCTGCCTGTTCCTGCACAGCAGAAGTTCAGTTAGATTCAGACTTAACGCGAAACTGAACTATGTAATCTAACCTGCCCCGTATCTGTCACAAACACACGAGCAGCCCATCTGGTCCAGTGCCTTGCGAGCGCAGCAGAGGGGGTGGGTTCGAATCCCACCCCCGCAGAATAAACCCTTTTATTCCTCTGTTTTTTAAGCCCTGCACAAACAACAAATCACCAACAAGTCCCTGCTATTAATTCTAGACCCCTGCAAAAATAATTCCTAAGTCCCTAGATGAATTAAAATGGCAGATTGCACCCTAAAATTGTAAATTGCATAACTATTTCATTTTAACTCCAATTTTCACTTTTTAAATATGTTTTCTGTCCCAAATTGAATGATCTATCCAAATATAAAATTTGTTTACTGTTTTGAATATTTTAAATTGGTGAAACATTTGAATTCTTGTTTAAATCACTTAAATTTGCAAAATTCATAACTTGTCCATAAAAATTCCAAATTTCACAAACCAAATATGTTTTCCAATCAATTTTTCATGTACTTTCCAAATATAAATTTTGTTTGCTGTTTTGAATAATTTAAATTGCTGAAAACAACTGTTTCTTATTTATTGCATTTAAAATTGCCAAAATAATAACTTGCTCATTTTAAATCCAATTTCCACAAATGAAATATGTTTTCCATGCAAAATTAAACCACCTTTCCAAATATAAATTTTGTTTCATGTTTTGAATAATTAAAAGTGGTTAAATAATTTAAATCTTATTTAATTCATTTAATATTGTTAAATTTATAACTTGATCAAAACAAATTCTTTTGGGACATATAAAATATGTTTTCCAACCCTAAAAGTATAAACTTTTCAAATATGAATTTGGTTTAATGCTTTGAACAAATAAAAATTCAAATAAGTTCATGTTTGAATTAAATTCATTTAATTCTTGCTTAACCTTGTTTAATTCATAACTAATTTATTTGAAATCCTTTTTCAACAAGTGAAACATGTATTCCAACTAAAATCTTGTTTTCTTTTCAAATATAAACTTTGTGATCTGTTTTGAACAATTCAACTTGATGAAAACAACAAATGCTTGTGTGACACCTTTAAGAAACCAAAATTCCATAACTTAATAAATGAATTTCTAAACTTGTTAAACCTTATTTCTATTTGGTGCTATTGTTGTTATTTTGCTGTTTTCCTCATCCATGCATCATGCTAATTCACTTACACAATTTGATTAGTTGTAAAACAATTAATTCAACCATAAATCATGGGCTTTCCATATGCAATCCAATTGCATATGGGTCCATTTAATCCTGTTTCTATCTTGTCAACTAGTTTATTTTGATGCACCCATTAACTTGACATGCATCATCTTTGATTGTGCACAATGCCATGATAATGATTGTTTATTTCTGCCTTGTTTGTTTGCTTCTTCTCGGATAAACGACGACGTTGAGACCGACGATACTTACGACACCCCTTCTAAGGATTTAGCTCAGTACCAGGCTACTGGGTTTTGCAGGCAAGTTATCACTCACATGAACCACTGTGTTCCTTTCAACATTGGTTACCGATACCTTCCGTTGTTCTTTTCTGCTAGCCTTAGTAGTAGTTATTCTGTTACGAACCTATCACATGTACCCCTTAAATCTGATATTGCCTCACCTCCATACCTATCACCATTGCTTGTTGCCCGTGTCTTACTAGCATGCTTAGGTTGTTTTGCTCGAGTCTGTTACCCGTTACTTTCTGTTACTACTTCATTATGTTCTGGGGGCTCGTTGTTTAATCAATCAATCATGCTAATGTTACTATTAATAATAAATTTGATGATAAGGCACCGGCAGGAGGCCCATGAGAGGTTTTGAAGCCTGCTAGTGTCGACCCTAATAGGAAAAGGGTCTTGTCTACTGATCCATGATGAGCGCACTACCCGCATTTGGGAAGCGAGTATGGGCGCCCCCCTCAACTTGACCTGATTCGCATCTCGTCCAAATCGCCTCATTTAGTTCGTGTTTTCCATTTGCCGCATGCATGTTTTTGCGAGCCCAGGCCAGGGTGGAACTTTCGTAGTCGGCATATAGGGGGACACGGTCTTAGAGTGCTATGAGGGTCCCTTTTCTTCGGGGCTTGATTAGCCGTGCGCCCAAGGTTCTTTGGGCTTGATGCGAAGAATGGTTGGTTGTGTTGAGTGCCCCGCTTGGTGGGAGGCATCCCATCTGGCGGGATATTCATGAGTGTACGGCCAAATTGGTGCAACCCTGCAGGGATAATCTTCTCGAGAAGCCGTGTTTTCCGCGGTTATGGATTACTTGGTGAAAGTACTGGCTAACAAGTACTCAGGACAACTTAAACATAATGATCAAACATGTTACACCCAATGATTAATAACTTGACTAGTAATAGGTTGATGACACCATAACTTGATTCACCTTTAATACAACTGTGTGAGTTATCCTCGGATTGCTTCTTTGGATAAGGGGCGAGATCTAGGATGGGTTTGTTTGAAGTTATCTTTCAGTTGGTTACAATCCTCGATCTTATCTCCTTTCTGTTAGCCGGAAGTGGTAGAATCTCTGTAGTTGGTTAGCACAGCCAGTTGCAGCATCTTTTATATCCCCTTTCCTCCGTTGAACCCAAAGCATCTGTGATGGGTGTTGACGGGTTACACTTTGGTGAATTTTGAGTCTTGCTTGCCAGTACGTTAATGTACTGACCCCTTTGGGGCTGTGGTTTACGCAGACGACGTTCCGAGGATCTACATGGTGGCAACTACGTGAAGTTTGACGAGACTGCTGACGAGTAGATAGCGGACCCGGGCAGGATCCGAGACTTCGTGGATGGGCTCCGTCTTTTCGTTTCCGGCCTCTTAGGCCTATTTGGTTCTTGTCTGTACTCAGACATGTTGAATGCTTCTGCTGTATTGTAACGATGTATTGTTGGGGCATGTGCCCTCTGAGTGATTGTATTTGCTATCTCTGCTCTAATGAGAGCCATTTGCAACTTATTTCAATCTTTTGTGTCGTAGAGATCTGTTGTGATATCACTTGTTAAACGCCGTTGACGTACCATGTGTGTATGGTTTGAAGTACGTCAACGGAAGTGCCTTTGATCTCTAGTGGATAGTTTACATCGACGATGGAATAGCAGGGCTTGTGTTGTCGCGCATAAGCGCAGGCCTACCAGGAAGCTGGGACGTGGGAGCAGTTATGCCCCATAATCCAAGCCTCTGCTATCCAGTTCGTACGGTGAGTATCCCCTAGAAATCAGGGTGCGACACTGTCGAAGAATGTCATGATGCTGGTGAAGCCGGCCGCGATGGAAGCCGGACTTTTTTCCATGATGGATATATAAGTTGTCGGTGAAGCCGGCCGCGGTAGAGGTAGAGGCGAGGTCAGCCAAGTCCTCCTGACCCGGCTGCCGTCTCGTGGACATGCACATATAAGCTAGCCCCCGAGCGGGCAGTTAACTTTTTGTTTTGTTCGTCACGTGAAGCCATGCATCTACATGAGAACGTGGCCTGCATCTTTGTCCACTTATTTATTTTAACTCGTGACTTCCACAATGGCTCACGTTGAGCTGCTTTTACTTGCACTAGAGGCTGGGGCGTCCCCTGGGGCGCCTCCTGGGCGGTCCTTTGCGGCCCAATTCCGGCCCACTCTCGATCTGTGCATCCGCTGTGAGCATGTTGGGCCAATCAATGGCGTTGCGCGAAGAAGCGGCAGGGTGCCTCTTCGGCTTAGTCAGATCGTGAACTATCTCGCTACCGCACGTCCGATAAGAGAGAGAAAGGAGATCTACGAGAGAGCATCGAGAGCGGCAGGGATGTCCTCTACGGCGACGAAGCGAGCGGCCGGGGCGCGGAGATGCAGCGCTGTCGGATTCTGCGGCAGCCGTCCTTATCTGCTTCCAAGATTTGAAGTTGCTGCTACAGGCGAGGGGGTGCGTTCCTCTTTCCGGTTCGCATTTTTTGTTCGGATTCTGGTATTATCGGCCATGAGTTTTTCATTCTGTAGCTAGCGTGGAAGCATTAGATTTTTGGTTGGTAGGACATGGCGTTTCGCTGAACTTTCAGTTAGTGTGATGGAAAAACACCTGAATGAGCTAGGAACCTCACTTTGTCATGTCCACATAGTGGAAAATCTTATGATCCATTTATATATTTACAGCATGCATAGTCCATGATCAAAGAAGTAATTATACACCCCCACGCTTAGTAAGGAAGAGCATTGTAGATCGAAAACGACCTACAGGGTGCTGCGCACTAAAAGCTAGTAGAATTTGTTGAACAACCAGTAGTGGTCGAGGGGACGTGATCTTCTGCATCCTATGGCTTAAACGTGTAAGCTGAACCTTGTTTAGCAGGTTTAAAATGAGAAGCTATGCTTACTGAATATCTATTCCATGTATTCGCTTTTGCTGTTTGTTAGCTGTCAGCATTGATCTAGAATCGTCGTCTCTCCTGTTTTCAGGCTGAGTTTTACGAGGTCCAAATTCGATGGAAAGGCATTCTCAGTGCTGCAGTTGCTATTGGGTGTGGTGCTGAGCCGGTATACACGCTGTAGAGACAACCTCTGGTATGTTTCAGTATCGGGTGGATTTCTCTGGGTGACAGTCCAAAGACCGAGCAGCAGCACTTTAGTTCGACCGGCACTACGTGTTTCACGGTCTGTGAAGCGGAGAGTGAGGCTATGGCCGCTGCCTTGCAGCGTTTGGGCTTAGCTAGTTTTGAAAGGCAGGTTGTGGATATAAGTCATTTCCGCTGCGATGAACTGGAAAGGAAGTGCTACAACGCACTGCTGAAGGGAGATCATCTGCGGCGCGCTCTAGATATGCTTTTATCTGATTGGGCTGGGTTCATGTGTCGGATAGAGGACATGTATACCAATTTCTCTCGGCAGATTGGAGCAGATCTTTATCACCGAGCGGATGCAGCGGTGGTTGCGGCAAGAGAGGTGGTCGCAACACGCGTGGCCCCCATCATGTTTGCGATCATAGACAAGTATGCCGCTATGTCTGGTGAGGCAATGACTCTGAAAGTTCGTCAGTCGAAGGCGTGAGATTCAATGAGAAATTATTTTAATGACTGTCTGGTTCCAACGGTAAGAGCATCTTTTAGGCGCGCACGTTTGTAGCATGTGGTACTGTGGTGGTAAGTTGATACTATATCGTTAGGTAGCATGTATTCTGTTTTATGCTGTCGTGCATAAGTGTAGAGAGGTTTTGCTGATAGAACATTGTGCTGACATGCAGGTCGACAGGCATGAAGCGAGAGCGGCAACTGAGATAAGGATGAAGCTTGTGTTGTCTGAAATGATGATCTCGCTTGGTTGGGTTGAACCTGTGTATGGTACGATGTGGTCGCCAAGCAATCGCATGTACGGATGTGAGGTTGAGCTTCGGCCCCGTGGTAGAACCGTTGATGTGAAGGATGACCTTATCACTGTGGTGGGATCGGAGGAGGGATCGGAGGCAGAAGCCATGGAGAGTGCCGCAAGAGCAGCAATCATGTTGCTGGAAAAGCAACTCGCAATATGTGTGGTAGACCTGAACTATGACAAAAGATCACAAGCTGAATTCCATGCTTCGGAGGCGGAAAATATCCTGGGTTGGATTTCTTGTCTTATTGCTGTCGTAAGAGCTGAGTGGAAAGGAGAGGTGGTTAATTTGAGCGAATGTAATCTGTATTGTCGGCGACTTGTGAAGGAACACGGAGTGGATGATCTGTGCAGTGATGAATACAACGTCAGATGGGAGTGTGCCGAGATTGTCGCGAAGGTGTACGAGGCCTGTGCTTTTGAGCTGGAGCAAGGATGGCACCGTTACGAAGCCCTGTGTGAATGGATCGAAACAGTTTCAGAGTGACCGGCCGTGTGGAGTCGGTGTGGTGCTGCTGGAGTATAGGAAGCGCATAATGCTGTATCTCTGACTATTTTAGTTCGTGCCATCTATGGTATGTGGAACCTATGTATATGTTGTGTGGATTCTTAAGCTATATATGTTATGCCTGTCGTGCTATATATCTAAATCCGACCTGTTCATCTGTGATTTATCTACCGTTTCTCGGAGCATAGCAGTTGTGCTATCGTGTGGTATACTGAATATATTCAAGCTATTGGTTATGCGAGTGCTTTAGCTTTATCTCGTAGCGGTGACTGCCGAGTTTCTGTCATATTGACTGGCTGACGGTTTGCCGCTGGCTGCTGGCAGGATCGATCTGGAGATTTGCTGAGGCGAAACCATGTGAAATAGGCTATAATGGCGAGATCTGATGTGGAAGCATGTTCTTTTAGAGTTGTGTTTCTATGTATTGTAGCGAGCTCTGTTTTTTGAGCTCTTAGCTGAGGCGATAAACCAAGTTTATAGGTTCCCTACATGCACTGATCTTTAGCCGCTCGATATTTTGTTAGGCTGGTACGGATGTCTCTCTTTTTATTCAGTAGCAAATCGTGGCTGTAATGTACGTTAGAAAGGAAGAAACCGGTGCGCGGCAGTTGGGTCGATTTTCGTCCTAGAAGTCTTAACACAAGATATTTAGTGGAGAAAAGAAAGGTTTAATGGCCACTTGGCTTGCAGAATGGAATGGAGGAGGGTAACACCATAAACATGTGGAAGAGTAAATTGATTGTCTATCAAATAACATATTCTCTGGAAGAAACAAGACCATACAGGAAGAGTAAATTTAAGCAGAGTAGATGCAAGCATAGTCACCATAGATTATGTCTCTAAGGTAATACAATACCATAGAAGCCCCTTTGTTTCTATCAGGCGGAAATACATACCACACGTACTTTAATTACATAGCAGGCTTTGGAAACCTGTTAAATACTAAAGGCGGTGTTCAGAGCATATATTACATGGCACCCTCGATCCCAGCAATACAAATAGCCTAGAAACACGGTGAAAGCACTCAACGCCAGCCAGGAGCAGCTAAGGCCATCCGCTGGATCTTAAGGTTTACGAGCTACATTACCATAAGTACCTTAATTACACATAGCAAGCTCTGGAAACCTGTCAAATACTAAGATCGGTGTCCACAGCATATAGCACATACCACCGCTGATTTCATCGATAGGGCTATCTTACAATGCAGGGAAAGTAAAGGATGCCAGCAAGGAGCAGCCACTGACATCATATTGGGTCCAAAATAAGCACCACGCCTATGAGAGAATAGAAGAAAGAAGAAACATCTGTGAGAGAAGGAAGTGTGGCCGAAAAGAAAAGAAGCATGCAAGATGAACAAATCACCTTTCACAGGGCATTCAAATTAACCGGTAACATGGAGCTACTTCTTCTTCGAACCGGTTCCTCCTTTTTTGGGTGGGGTCACCTTACTGCGAACAAGAGAAGCACGCATTAGCGACTGTGAGGACAGCTCAGCAATCTAAACACATCTGACGAGGAGTATATATACTTTTTCTTAGGATCAGGGGCATCTACATCTTCAGGCTCACCGCTGGCGCCCTGCAACAAGACATTACATATCACGCAGGGGGCATCATTGAGTGTATAAGCTCACTAACAGTATCACAAGCATTGCAGCTATCCTTTTCATAGAAATTGCAAATATCCTTTTCATAGAAATTGCAGCTATCCTTTTCATAGAAAAAAGAGTATCACATTGTAGCTACCTTTTTCATATAAGAAATAGTCTATTTATTGGTGCTCTAATTTTTCTTGTTTGTAAACCCTGTCAAACTTACAAAGGTTTGACCCGACACAAGGTTGATAGGCCCTATATAAATTGAAAGAGTAGGTACTGCTCGCTTGAAACTTATAATTTTTGTCACAAAAATATCTAAAGAAAACACAAAGGAAACTTTGGTTCGTTTTATTTAACTTTCTTAAGGCGGGATATGTAAGCAGAATGAATAAATCAGGCAAAATGCTGACTGGTGACTTTATCAGGCTGCCAAAATGGTACTGAATGTACATGTGCCCACACATCACACGGTTTAAATCGAAGGCAAAAATTCTAGAAACAGAGGGACACTAACAAGATTTATCTGGGAGTAACATTTGCTTAAATATTACATGTAGCTAAAAATGACAGGATTACATATATGTTGCAAACCTTAAACAAAGCTTCAAAGAAAAACCAAACAGTCATAGCAAACAAGTGAAGCAAATTGATTGTCTATCAAATAACATATTCATGGTAGTAAACACTAAACATGAAAAGAAACCACAGTAAATTTTAGCGGAACGATATGATGCAGCCATCGGATAAATCGATAACGGATGCTCAATGGACATAGAAAGCATACCTGAGCGGTAACGCTGCCCGAACCTTCATTCCCAGCACCACCAGCTCTATGTACCAGATCAAAGAGGCATCAAAACATGAGTCAATGGGATAAGCATTCAACTGTGTCAGCACACAGGCCACATCATACAGAGTAAGATAACAATTCAGCGCTGCAAATAAATGGCTCACCCTTTGCCTGCTGCCTCCACAGGAGCAACAGCAGGGGCAGCTGTACCACTGACGTCGACACGGCTGCCCACGGCAGGAGGGTTCACATTTGCTTCAGTACTGTTTGCATCAAGAGAGAAAGGACAAATCAGCAGAGCCGAAATAAGGGAACAGCAGATGACAGAAGCGGATGAAAAGGCTAAAGGGCCTAACCTGGAAGCTTTCTCAGGATCCTTCCTCTTAAGCCGACCAAGCGGCTGTCAAAGCATGATCACAAAGGCAAATGCCAGTTAGATAACCATCACTGATTATGGCACGAAAGTAACGGCATGCCGAACATCCGTACCTTGCGAACCAAGGTCTTTTTTTGCGGAATTTCTTCAACAAGAAGTGGAAGCTCAGGTATAGGATCATTAAGAACATCATCAAGGCTCGATATTGCGGACACAGACAAGGGAAACACAGGCTGCCCACGGGTGCCGCGGGTGTCATGCAGCACAGAATTCTGTTTACCAAAGAAGGTCTGAATGGCATTCACCTGGATATTTCTCTGTGACAGGCTTTTCTGATTGACATACACGGCGAGAGTATATTTCTGAGAAAACACAGTACCAATCTCACGGGGCAAGCCCGAGGATCGTAACAGCGACATCACGGTCTTCCCAACAAGCTGCTGAGCAACGCGGTTGAAGAAAACAAATTCAGCACTGGCAGTGCCATCAGTGCCAATAAGACATAGACGGTACCTACAACGGGGAGGGGAAAACAGTTAGCCGCTTAGGTGGTGCGTCCACAGAATCAGAGCATGAGACAGGAATTGGAAAAGAGGCATACTTTGGATAAGCCTTGGTGGAGACACAGCCTCCCGAGCACCTATACTCTGAACCATAAGACGTAGCAGGCATTGGGAACGAAGCAGGCACGTCTTCGATCTCACTAACTTGATCATATATTTTGCAGCAAACGGTTTGTACGACGACTTGCTCTGAGTCACCAAGAACTTCTTCAAAGAGTACACACCATGTTCCTGGACGATTTTCTTAAACCTGTCAGCCTCACTCCCAGGTATCTCTGCATACATGGCATTACCCTGCAAGGTACAGATTTTTTAAGAAGATCAATAACTGTAAACGATCCATTCCAATATATACGAAAACAAATATAAGCTATGCAGCCCTGGGACATCACCATGGCACTCTAGGTAAAACCGCTCACCTTATCGTCCACCAGCACAAGATCGACATGGATCGGAGGCTGACCATCACGTGTCCGACAGTAGTCCCAGAGGCGAGCAACACGGGCACATATGCACCAATGCCTGCTTGCCGGCGAAACATCAGAAAGGCAGTCAAAACCCATCTGCAATAAAAGGAGCACTCGTAAGGCACATTAACAGCGAAATATCTGAAGCTATTAAACCCTGTAATACAGAAGCATACCAACACCGAGCCGAAAAGACAAACTGATAATGTAGAAGACATGCACCCGAAAACTCGAAAGAAACCAGAACACACATAGCATAACATTAGCAGCCGAATGTACAACACTGTAACCACCACGAAAAAGAAATCCAAAAAGAATCAGACCCAGAAACAGACAGGCACAGCTACACATATAACCACACAGGCATAACCACACATATTGAAAGCATATATACACTAACATACGACATAAATCAACCTAATGCACTGAAAACCTCGCGATAGACAATATTTCGGGTCCACCGCGAGTAATTCTGAGACTCGTCTTCAATCAGAACCTTCAGACCTTCCTTTGAAGTAACACGGGAGAGAGCCACATATAATTGGCCATGAGAGAAAACATGATTTCTGAGATAAAGACCAACAGTTGAAAGAGTTTGGCCCTGACTTTTATTTATGGTCATGGCATAGCACACACGTATCGGAAACTGCCGCCTCTCTAAGGTATAGGGCCATTTTTTGTGTTTGTGTGATAACATAATCTTAGGAATGTAAACAGTGTCACCTACATGGGATCCAGTTATGATGCATGCCTCAATTAACCTATCACCTAGCTCAGTAATTATCATCCTGGTGCCATTGCAGAGACCTGCAGCTTGGTTTAGATTACGCAGCAGCATGATAGGCATACCAACTTTGAGAACCAACTTGTGATCAGGGTAATTATTAACAGTTATGGTATTTAGCACCTCGACCTGATAAATCGCATCCATGTCACTGAACTTCTCAGAGACCTTTGACACACAGTCATAGCTAAAATACTCTCTCTGTTCACCGGGAACCATGGACAGCATCACCTCGTTAATCTCATTACACACCTCGTTGGTGGGGGAAAGTATAGCACGGCCACATAGATAAGAAGCATCTTTATACATGGAAACAAAGTCCATGTACACTGCATCTATAAGAGCACGGATCTTATTGTCACCGCACATGACAAGCACATCCAAAGGCAACTCTATCCAAGTCGGCTCAGTCTCACCAGAACGACATGAAGTAGGTGCAGTGCCATTGCCAACGGCTAGAATCCAATCACTAAACTCAGCTAATTCACACTGTGCTCTGGAATCTAGAGAGGGGGCTTTGAGACGCATGTTTTCTTTTAACTCAAGAACACTTGCAAAAGACCACAGAAACGAGCTTGTTATGGCAGCGTTAACGGTCTGAGACCTGACACCTCCTTCAACCACAGGTAAAATCTGCCTGAGATCACCACCAAGGACAACCACTTTACCACCGAATGGAACAGCTGCAAGGGACTCATCTTCCTCAGAAAGAATGTCCCTTAAAGAACGATCTAAAGCCTCAAAACATCGGCGATGAGTCATAAGAGCCTCGTCCCAAATAATAAGAACGGCGGCCTTAACCAATCCAGCAAGATTAGTGCCACGCTTCATATCACATATGCTTGTTTCGTTTATGTCAATAGGGATTTTAAAACGGGAATGCGCCGTCCTACCACCAGGCAAAAGCAAGGAAGCCACACCAGAAGACGCGACAGTGAGCACGATTTTACGCTCAGACCTTAAGCGAGAAACAATTGCCGTCCATAGGAAGGTCTTTCCCGTCCCACCAAAACCTGACACGAAGTAGAAAGCAGGGGAAGCAGAAGCAACACTATCAACTATAGCTCGAAATGCATGCCGCTGATCGCAATTCAGTTTGTTAAATAAAATAGGAGCCTGGGCAATGAGTTCAGTTACATCATAAGACATCTCATCGTCGATCAGGCTATTTGAAAACCCAGTCGAGCTACCGCTTAGAAGTGGAGGCAAGTTATAGCTAGCAGGAGAAGAACCATTCCTAGCAAACAGCTGGTGCAACTCCTCAAGAACCATGTTTTTTAGTGAATCATCAGGAACAATGTAGTCGTCATCATTTAAACTTCTACGAAGATTATACAGTATGTCATCAGACATTGGCTTCCAATATTTTTCAAAGAAGGCAAGCTCATCACCTATTCCACAGTACATAAACATCATCACAAAGAGTGCACGAAGCTGCCCACCCATACCCCAATGAACAGCCTCATCAAATGCCTTGAACCACTCATGGTCATCTCCAACTAACCCCCTTGCAGCGCACGCCTCTTTAAAGGTGTCATACACAACACCTTCAAAGGTCCTCACATCCTCATACGACTCAGCTCCTTTGACATACATAAGGAGCATACGAAGGAAATAACACTCACCGGCATTCGGAGGAACGTAGTACATTCGACCTATGATATTTCCCCGCTCCCGTTTGGTCCACCGCCTATTCTCACTCGACCAGCAAAAGCTAGAGGGGTACTGAACATATGTAAGGCTCCTACCAAAGGGAAACTTCATGTTAGCCTCAAACCAAGAAGTAAGGCTCGTTTGCTGCAAACGTGGGGAGGCCAGCAAGGACGGAAGATGGTCAGTGGCCTTAAACATCACATTGTTCATGTTAGGCAGATGACACGCAAGTCGCTCCACGGAAGGGAAATGCGTATGAATGTCATATCCATATAGCCGCCATATACACTCCTTGTCACACAGATAACGGCACTGCAAGAAATCCTGTATTTCATCCTTTTCAAAAACACCGGCCAGAGCGCCTACCAATTTTCTTTTTTTACGTCTGCCTTGCACACCAGTCTGCTCGCCTTCATCAGTCTCAACAGAGGTAGTATGGGACCTTTTTTTATACTTTGTAAAAACAACCTTTGCACGGTCAGTACCTTTGGTCACGTATTTGAACAAATATTTCAACATCTCGCTCTTGTTGCACCACTCTACATTGATATGGGCCCGATACTTCTTAAGCAACGCCATTTTATAAGGAATAACATGACGGTTGTCAAGCAATGTACCATTTTTGTTAACACTCACACCTTTGTCACGGCGCCTATAGACAACAAAACCTTTTTCGTCAACAGTTGTTTCATCATGGAAATCCTTAGGAAATTTTTTGGAGCACACGTTCTCTTTCATGCAAGGGCAGCGTTTGTTAGCAACACCGCATGGACCGTGAAGCATGAACTCCTCGACCAGTGAATAGCCCAACGGATCTTCAGCCGGGTCAGGGATCTCAGCTGAAATGAACTTGTCAGCCAGCTGGGTCGCGCCCTCCATCGATGCGCAGTCGAGCCACACAAGAATGTGGGCGTGTGGGAGACCTCGTTTCTGGAACTCTATACTGACCAGCACTAAGCAAGCAAAAAAAGTGAATGACAATGAAAAAAAGAACGGTCTCTATGAGAATATATAGGAGCCAGGCAGCGGAACCTACTTGCAGAGACGGGGCCAAAAATGCAGCCGCTCGAAATGTCTGTAACGAACTCGGTAAGCTTCATCTTGAAAACCCTACAGACAAGGTCAGACCTATCGGTGTACCTCTGCCCAGGCTCTAAAAAAAGAGCCTCCTTTATTTCAGGCCACTTTGGACAGCACGTGAATGTTATGAACAGGTGCGGGGAACCAAACACTCTACAGATAGCAACAACATCCTGGAAATTCTGCTGCTGGTAACGATCACCGCCGGTGAAACTGGAAGGAACAACTCTTTTTTTACCTATGGTGCTACCATCTACATTCCCTTTTCCAACAGCATCAGTCACTCCCTGGAAGTGCTCACACCTAAAATCGTCCTGGTGGGCCGCTATATAAGTCAACCTACCCTCCTCAACGCATGCATAGGAATCAACCTGCGACTGTGAGGATAGCCTACCACAACACAAGAATGGGTTGTACTGTCCGGGTCTATAATGGCAGCAAAAACAGTAATACTCACCCATACTAACAGTGGTTCTCCCTTCGGTGCACCCAGCCTCTATATCCTTATGGGGGATACCTAACTGGAAGCCTCTATCGCCATGAGGAAACAAGAGTGGGTACT
The DNA here is from genome assembly GCA_028641055.1 of Alopecurus myosuroides. Lineage (NCBI taxonomy): Eukaryota > Viridiplantae > Streptophyta > Magnoliopsida > Poales > Poaceae > Alopecurus > Alopecurus myosuroides. The sequence continues at coordinate 2,195,705 of JAPCYS010000008.1, read as the reverse complement.
GGAGGGACATAAAAGCAGGATGCAGGCTTGGAACATGGTGAAGGCCTTTGAACTTGCTATCAACTATAACGTCACGCCGATAATTTTCAAGAGAAAAATCCCCCACGATCAAACCAGCAAGCTCGCTGACAGAGGGCAAGTTGAACTGCACCGGATCACCCTTTTCGGCACCTATGATTCGAACAGCAACACGTTCATCACCATGTTCAGCAAGTCGATCTCTAGCGGCTCTAAATTTTTTAACAAGAGGGTTACAGATATCAAGCATAGCTGTCAGCCCATCCACAATATCAACATCGGCATCAGCCTCATCAGGATCTGCCTCGGGCATCACGGCATTAATTCTATTTTTAGCCTCGTTTTGAGTATCATGGATGTACAACTCAACAAACTTCGGTGAATCACCATCAGTGGGCAAAAGGGAGCCTATGCGGTGATACGCCTGGCCACTCATCTTAAAAACATATGGACCAGCAGAATCGTTAATGTGTCTATCAATATTAGCACCCATGGAGGTAAAAGCAAACATGGAGTTGTACTGCCGTATCTTCTGTAAGAAACGCGTGCTACGTGAATCACCGTCAAACCTAAGAAGATCAGCAAGAAAGGGAGGCGGGGTCTTGAACGGCGGGATATACACTTTACCACCCTTGCAGCATAAGTTGTATATCACACGACGTTGCTTCACAGCAGTCTCCCTATCGCAGGACTCGGCAAACCAGAAAGCGGCGCCACAGAACTGGCAGCGATAATCAGGCGCGCCATGATACGACACTCCTGCATAGGTAGCTACACGACGAGGGTATCAGACACGGACACGGGAATGGAACAAACACCACCACACATAAAAACCCGCGATGCAGCGGCAGAATTACCTTTCAAGAACTCCATGTACTGATTGCTGAAAAGACTCCTCGAAGCAGATCCGGTTGGAAAAGGGTACCGTCCTTTTAAACGTGAGGCAAGCAAAGTGAGTAATACTCTAACGCATGAAGCGACAAGCGACAAAAGGAAGACATCCGTAAAGGCACACCTGATTTAGCCCATCTAAACATCTTTACCCTGTAAGCTCGCAGGCGACGGCGCACGCGCGCATACTCACGCGTGACAACAGGGAAGTACCCAGGGCCTGAACAGACTCTAAGGTGAGACCAAATACGACACATGGAAACGAAAACAAAATCGGCACATACAGGCGCATAGATACTAACCCCTAAGCCGGGAGGTGTCCACCACATCGGAAGAGGTCGCTCGGTAACGCGGATCAAAAGCAGCTACAACATGGAAAAAAGAGCGCAAAAGCAAACATCAGGAAGGCCGAGGCCACGCCGAAAGCAACAAGACGCACGCGACAACACAGAAATACAGACCGCGGAACAGCGCGAGACGCGCATGAACCCGAGCGCGCCGCCGCGCCGCCGAGCGAGATGACCCACACGAAGACGCATCCATTCGGTCGACACACACACAACACGGCGGCACTCGAACCTCTACAGGGTACCAGGTTTTCTCACCATGTTAAAACCACACAAGAAAATCACCTGAGCCGGGTAAATTAAAGATGCCTGCAATCATCACAAGAGTTGATCTACGATGGGAAGCAAGAAAGGAAGCAATGCTTAACATACGGTCGAACGGGTAGTAAGGAAAAACACACATAGAAAACATGCACACAACATGAGGAACAAGCCAGGAGAAGAGCAAGCCTCAATATAGAGCAACTGGCTAACAAACAAGAAAAGAAACAGCAAAATAAGCAGACCTTGAGAAGACTGAATTGTATGAGCAGCCCACGAGAGTAGGAGCAGAGAAGAGGGGACACCGTCAGAACAAGAGAACCTACAAAAGGGCAAAGGAAGCGTCATGAGAACACTAACACAAAGTGCTCATCTGTCATCAAAATTAATAGGTACATAGAAACAAGCAATCCGTGTTTCTATAAGCCTATAAGATACCTTCAAAACAAAGAAGAAAAACCTCTCCTTCGAAAACTTACAAGTTTAAAAAGGATCAGATCTAAAATGATGAAACTACAACACACAAGGTTAACTTGGCTAGATAAATTCTTGCCTTCAAAGCAAACCTCATAATTTAACTTTAATGAAATGACCCATTCTTGCAGCGAAAATTAGTACTGTGCATTCAACAAATTCCAGATATGAAAACAAACAAATACGTGAAACACAAGTCAAGATGAAAAGGAAACGGGCATTGTACCATCAGAGAGTATTTCCCATGTTTGTTATCAAACCAATCAAAATTCTTAAACACTTACTAACCATTTATCAAATCCGTAGCAGGTAATGACAGAGGAAAAAGGCACTAACCTGATAGGAAAAAAGAATCAAAATAAGTGCTCATATGTTATCAAAATTAATAGGTACATAGAAGCAAGCAATCCGTGTTTCTATAAGCCTGTAAGATAGCTTGAAAACAAACAAGAAATAGGAATTTCCGATGTTTCGCCACTGCACAACTCTATAAAAGATGAGGCTAGCTCGTCCTAGGAGCCAACATAATCCTAAACAAACCAAGTGTGTAGGTTCCCTACATCTATTATCAAACAACTCGGATGCAATGGGCATAAAGCATGAGCAAAAGTCTAAAATAAATTCATCATTTCTCAGCAGCAAACTGAAACTGCTCATTTTTTTTGAGGAGAACTGAAACTACCTAGTGAAAGCCCAAGAACTTTCTTTTGGTATGGGCTATATGGCCCATCTATTCTGTTCCTTGACCTTCAGAGTTTCTGAATCTGAACATTGTCCAGGCTGTTAGCAGCAAACTGAAACTGCTATTTTTTTTTTGAGGAGAACTGAAACTACCTAATGAAAGCCCAAGAACTTTCTTTTGGTATGGGCTATATGGCCCATCTATTCTGTTCCTTGACCTTCAGAGTTTCTGAATCTAAACATTGTCCAGGCTGTTAGACTGAGCTAACCGTGCAAAACAGGAAAATACACAGACATATTCGACTAAACCTACCAATATACAAGCAATAAAAAGCCACACTTCATTTTCCAGTACTATGCGCCTCCATCTATCCGATAGAGCTTTAGGCATGAGACAGAAAACAGATCAGATTTAGCAATTGGTTCCTTTAGGAAGAAAAATGAAATTCAGAAACTGACAGCTGTGTGCACTCTACTCATTGTTGCTGTTAGGCTTGCCTCTTTGCTACTGAGCTGGACACTAATAACAAACTACTGTAGGATATACTCCAGTTATCTAGCTCTAGAGACGGCAACGCTCTGCTTTTTAAACTGTGACTAGGTAGCTAGAATGGGAGTATATTAGACACGAACGGTGTTTTTTCTCTCTTGACTTTCCGGTATAGATAGACAAGAGAGTTAATGAGGAATCGACCCGTCACGCCCACACAGCAAACAAGCAGACACAAACAGATTATAAAGAAAAATGAAACCGAATCGCATATCATCAAACAGGTGGAGTGCATCACACAAACAAGAACAAAGCATAAATACAAGCACGCAAAGCTATCTAGAAGAGCACATTCACAGAGTTGCCGTACCTTTAGAGAAGAAGGACAAGGATCCCAAATCACACGAACCCAGAGAAAAATGAACAGAGCTCCACAGGAGGGCCGCCAACCTGAAGAAAACCAAGGCAAAAAAGGTTCAGACGCTGGTTGAACTGGAGCGTCAGCAGCGCGGAAGAACTGGAGCGGGCAGGACAGCAAATTCATCTGCGAGATGGCAGCACCAGGCGGGGGGAGGGAGGATATCACAGTTGCTGCTTGGATGGGAGTGGATGCACGGAGGCAGAGAAGACAGCAGCCGGAGGACAACAGCTCGAGCTAAACGGTGCTGGCCGCAGCTTGGCCTCGGAGCAACACCTTGAAGGGGTAGGAGAGAGCAGAGCCAGCAGGGACCTGGCCGACCTGGTTGTGGGGGATGGGCCGCGGGCGAGGATCTAGCGGCTGGCGGACGGGATAGATCGAAAAGGAGGGGGGAAAGAGGCGCACCTTGCGGACCATGCACAGAGCAATCCAGCGACCAGAGACCAGCGTGCAGACAAGCGGCAACGAACAGGGTGCTGCAGGAAAAACCCGGACATTAGAATGAGAAACGGGCCAAACACGCCGAAACCGCAAGAACGCACCTCAACCGAGACCCTCCATTGCGGAGAGAGCACCGCACGAGCAGATAGACGACCAGCGAAGAGAGATGGAGAGACGGCAGCAGCAGGAAGCCAATCGCCCGGAAGAAACGAGGAGCGAGAGCTCTCTTCGGGGAAGATAATCGAGGACAGGAAAGCATGCGCACGCAAGCCTCTGTCCTGGCCTCTGTCTTGATGTACCTCCGCCGCGGAACCGTCAGGCGCGGCACAAACAAGACAATGACTCGACCCACCCACTGAAACGTGGGGCCGCGCAGCGCCGCGGCCCGCTAACAGCCACACAGGCACGCTCGCAAAGACGAGGCGGAAAAAAACGAGACACCCGCCAGCGGATCTCGACGCGAACACGCATACGGAAACAAGCCAACCAGCTCGCACACAAACACTACGCACGGGATCAACCAACCACAAACAAGCGGGGATAAACAGAAAGGTGCGCGCATCAGGGTCCGCCACGTGGATAGCGCGAGTAGGGTTGCAGGTAGAACGCGATTCTTGGTTTTAGATACTTGGTCAGCCAGCCTCTGATTTTTTTTCTTGCCTGGGAACTTGAACCGGACAAGGTTGGTACGTGTCCTGCTTCTCCTGGTTTGAGGTATTAGTTGTAGACTTCTGGTCGGTCAGGGAAGGACTTCTTCTTAGAGCAAATACAATAAGATTATGTAAGCGGGTTATAAGGATTAGAATAATATTTTTGTAATGATATGGAAGAGAGAAGGGGAGAGAGGGAAGAGGAGTGGACTCTCATGTAAGAGCTAGCTGCAACACGTGCTCCTAGGCATCTTGTGAGAGTGGGAGATGGGCCATGTATCAATAAAGTAACACATTTTTATAACTCACTATTGTACATGTTGGCTGTATAGTTCGCTATAGGTGACATGGCAATTCTTATAGCCAGCTGCTAGCTATACTATTGAACTTTCTCTAAAATGAATTTAGGAGACGACGAGGCTGGTGTATGAATCCGATTAGCGACAGAACTGGTCGCTTGCCTGTACGCCAGCCGGAACTCGCGAAGCGACGGACTCGTGCGTGCTCCAGACTAGATGAACGTTGCAAACTGGCTCAGATACGGGAGTCGACGTGAAGGATGCAAGCCGGAACAGATGCAGAAGTCGGCTTATCCGATGCAAGCCTGCTACGCGGATGCGGGTTGTTGGAACATGCGAAGGGAAATATTGACGTTGAACCCCTAATGCTCATGTCGAACCCCTCAGGCACGTGTCCACGAAGGCGTCCAGCCGCATGAGTCTAATCACCTGATGCGGCCACGAAATCGTCGGTATTGCTGATGAAGACTGGACCCATCGAAATCTGAATCCGCACACACTTAGCCCCACGGTGGGCGCCAATGTCGATGTTATAAATCAACGGTATCATCCGACGATGATTAAGCAGGGATGTTGTACGCTTGGAGATCGCAAGGTGGGTTAACACACGGAGAGACACGATTTATACACCTTCAAGCCCCGGGAAACATCATCCGGTAAAAGCCCTACATGCTGTTTGTGGCTAGGTCTTATTCCATATGCTCTCTCTTTGTCTATCTGAGTTCTCCTTCATTCTTGGTCTGTCTGAGCTCTGCCCTCTTGGGGCGTCTTGCCCCTCCTTATATAGGTGGAAGGGGCCGACTTACATGTAGAGTCCTAGTTCGATACAAACTAGTCCAGGTTCTACTCCAAGTCAAACAAGCATTCGGGTGCTACTCAGACTCCTTAACCCGGCCAGTTGGGCCGGTTCTCATGATGGGCCACAACCTACCTCCATGTGGGTACCCATTTTCCATATCCACGACAAATGCCCTTTAAATTGGTAGCACTGCATGAATCCCAAGAAAAGAATTTTGATTGGATTGTTCCTGAGAATTTATTTGATGAGAATAGTAAGCCTAAAGTTCTAAGAGAGGAGCCTATGAAATCACTTAGATAAAATACAATGCGTTGTTAAGGAATTTCCAAATGTTGATTTGAATGCTCCTCCAGTTGAAAACACTTGATTCCAATTTTCTGAACCTAGCTAAAAGGCGTTAAAGAAAAGCACTTCTTGGGAGATAACTCATGGTTTTATTTTTTGCTTTGTTTTTCTTTGTTTTTTTAGTCAATGGGTTGTATAATTCTGTAGCAACTCCTTTGTATCTTTCTTTTCATGTTTTAGTAGTGCCAAGTAAGGTTTCTGACGAGAGTTGGAGTTGGTTTTCGGATTTCTGCGCAGGAAACAGATTTCTGCTGTCCACCGTAAAAAACCGTATAATTCACAGAAAAATCAGAATGACCTGACATTGCTTGTGCTTGTTCCTCGGCTAATTCCGCAACTTTTTTGTTCTTTAATTTTTTCGATCTTAGCAACGTAAGTGCCCCAAAAAAATTCGTCTTTACAAACTGTTCTCGTTTTGACATATTCTCCCATTTTTCTTACATTTGCTCTTTTGCGATGTCAAATGGATTTCCTTGCTTCACGAAACATCAGTAGATGTAGCTAATGTTTAAAAGTATAAATAGCACTTGTTCCATACAGAACCCATTAATTTTTATTGGTGCACTAACCCTGTAATGCGAATTACTCTTTGAGTGTGGTGAGTTTTGAAGGGTCGAGAGATAAGGGTGATATATGTGATCAAGAAGAGTGCAAGGACAAAGCTTGGGGATGCCCCCATGGTTCATCCAATCATATTTTAAGAAGACTGGATCATCTAATCTTGGGGATGCCCAAGGAATCCCCTTCTTCATCAACAATCTATCAGGTCACTTCTAGTGAAACTATATTTGTATTCGGTCACATCATATGAAGTTTACTTGGAGCGTTTGTTTGTTTTTCTTTTGTTTTATTTTTTTTCTTTGTTTTATTTTGTTTTCCTTGCTGAAATAATATAGTTGGACCCTAGCATTCCTTGTTTGGGAGAGATACAGCCTCTGCTTTTTCGTTTGAATACCTTCTATGCTAGTATTCTTAGTTTTTCTTCTAGCCGCCGCAAAATTCTTGTCATATTGAAGCATAAATTTGTGGTGTTCTCCTTTGAGTGTTTATGACTGTGAAACAATCACTTATAGCCTCTATGATCATTTAGTGTTTGAACTTGTGGTACCACTTATGCTTTGATTAATGATGTTTATGTCGCTATGCATGATTGTGGCTCTTATGCTCTCTTGATTTGTCGATCCTAGACTTCTGCTAGCCTCCACCTGTACAGAGTATGAGCCCTACTTGTGCATCCAAACTCCCCAAAACCAAAGTTTTCCCATTATGTCCACCATACCTACCTATATGTGGTATTTAACCGCCACTCTAAAGTAAATTACTCATGTGTTACCTTTAAAAATTTCAAAATTACTCATGTTTTGTGCTCCTGTTTTAGCTCATGAGGACGTAAATAGAGAATGTTTATCTCACTTTTTTATTGGACTTTCGCACCCTAGACTAGTGGCTTCATCCGCTTATCCAATGATAGAAGAGCTGGCAGCGGGGTGTCCAGCCCCAAATTAATAACAACAAATTTTCTTCACTATTTTTGCCCCGGATTTATCAGTCAAAGCATAATTGTGTAAACAAAAGATAAAGAGGGATGACCTTCTACCCATATGCGTCCTTCTATGGGAGCCGCTCTTGTGAAGTCTAGTTGGCTTGTGACGTACTATATTTTATGTTTACCATTCGTTGACATAAGCATACACCTCTCTTAAAAACATTTTTTATACATCTGTTTAATAAAATAAGAGCTCTAGCACATGAGTTGATCCATGCTTCCCTCTGCGAAGGGCCTTTCTTTTACTTTTCTGTTGAGTCTCCATCTTCTAACTTTATGCATAGTTGAGAGAGAATAGTTTCCGTTCTGAGTTTTATGTGCATTTGTCCCAGAAACATTATTAATTTATTCATGATGTGTTATTGCTTGTTCTCTAATTATTTGTTCTAGTCTTCCTCATGAACTTTGAAGGTGTCCTGGCATTTATGTTTTGCCCCACTCTTAAGTACTAGCGAAATATCACTTTGCCATGTTTTCTCTATACTTGAAACAAATGTATATCTTTTGTCGCATTGCTATTCATGATCTTTTATTTGTGTTACTTCTCATGATGCAAGGTGATTGCTATGCTTTATTATTAAAATTCTATTTATCATGCTTTTGTTGAAATTCTATGACCTCAGATTACTTATGCTTTTACATTATTGATGATCAAGTTTATGTTGGTAGCATGTCACATCAGAAATTATGTGTTTTTATCGTTTACCTACTCGAGGACGAGTAGGAACTAAACTTGAGGATGTTGATACGTCATAAACATATCCTTAATTTCTGATGTTCCATGTTGTTTTCATGTTGTTTCATCCATGTTTGAAATACACTTTATGTCATTTTTATCGATTTTCCGGACTAACCTATTGACAAGATGCCACAGAGTCAGTTCCCTGTTTTCTGCTGTTTTTAGTTTCAGAAAAGTTGTTCTGGAAATATTCTCGGAATTTTAAAATTCGAAGTCCGGAGGTCCTAGAATTCCCGAAGGTTCCACAGAGTCCTGAAGAGGCCCGGAGGGGGGCACACCATAGGGCGGCGTGCCCTGGCCGCGCCATGGGGTGGTGTGGGGCCCCTAGGCCTCCACCGCCTTTGCCCTTGCGCCTATTTATAGCCCCCCCGACATATTAACCCTAAAACTATACCACTTCGTCCCGAGAAACACCCGAGGCCGCCGTAATCATCATCCCGAGACCGGGAGGGTTCTGGAGCTCTCCCCGGCACACTGCCAGGAGGGGAATTCATCACCGGAGGGTTCTACACCACAATGCCCTCCTCCGAAGTGATGCATGAGTAGTTCATCCCTGGACTACGGGTCCATAGCAGTAGCTAGATGGTTGTTCTCTCCACTTTGTACCTCATGTTTAGATCTCGTGGGCTGCCTCACATGATAGAGATCATCTTTATGTAATGCTACATGTTGTGTTTGCTGGGGTCTGATGAATGTTGAATGCTATGTCTTCTGATTATCAATCTATCATGTTATCTTCATGCATACGTTATTTATGATCTTGCGTTCTCTCCATTATTAGTAGATGTTCTGGCCAAGTAGATGCTAGTAACTCCAAGAGGGAGTATTTATGCTCGATAGTGGGTTCATGCCTCCTTTGCATCTATGCTCGAGTGACAAAAACATGATGGATGGAGGATGTGTTGTTGCCATTAGGGAGAAAGCAACGATGTTTACCTAGTTTACATTGTTTACATTACACACTGTGCTTACTGGGATAATCTGTTGCTTGCAACTTAATACCCAACTTTTGTTCGGATGATATTCGGAGGGTGGATTATTAGACATAGATGAAGTTGGATGACGGTCTATGTATTTTGTTGTAATTCCTGCATGAATCACATAGCAATCTTTATGTCTTGCATATGCACTATGGTGCAGCCTTCATTTCTGTCAATTTCCCAGCTGTAATTTGTTCATCACACATGTTATTTATCTTTCACGGAGAGACACCACTAGTGAACTGTGGACCCCGGTCCTTTTTCCTCATACTGATAAAACACCCACTGCTTTCATACTGTTGATACTGCTTTCATATTGCTGCTACTGCTTTCATACTGTTTTCCACACCATACATTTAACCTCTTTGTGTTCAACAAAACCGGTGAGATTGACAATCTCACTGCTTCGTTGGGGAAAAGTTAGTTGATTGTGTTGTGTAGGTTTCACATTGCCGCTGAACCGGTAGTGCGCCCTGCCATCTCAGTTGCCTCAACCTTCTGAAGTTACTCCTTCCTCCTACTGGTTGATTCAACCTTGGTTTCTTTCTTAGGGAAATCTTGCTGCTGCACTCTTCATACCTTCCTCTTGGGGTCTCCCAACGAACGTGTGTTCACACACATCAGCCGTCCACTTTCGATTGTTGGGTAAAGTGTTTGATACGGAGGGAGAGTTAAGTACTTTTCTGACAAGTTGGGTCCGACCATCTTTTGGTCTTGCGCTTCAGTGAGGTAGGCGAGTATTCGTAGGGAAAAAAGATTGCACGGGGAGTAGGTCACTCCCCCAGACCTAGCCCCGAATAAGCCATCGCTCAACTCTCCTGTCTTTCCTCCTCCTCCTCTATCTCTCTCTCTCTCTCCCTTCTCTTCCTCACCGAGCGGAGCGATCTAGGTATCCGACCGCCTCCCCGCCTAGCTATAGTCAAAACTTTCTGTGACATTACCTTGTAACTCGTGTTGTTGGGTTACTTCTTGGCAGATAGGGTTTTGTGTGGTGTGGTGGTTTCGGCATCGTCATTTCTGTTGGCCGCCGGTTGTTCTGCCCTACCCTAGAGGTCGAGGATCGACACACTGCCTGTAGATTTGGTTGCCTTTTTGTTGGGATTCTTCGATCTAGGGTTATGGGCGTGTCCGAGTTTCTTCTTTGGATCTTCATCCTTTATCTCCTTTTCCCAGTGCATGATTTGGGGGTTGTTATAGTTTTGGGTGCCGTTACATGTTGATGATATCCCGGTTGATTTTCTTGACTTTTGATTTACGCGGTTATCGCGTTTGGCTGCTGTTACATGTTGATGACAATCCCGGTGGACTTTCTTGACTTTGTTTGGAGATACATGGGTGTGGAGCGAGGTGTCAGTTTTTTCGTTGTTGTTCTTCATGGTGTATATTTTTGTAATTAGTTCTTCTTCCTTGTAGCCCCATGTTCTTGGAGGATTTTGGTTTTGGTGCTGGTTTTTATTTCTTGGGTGGTTGAGACACGATAACATCCTCCTTGCTGTGTCCAAAATGGAAGGTAGAAGTCCTCAACTAAGGCACAGTAAACAGCAAGCAAAATTTATTGTATGCCTGTTAGTGTTATAATGCACCGTTCGTGGGTGAAGTGAAGATGCCCAATGGACCCCCCACGATTGGCCTACCGGGTGCGGCCTGTCTGCAGGTCCTTCGGAAGGAGTCTAACTCCATCACAGGTGCCACCTAAGTCATTCATCAGGTGCCACCTGCTCCGTTTGTCGAGTGCCACCTAAACTGTTTATCGGGTGTGATACGACTCCAACGTCTTTATAATTTCTGATGCTCCATGATAATATTATGACAATTACTACATGTTTTCTCCCTTTTTCAATGTCATTTTTATCGATTTTCCGGGACTAACCTATTAACAAGTTGCCAAGTGCCAGTTCCCTGTTTTCTGCTGTTTTTAGTTTTAGAAATTTTTTTATGGAAATATTCTCGGAATTAGACGATTCGAAAACCAGAAGTCTTAGAAGTCCCGGAATCATCCAGAAGTCCCGAAGAGCCCCGGAGGGTGGCCACAGCGTGGCCACACCATTCAAAATGGCAGTTTTCCCCGTGGATGCGGGTACCCGTGGGGATATGCCCGCTAAGAAACGGGGATGGGGGGCAGTTTACGCCCATGGGTAAAATGGGGCGGGTACCCGGGAAGCTAGCGGGGCGGGGACGAAGGGCAAACTGGCCCCATGGAGTCTCCACGGATACCCGGGGCCCCACATGTCAGTCACACAGACAACCTAGTATATACCAAAAAGAACCCTAAACCCGGCACCCGCTCCACCACTCCATCACTTTCCCCTCGCAGTCGCCCCTCACGCAGTCACGCACTCACGCTCCAATTACTTTTCCTCTAGTTTTCATTCTTATTGTTCTCTGAGTGTTCACTTTTTGCTAGTACTGCGTTTAACTCCTGTTTTGCATGCATCTCTTATCAGAGCTGGTTGTTTTAGTAGTGTTATGTGAGTACTCTCATGTTTTATTGCTGTATCATAAAGAGTATTTTTGTTAAAACATATCTTGTATGGTGCTTGTTGGGAGAAAGAAACTGTTGCTTAAAGTAGAATTTATAACAGTGCAAGTAGAAGCTCGTATAGACTGTTGCTAGAACTTCTTCATGCCATGCTAAATGTTATTTTAGTTCTAAAGCATTGTGATGTTGAGTAGCATGAATAGCTTCAAATACCTGAGAGTGTTTAATATGTCATTGAAAGATTCATGAGTTGTTCTTGTCATAAGGAAGCATAAATTTATGGTATTCTCTTTCGAATGTTTTATTTGGTTGACTTGGCGCATTCTCACACCATGTTTATGACTATGAACCAGTCACTAATAGCCTCCATGACCACTTAGTTTTTTAACTATGATACTGCTTATGCTTTAATTAATGATGTTTATGTCGCTATGCATGATTATGGCTCTTATGCTGTCTTGATTTGTCGCTCCTAGTCTTTTGCTAGCCTCCAGCTATACTGAGTATGAGATCTACTTGTGCATCCAACTCCCTTAAACCAAAGTTTTCCCATTGTGTCCACCATACCTACCTACATGTGGTATTTAACTGCAACTCCAAGTAAATTGCTCATGTGTTACCTTTAAAACTTTCAAAACTACTCCTGCTTTATGTTCCTATTTTTGCTCATGAGGACGTCAATGGAGAATCTTTATCTCACTTGTTGATTGGATTTCACACCCTGGACTAGTGGCTTCATCCGCTTATCCAAATGATAGAAGAGCTGGCAGCGGGGTGCCCAACCCCAAATTAACACACACGAAATCTCTTCACTATTTTTGCCCATGATTTATCAGTGATGACTCCCAAGTGCAGGAGATTAATTGTAGTACCTTTCGATAAGTATTTGAGTGTCGAACCCACGAGGAGCTGAAGGTAAGCTATCTATTCTCTAAATCCCTATAACCCTCTTATATGGCTGTTTACGCAAAGCAATAAGTTTGACTAAAAGGAACTAACTAATTAAAAGCAAGTGACGTGGAGTGTGGTTTGTCTAGTAACTAGTGAAGCAAGTTTAAAATGCAAGTTTCTAATCAAGTTTCACAAGTAGCAAGCAGCAAATATCTCAAGTATCTCAAGGGAGCAAGTGTTCTAGCAATAGGTGTTTCGTTCATGTGGTTGTCACAATTAGTGAAGCACATGTTTTAGTCTTAGTTGTTTCTTCTAGGAAGGAGCCATGAATAGGTATAGTCAAGTAAATGATCTACAACCCCTTATGATGGATCATGTGGCCAAGTAAATGACTGCACAAGATTGATTAAGACATAAAGTCCCACCATAGCCTTACGTTCTAAGGTCCCCTATATATATCCCCCAATAACTTAACTTTGTGGCTCGGTCTCAGGTTACTGTCACTCCCAAGTCACCACCACTCAATTATGGTACCGGTGATCACCTTACATGCATTCCCCAACATATGCGTGCACTCATATATTGTACATAAAGACAATCATAGAAGATAACAAACTTGTATGCAACCAATCAACGAACTATTTCACCATTGCCAAGAACAATTCACTACTCAAACATAGACGGGGAGACACAATACATCAAGGGAATATAGTATTGCATCATACATCGTGTTTGCCAAGAGATTAGAGTGGAGAGATGGAGCTGATCTTGCTGTAGATGTTGATGATGAACACGCCGGAGGGGGTGGAGCCCTCCGGGGGTGATCCCGGCGGCGTTTCCCCCCTCCGATCTTCCCCGGCGACAGCCTTCTGTCTCTCCGTTTCGTGGTTTCGTCTCTCGGCGCTGCCTCCTCCTCGAAAAGGCCAGGGGACCCTTTATATTGTCGTTTTTAGGTCACGAGACACTCGGGAGAAGAAAGATCAACGGCATCGGAGCCACGGGGGCAAAAAGGGGGCCTCTCACGCGGCCAAGGAATCTGGCCGCGTGGAGGGTCCTCTTTGCCACCTGGTTGGCCTTTTGGCCCTCTACTTTGGCCCATGGTCTTAGTCTCAAAAATTATGAACCGTGCTCTTTGGCCTTGCCCTTTTTGGAGTCCCGAAGCTCCCGGAAAGTCTGAAACACTAAAAAGTATGTTTTCTGGAAAAACAGGGTTAGAACCAAAAGAAGGGGGATTGTTTAGAAAATCCCCCAAATCATTATAAAACATGAATATAAGTTGCTAATGTGTAGGAAAAACAAGTAATAACATGCAAAGTTCATGTATGCATTTTACATGCATCAATCAGTCAAAGCATAATTGTGTAGACAAAAGAGAAAGAGGGATGACCTTCTACCCAGATGCGTCCTTCACATGGGATCCACTCTTGTGAATCCAGCTGGCTTGTGACGTACTGTATTTTCTATTTACCATTCGTTGACATTAGCATACATCTCCCAAAATATAGACACTCCTCCACGGTATGTGATTGTTGGCAGGCACCCGAGGATTCGGTTAGCCATGGTTTGTGAAAGATGGATGGGAGGAGTGTAAAACTTTTAATACCTCTGTTTAATAAAATAAAAAGCTCTAGAACATGAGTGATCCCTGCTTCCCTCCGCGAAGGGCCTTTCTTTTACTTTTATGTTGAGTCTCCGTCTTCTAACTTTATGCATAGTTGAGAGAGAATTTTTGCCATTCTTGATTCTACATGAATTGTCCCATAAACATCAATAATTACTTCATGATGTGATATAATTTGTTCTAAAATTATTTGCTCTAGTCTTCCTCATGAACTTTGAAGGTGTCCTGGCATTTATGTTTTGCCCCACTCTTAAGGACTAGTGAAATATCACTTTGCCATCCTTTCTCTATACCTGAAACAAACATTTATCTTTCTTTGCATTATTACTCATGATCCTTTATTTGAGATGCTCTTCATCATGAAAAGTAATTGCTTTGCTTTATTATTAAAGTTCTATTTATCATGCTTGTGTTTGAAGTTCTATGATCTCAGTACATTTTTATGATCAAGATTATATTAGTAGCATGTCACCTCAGAAATTATTGTTTTATCGTTTACCTACTCGAGGATGAGTAGGAATTAAGCTTGGGGATGCTTGATACGTCTCCAACGTGTCTATAATTTCAGATGCTCCATGATAATAGTATGCCAATTGCTACATGTTTTCTCCCTTCTTTATGTCATTTTTATCGATTTTCCGGGACTAACCTATTAACAAGATGCCAAGTGCCAGTTCCTGTTTTCTGCTATTTTTAGTTTCAGAAAATTTGTTCTGGAAATATTCTCGGAATTGGACAATTCGAAAACCAGAAGTCTTAGAAGTCCCGTAAGCATCCATAAGTCTCGAAGAGCCCCGGAGGGGGGCCACAGGGTGGCCACACCATAGGGTGGCGCCACCACCCCTGGTCGCGCCACCAGGTGGTGTGGCCCCCCTAGCCACCCCTGGCATCGCCCTTGCGCCTATATATACTCCCCGATGCATAAATTTTAGAAGAATCGACCTTTTCCATAAAATACATCTGTAGCTCCGCCGCCGAAAAGTTTTGGGGGACAAATCTCTGTTCTGGCACCCTGCCAGGACGGGGAAGTGCCCCCGGAAGCCATCTCCATCAACTCCACCGCCATCTCCATCGTCGTTGTTGTCTCCTATGATGAGGAGGGATTAGTTCTCCCCCGAGGCTAAGGGCTCTATCGGTAGCTATGTGGTTCATCTCTCTCCCATGGTGTGATCTATATGTGATCATGAGCTTCGTAATCTATTTGAATTCGTAGATGTTACTCTTCATCTTTTGCTACTCAAGTGCTTTATGAATATGAACTTTGGAGTCACCTTGTCCCGCGGTGTGAAGGTGACAGTGTGCACATCGTGTGTGTCTCCTCTATGAATTTTGGTGTTTGTCTAGTACCTTCTAGGGCGCTCATAGTGACAACCTGGGGTTAACTAGACATGGGAATGCTTACTTTAAGGAATGCTTTTTGCATCCCTACGCAATGATTAGTGTTCATTATTTGTTATGATATCTCCGTAAACATTTTGATCATGTGTAAATGTGACACTGTGTGCACCATGTGGTTTAGCATTATATTTATATTTTGTGTTGGATAACCCTATGAAATTGTGGTGTTTGCGTAGAACCATATGGGTCCCATGGTGATATCATGGGGGTTACTTAGTTGGGAAAGTGCTTACTCTGAGGAGTGCTGTTAAAGCCCTACGTATGGATTGGTGTTGTTATTCGACCAGAGAGTGGTTAAGAGTAGCATAGTGAGAGAAGATATCTAGTTATTCATTTATGTGATCATTGTTGAGAATGTCCTCTAGTGAAAGTAGAAGCCCTTGGCCTTATTACCAAGCATTGAAACACCGTTTTCCGCCTGTTCTGTTACATGTTTGCTTGCTTCCATTTCTATTTCAGATTGCTATTATCACTTATTATCATCCATATTACTTGCTTTTTACTCTTTCTTCGCCAAACTAGTGCACCTATATACCTGACAAGTATATTAGGTGTGTTGGGGACGCAAGAGACTTCTTGTATCTTGATTGCAGGGTTTCTTGAAAGGGATATCTTTGACCTCTGCCTCCGTGAGTTAGATAAACCTTGGGTGATCCACTTAAGGGAAACTTGTTGTTGTTCTACAAACCTCTGCACTTGGAGGCTCAACACTGTCTACAAGAATAGAAGTGTGCGTAGACATCAGGGTGCCACCTGAGTTCTTCATCGGTTACCACCTAAGTCGTTGATGACCCACAAGTATAGGGGGTGCATCGTAGTACTTTCGATAAATAAGAGTGTCGAGCCCAACGAGGAACAGAAGGTGTTGACAAGCAGGCTGGATAGATGATTCACTATAAACACTAGCAAACAGGTTTTTGGTGGTTTTGATATATAAGATAAATAAAGTGCAAGTAAATAAAAGATAGTAAATATAATTGCAGCGTGTGGCCCAATCCTTTTGAGAGCAAAGGACAAGCTGCTTGTTCTATTTATGATTACCAAACGTTCTCGGGGACACACGGGAACTTCGTCAAGCGCTTTTGTTTCATACATTTGATTTATATTTATTGTTTTGATAGGTGTTGTGTGGGTGAATCTATTCTAATGCACCGCCCAACTATTACTAATACATACTTGTGATTAAATCCCTTGCAAGCATCCGCAAATACAACAAAGTAATTAAGATAAATCTAACCACGGACTTAAACCCTCGGATCCTACACTCCCCCGTGCATCGGTTTCCTAATGGGGGTTTAGGTTTCTTTCACTCCGGCAACCCCACAATTAGTAACCAAATACACAATGCATCCTCCTAGGCCCATAAAGGTGAAGTGTCATGTAGTCGACGTTCACATGACACCACTAGAAGAATAATACCACAACTTAAATATCAAACCACTGGATATTACTAAAACATAATTCCACTACTAACATCTTGACTTCTCTCATGTCCTCAAGAACTAAATGAACTACTCACGAGACATCATATGGATTATAATTAGAGGTGATATAATGATGAATAACAATCTGGTCATAAAGTGCAAACACCGATAAATCTCGCAAGCATCAACTACTAACAAGTAATCCACACCGGGAGAGAGATCTAGTGAAGAACAATGATATAGAACCCTAATCATTACAGCGGGATGGAGATGGATGGTGAGAGTGATGGTTTTGGTGATGATGATGATGACGATGACGATCTTGATGATACCCGTAGCGATGACGGTGACGATGGCGATGATTTCCCGTCTCCGGAGAGGAATTTCCCCGGCAGATTTCTCCCTGCCGGAAAGCTTTTATCTCTATGTTGTTTTCCGCCTCGAGGAGGCGGCGGAAAATATCCTCGATGGTTTTTTGAGGCTTAGGGTTCCCTCGGGATGAAGTATGCCAAAGGAGGCGGCCAGAGATGGGTGATACGTCTCTAACGTATCTATAATTTCTGATGTTCCATGTTGCTATTATGCCAATTGCTACATGTTTTCTGTATGTTTTCCTACGTTTTCTTACGTTTTTCGGGACTAACCTATTGACAAGATGCCAAGTGTCAGTTCCCTATTTTCTGCTGTTTTTTATTTCAGAAAAGTTGTTCTGGAAATGTTCTCGGAATTAGACCCCATGAATCCCGAAGTTCCTATTTACCCCGGAGGCTTCCAGAAGTCCGAAAAGGAGTCGAAGACGGGCCCCGGAGGGCCCTCATCATGCCCAGGAGCGGGCCAGCCTTGGCCGTGCCTGGGGGTGGTGAGGAGCCCCCGGTTCGCCCTGATGTCGCCCTTTCGCCTATTTATACTCCCCCGAGGGAAACCCCTAAAAGAATCGATGAAATTCCACGAAACCTTCCGCGGCCGTCGTCATCGTCAACCCAAGTTTCCGGGGATAGATCTCTGTTCTGGCACCCTGCCGGGACGGGGAAGTTCCCCCGGAAGCCATCTCCATCGACGCCACCGCCATCTCCATCACCGTTGCTGTCTCCTGTGATGAGGAGGAAGTAGTTCTCCCCCGAGGTTGAGGGCTCTACTGGTAGCTATGTGGTTCATCTCTCTCTCCCATGCTGTGATCGATATGTGATCGTGAGCTTTGTAATCTAGTTGAATAAGTAGATGTTACTCTTCATCTATTTTGCTACTCAAGTGTTTTATTAATATGAACTTTGGACTCACCTTGTCCCGCGGTGTGAAGGTGACAGTGTGCACATCGTGTGTGTCTCCTCTATGAATTGTGGTGTTTGTCTAGTACCTTCTAGGGCGCTCAAGTTGACAGTGTGGGGTTAACTAGATATGGGAATGCTTACTTTAAGGAATTCTTTTTGCAGCCCTACGCAATGATTAGTGTTCATTATCCAACCAGAGAGGGTTAAGAGTAGCATAGTGAAGAGAAGATATTTAATTATTCAATTATGTGATCATTATTGAGAGTGTCCACTAGTGAAAGTAGGATCCCTAGGCCTTGTTTCCAAGCATTAAAACACCGTTTTCCGCCTGTTCTACTGCATGTTTGCTTGCTGCCATATTTATTTCAGATTGCTATTATTACTTATAACCATCCATATTACTCGAATTTCACTATCTATTCGCCGAACTAGTGCACCTATATACCTGACAAGTATATTGGGTGTGTTAGGGACACAAGAGACTTCTTGTATCCTAATTGCAGGGTTGCTTGAGAGGGATATCTTTGACCTCTACCTCACTGAGTTCGATAAACTTGGGTGATCCACTTAAGGGAAACTTGTTGCTGTTCTACAAACCTCTGCACTTGGAGGCCCAACACTGTCTACAAGAATAGAAGCGTGCGTAGACATCAATGGGCCAGTGTGGCCACACCACCCCAGGCGTGGCCAAGGGGGGCGCCGCTGGTGGCCCCCTCCGGGTCTCCTCGTGGTTGGCTCCCTCTTCTGGACTTCTAAGACTTCTCCGATGCCCCCTTCTTCTTCTGATTTTCTGAAATAGGGTATCTTGACGATGCTTTCTCCATCAGATTTCTGCTCCCGGTGTTTATTCTTCAAAAATTATTAAACATGCAAAATAAGATGAAATAACATAAGTAATGCATTATTGAAATATATCAATGAATAACAGAAAATTACAATATAAAATAGTGATGCAAAATGGACGTATCAACTCCCCCAATCTTAGACCTCGCTTGTCCCCAAGCGAAACTGAACTCAGTAAACACGACCACATGTTTATGGAGTGAGGTGTCGATAAATAAAATACAAACAAGAAGCATCACATCTTATAATTAAACTTGAAACAAGTAGAGGGAATCACAATAAAGGTGCAAAAGGGAAATCATAATTGGTGAAGGCAAACTTTATTCTTGGTCAGAGAACAATTAACAGATTGTACTTATATTTCGATCATAGTCTTTATATTAGAGCTTATAACGCAGTTTATCATGCTCAATCATAACAGTTTGTTTGCAGTCATTGATAACTTTCAAAGTGATATTCATTCAGATAAAAACATTTTTACTAAACAAGAAAGGATAAAGGACATGATTGAGTAAATCAACATATAGATGGATGGATCACAACAACTCAAATGCTTGCTTAATATAGAAAAGAGTAGTTTTACTGACTCAACATAAAATTAAAAGATAGGCCCTTCGCAGAGGGAAGCATGGATTAACTCATGTGCTAGAGCTTTTCATTTGATAAACAGAGGTATTGAAAACAATTTTGAGAGAGGTGTATGCTCATGTCAACGAATGGTAAACAGAAAACAAAGTACGTCACGAGCCAACTAGACTTCACAAGAGCGGATCCTATTGAAGGACGCAACTGGTATAGAAGGTCATACCTCTTTCTCTTTTGTTTACACAATTATGCTTTGACTGATAAATCAGGGGCAAAAATAGTGAAGAGAATTTGTAGTAATTAATTTTGGGGCTGGGCACCTCGCTGCCAGCTCTTATATCATTTGGATAAGCGAATGAAGCCACTGGTCTAGGTGTAAAGTCCAATCAACAAGTGAGATAAATATTTTCTATTTGCGTCCTCATGAGATAAAATAGGGGAACAAAACAGGTGTAATTTTGAAGATTTAAATGTAGCACCCAAGCAATTTACTTGGAGTTGCGGTTAAATACCACATATAGGTAGGTATGGTGGACACAAAAGGCATGGTTTTGGGGCTCAAGGTTTGGATGCACGAGAAGCATTCCCTCTCAGTACATGTTTTTGGCCGACAAGGTTATGTAGCAAGCATAAGAGTTGAGGGAAAACAAACAAATATACATAACCAATCATGCAATCTTCCTTGGAAGTACAAACAAAATTAACTTGAGAATACTAAGTTTATGATCCAACAAGAAAGAAAGATCATGGAATAATATATCTACATGCAAGTCCCTCTTTTCTACTTAAGCCTCAAAGTATTGTTGCTACTGACCAATGCTAAGTTTGCCAAAGCCAACTAGATTAACTTGATGCTCCAATATTGATACCAATACTAATAACAAGATCAACCATATAACAAAAATTGAAAACTAAAATAAAGTGTAGAAAGTAAATGATGAAACTTCTCATTAATATTCCATAACAGCAACTCAAATCAAGGGATTCATCGATAACCAACTAAAGGAGAGATACTTACATACTAAAAACCATCCTATATGATAACTTCTCTACTCATGATATGACTCTTCTAAAAGGTAAAAAGGTGAAAGATAAAGGTGTGATACCGCGGCACTCCCCCAAGCTTGGAACAAGCCAAGGGGATGCCAATACCAATGATGAATTAATTCTTCGGTGGTGGTGGTGAAGTCTTCTCATTAAGCTTATCAACTGACTCCTTCAAATCATCAATCACATAGATGAGCATGTGTATCAGCTCCGTATTGCTCCCAATATGGTCCTTGAACTTGTCCAATGGTGAGTCCCAGCTCTTGGAATTATTTCCCCACACCATATCAAATCGGGGGCTTTCCTCACCTGCACGGTTACAACGATCCATATCCCAGTGAGAAGGCAACTTTGCCTCAGTTATCCTAATAGATTGACACGCATGGATTGAGGTATGGAAAGGTTTTTTAATGCCTGGAAGTGGTGTCTTTGAAGCTAAGCAGTGACGTGGGGCCTTCCCTCTAGTGCTCATCCTTGTCGTCTTCTTGAAGGGTTTTGCAACAACTCCAATGCTAGTGACAGTGGCGCGTGGGTACATGTGCGGGTCTTCTTCTACATCTACTTAAGCTCCACTCTAGATCTCCTCCTCTATCTTCTAGTCTTGGAGATCATCTTCCATTGGTCCCTTGCCCTTGTTGTTGTTGGCGGAGGCCATGGTGCTTCTAAAACTGAAAACAGATCCTGGCAGAAACAGGTCGAAACAAAAACACGACGAGAAAACGATATACGGACCTCGGGGGATTCGGGGGATTAAATAGCAAAAATATACGTAACAAAAGGAAGGTGTAGTGCGAAAACGGGTCGGAGAGGGGCTCCGAGGCACCCATGTGACGCCCCGAGATCGGGCACTATGCAGATTTCAGCATTCCCGCCAAATCCGCATAATAACCGATTCCAGGTTGCCACTTATGATAACATTACAACAGTTCACGAATATTCCATAATTACAACAGAAACAGATAGATACAAGATGACTCAAACGAACCAGGGATACAACTGATATAATACAAAGATCCAAATAACAGCGGAAGAAACACACGTCCGGCTACGGACAAGATCCAAGTTGGACTAAGAGTCCTGAAGATAACCGAAGGCGTCCAATCCCTTCTCAGGCCAAGCCGGAGGGATTCCCAAGCTAACGTCGTCAGACTTCAAACCTGTTGACTGCAATTTGGAATTTGCAGCCACGAAAGAGATTCGTGGGTCAGTACGGTTAAGTACTGGCAAGGGGGATAAAACCCATACTCACAAGTTACCGGCGTAGCCATTCATCACAAGATACAAATACTTTAGGATCAACGGAAAGGAAGGGGGTTATTGCAAATAAGCGACAGCAGGCTGCACTAACCAACTACAGATAGATACTACAACTTCCGGCTAACAGAAAAGAGATAAGATCGAGTATGGTAACCAACGGAAAGTAAAACCAATCAAACCCATCCTGGATCTCGCCCCTTATCCAAAGAAGCAATCCGAGGATAACTCACACAGTTGAGTTAATGATGGTTCAGATTATTGTGTCAATAAGCCTATTACTAGTCACATTGTTAATCATTGGGTGAAAGGTTGTTAATCATTAGGTTTAAGTTGTCCTGAGTACTTGTTAGCCAGTACTTTCACCAAGTAATCCATAACCGCGGAAAACACGGCTTCTCGAGAAGATTATCCCTGCAGGGTTGCACCAATTTAGCCGTACACGCAAGAATAACCCGCCAGATGGGGAGCTAACCCACCAAGCGAGGTACTCTACACAACCAACCCTTCTTCGCATCAAGCCCAAAGCACCGCGTGCTGTGCGTGCGCGGCTAATCGAGCCCCCCGAAGAAAAGGAGGACCCTCATAGCACTGGAAGACCACGCCGCCCTAAATGCCGACTACAAAAGTTCCACCCTGGCGCCAAGGGTTCGTACCTGCATATGATGCAGCAAATGGAACACCCGAACTAGTACGGCGATTTGGACGAGATGCGAATCGAGTCAGTTGAGGGGGGCGCCCATACTCGCTTCCCACATGCGGGTAGTGCGCTCAACATGGATCAGTAGACAAGACCCTTTTCCTAATTAGGGGGTCGACACTAGCAGGCCTCAAAACCACAAAGGGCCTCCTGCCGGTGCCTTATCATCAAGTTATTATTAACAGTAGCATTAACAGGATTGATTGATTAATATTTCGAGCCCCCGGAACGGTAACAATAGTAATAGTTCGATAGTAAAAGAAGTAACCGACAACAGGCTCGAGCAAAAGCAACCCTAAGCATGCTAGATAAGAACAGGCACAAACAAAGGCTGTAGGTATGGAGGTGAGGCAATATCAAGGTTAAGGGATTCATGTGATGGGTTCGTAACAGGAACAACTACCACTAAGGCTAGCAGAAAAGAATCAATGGAAAGAATCGGTAACAAGTGATGAAAGGCAGCCATATGGCAGCAAGTGAGTATACTTGCCTGAGATCCCGCAAGGTAGCAAACTTGTCGTTGCTCACATCATCTCAACGTCCTATCCGGGAAGAAGCAACGAACCTCGAACAAACACCGGATGCAACAATTACTACTACGGCAAAAGATCCAGCATGAACAAGATATGGATGCATGACAGATTTAAAGATGCATCAAGGTAAACTAGTTGACAAGATAAACAAATTTAAATGGACCCATATGCAATTTGAGTTGCATATGAAAAGCCCAGGGATTTTGGTTAGGTTATTTGTTTTCCAACTAATCAACAGGTGCTGGTGGTTTAGTATGAGGCATGCAAAAGGAAAACAGCAAAATAACAACATTAGAATCAAATTAAAATAGGGTGTAGCAATTTAGAATTTTATTATTAGCTTAGGGAATTTTGGGTGCCTTAAAGGTAACACACAAGTACTTGTTGTTTTCAACCATCTAAATTGTCCAAAACAAATAACAAAGTTTATATTTGAAAAGAACATCAAATTTTAGTTGGATTACATGTTTCAAATATTGAAATTGGAATTAGGATGTATTTAATTATGAATTAAACAATATTAAACAAGTTTTAAATGAATTTAAAACAAGTTTGAATTTAATTGAATTTTATTTGTTTCAAAACATAATTTCAAACTCATATTTGAAAAGTTCACACTTTGATGGGTTGAAAACATATTTTGCATGTTCAAAAATATTTTATATTGAGCAAGTTATGATTTTATCAAATTTAAATGAATTAAACAAGTATTAAATTATTTAGGCAATTTACATTATTCAAACCATGAAACAGAATTTATATTTGAATAGGATATTCAAAATGGTATGAAAAACATATTTTATTTGTCTTATTTGGAATTAGTATGAATTATTTATGAATTATTGCAAATTACAGTTGAATTATTCAAATTTGAATTTTAAATGCATTTTGAAATTTCAAAACAGGAAACAAAAGTTATATTTGAAAAGGTTATTTGAAATGGCATGGAAAACATATTTTATTTGCATTTATTGGATTAATAATGAATTAGTTATTGATTTTAGAAATTTGCAATTGATTTGTTTGAATTCAAATTTAAATTGCATTTTGGAATTTCAAAACAGTGAACAAATGTGATATTTGAAAAGTTCATGATTTTCTGATTGGGATACATATTTTGTTTGTGCAAAACAGAGTTGAAATGGAAAAGATATGATTTATGCAAGTTATTTAGGGTTATTAAACATTTCCTGGAAAAGAAAAACAAGGAATTGGTCATTTGCACCGTGGGTGGGCATACCCACGCTGGATGACATGCGGGGCCCGCGCCCGCGTGGCGCTGACGAGGCGTGCGGAGGCCACGCCTGCACACAGAGACGATGGCAAGTGGGGCCAGGGTCCTCGCGGAAAGAATTGCGAAAAAGAAAGGCCTTTGCGCGGCCGCGGGGGATCGATCCCGCGACCTGCCCCTCGCGCGCACGGATCGCTACCACTGCAGCTGCTCGCGTGGTTGTGATAGTATAGAATACTGACGGAAGATATTGTACAACTACGCCTGTTAACTGAAAATTGGAACAGATCGCTTCGCTACTGAACCTGACGAACAAGAGGCAGCGATCGGCAGTTCACCGGCGCGTGCTCGTGCGTGGTCGCTGCGATGCAGTACTGGGCGTGGGTGTGATGCTTGGCGTGGAAGCGAACGGTACAGAGGAGAGGCGAGGGAGGGGAAGAAAGGAGGTAGCGATTGATCACCTGCTCTGGTCGCTGTAGTCAGTCGTCGATGGCAGAAAACGGCGGAGGTTGCCGGCGACGGCGCGGCCGGCACGGGCCTCCTCCCGCCTCCGAGTCTTCAGAGAAATTGGAGGTGGATGGGAGCGGGTTCCATTCCCGGGGTCAGGACCTCCTCGCGGTGCCCATGGCGGTCGGAGCTAAGGGGGGAAGAGGGTGCTCTGGTTGTGATCGGTGGGGTGGTTCAGGGTTCAGAAGAACCAGCAGCAGAGAGGGGAACTAGAGAGGACGGCGCTAGGGGAGAGGAACTAGGGTTTCTAGGTTTTGCAGAGGGGGAGGGGATACTTAAGGAGGGATGGTGCTTGTACGGCAGGCCATCCGGTGGGGAGGGAGGGATCGCACGGTTGTTTATGTGTTCGTACACAGTGACATCACCGTGAGGAAGACGACAGCGATGGAGGGTGAGGGGTATCGGGCCAGGAAGGGTTAGCGGGCTGGGTTGGGGTAGGAAAGAAAAATGATGGGCCATGCCCCTCTCCCTTGAGGTTTTAATTATTTGTTCTTATTTATTTTTTTATTTTTTTATTTGCATAGAACCAAATGGAAGAAAAGGAGGCTTTTTAGGTTAATAGAAATTTTATAAAAATTAGTGTTAGCTAGTTAGGTTAGAAGAAAACAAATGCCAAGTTTGGTTTTGCAGCAGATTAATTTTTAATTAATGTTTTGCAATTTAAGTCAATATTTAAAAGAATGCTTCTTATTTGGTTTTTTTATTAAAATTCAACATGTTTATTAGGGGAACCCCAAGGTAAAAATAAGCAAATTGAGTTGATTTGATTTGTTAACAACATAATTTCAAAAATGGTTCTGTTTGGGACACATTGGGTTTGAATTTGAAAAGGTTTTTAGGAATATTTGATGGGATTAATGGTTTGATTAAACCAACAATTTAATGAGTGATTTGGTTTAAATTTTTGAGTTAGTCATTAGGGTTTTAACAAGAGGGGGAAATTTATTAACAGTCAATTTGATTAAAACAATTTTCAAACTATTGAAGAACAATGAGTGGTTTAGTTTGCAAGTTTGAAATTGCAAATTTTTGAGCAAGGGTGAAAGTTTAAATTGTTTTGAAATTTTCAGTTGTGATGCAAACATGGTGCAATGCAAGGTGATGCATATGATGCAAGCAAACGAACAAGTAACACCCCAGGTGTTACAACCCACACCATGGGCAGGCGCGGTCTGGGGTGGGCCCGTGCTGTGGTGTGGTGCCTTCGGGCACCGTCTCCTACCCTTCTTCGGCTCAATATGTTTCATATTTTCAATAAATGATAAAACTATAAGTTGGAAAAGCGAGACGCGAAATTTTTCTTAACAGAACTGTTACCTATTCGAAAATAGACTTTGCGGTTTCTGGAATCTTCCCTCTAATAATCTTCTCCGGAGTCACCACTTGAATAATATCAACATCTTCATCATAAGAATCTCTGGAAATAGAATGTTTGAGTCTTTACCCGTTCACCACTTGCGTAGTGTTATCTTTAAGGGAAGCAATTTTGATTGCACCCGAACGATACACTTCTTCGATAACATAAGGTCCTTCCCATCTTGAGAGTAATTCTCCTGCAAAAAATCTGAGACGACACCTATACAATAGAACTTTCTCACCAACATGAAACTCTCTTTTAAGAATTCTCCTACCATGCCATTGTTTAACTTTCTCTTTAAAGAGTCTAGCATTTTCATAAGCTTTACTTCTCCATTCATCTAGAGAACTCAAATCAAGCATTCTTTTCTTACCAGCAAGTTTAAAATCCTTATTAAGTTCTTTCACTGCCCAATAAGCTTTGTGTTTTAATTCTAAAGGCTAGTGACAAGCTTTTCCATAAAGCATTTTATAAGGATACATACCCATAGGGTTTTTATAAGCAGTTCTATAAGCCCATAAAGCATCATTTAACTTATTAGACCATTTTTTCCTCGATTTATTAAAAGTCTTTTGCAAGATAGATCTAACTTCTCTATTTGAAAATTCTACTTGCCCAGTGGTTTGAGGATGATAGGCTAAGGAAATTCTATGATTAACATCATATTTAGCAAGGGTTTTTCTAAAACCACCATGAATAAAGTGAGAACCTCCAGATATCTAGGCACACCAAACCTGGGGAAAATAAGATCTTTAAGCATTTTTAAAGAGCTTTCACCATCAACACTCTTTGTAGGTATAGCTTCTACCCATTTAGTAACATAATTAACAACAACAACGACAAGAATATGAGTGTAACCATTCAAAGGAGGAAACAGACCCATAAAGTCAAATCCCCAACAATCAAAAGGTTTAATAACAAGAGAATAACTCATAGGCATTTCATTACGTCTAGAAATATTACCAACTCTTTGACATTCATCACAGGATAAAAAAATTTTACGTGCATCTTTAAAGAGAGTAGGCCAATAGATACCTGATTGTAGAACCTTTTGTGTGGTTCTATGTCCAGCGTGATGTCCTCCATAAGCACTACCATGGCACTTTATCAATATCTCTCATTGTTCATGATCTGGAACACATCTTTGCATAATACCATCTACTCCTTCTTCATATAAGTGTGGCTCATCCCAAAAATAATGCCTCAAATCATAAAAGAATTTTCTTCTTTGTTGAGCTGTTAATGTTGGAGGCAAATACTTGGAAACAATAAAGTTAGCATAATCAGCATACCATGGATTATGTTGGGAGTTTACCTTTATTGTAGCCAACTGTTCATTTGGAAAACTATCATTAACATGAATAGGTCATATGCAATGTTTTCCAATCTAGAAAAATTATCAGCAACAGGGTTTTCAACACCCCTCCTATCCACAATATGCAAATCAAACTCTTGTAAAGCATCACCCATCTAATAAGCCTAGGCTTAGCATCTTTCTTTTTCCATAAGGTATCTAATAGCAGCATGAACAGTATGAATAGTGACCTTTGAATCAACAATATAAGGTCTAAATTTGTCACAAGCAAAAACTACAGCTAAAAACTCTTTTTCAGTGGTAGCATAATTCTTTTGAGCAGCATCAAGAGTCTTACTAGCATAATAACATTCAATTTCTTATCTACTCGTTGTCCAAGAACATCACCTACAACAAAATCACTAGCATCACACATAATTTCAAAAGGTAAATTCCAGTCAGGTGGTTGAACAATAGGAGCAGTAGTTAAAGCCTTTTTTAAAGTTTCAAAAGCTTCCTTCCAATCATCATAAAAAACAAAAGGTACTTCTTTTCGAAGAAGATCAGTAAGAGGCTTTGATATTTTAAAGAAATCTTTAATAAATCTCCTATAAAAACCAGCATGACCAAGAACACTACGAATACTTTTAACATCCCTGAGATAGGGCATTTTCTCTATTGCTTCCACTTTAGCTCTGTCAACTTCAATACCTCGTTCAGAAATTTTATGTCCAAGAACAATTCCTTCATTCACCATAAAGTGGCATTTCTCCCAATTAAGAACAAGATTAGTTTCCTCACATCTCTCCAAAACTTTATCAAGGTTGTGCAAGCAGTTATCAAAAGAAGTTCCATAGACGGAGAAATCGCCCATGAATACTTCCACAATATCATCACAAAAACCATGAAAAATAGCAGACATGCATCTTTGAAACGTAGCAGGAGCATTACACAAACCAAAAGTCATACGTATATAAGCATAAGTTCCATAAGGACAAGTAGAAGTCGTTTTCTCTTGATCTTATGCCCTAACAGCAATTTGGGAAAACCGAGAATAACCGTCAAAAAAGCAAAAATGAGTTTTGCTAGACAACCTCTCTAGCATTTGATCAATAAAAGGCAAAGGATAATGATCTTTATTGGTAACCTTGTTAGATTTCTTGAAATCAATGCACATTCTATAACAAACTACTACTCTTTGAGGAATAAGCTCATTATTTTCATTAGGCACAACAGTCATTCCTCCCTTCTTAGGGACACAATGCACATGGCTTACCCATCTACTATCAGCAATAGGAAAAATAATACCAACATCAAGGAGTTTTAAGACCTCATTTCTTACCACTTCCTTCATCTTAGGAATTAAACGGCGTTGATGTTCAACTAGTGGCTTTGCATCAGGTTCAATATTAATAACATGCTGACATATAGTAGGAGAAATCCCCTTCAAATCATCAAGAGTATATCCAATAGCTCCACGGTGTTTCTTCAATATTCCTAATAACCTTTCCTCTTCTTTACCTGAAAGTTTAGAAATAATAATAACAGGAATGTTTTCTTATCATCAATATAAGAATATTTAAGACCATCAGGTAAAGTTTTTAAATAAAAAACAGGATCCTCCTTTGGTGGTAATGTGGTACCCAAATCTTCCACAGGTAAATTATGTTTCAGTCTCACCGGTTGACGAAGAAGAATGTCATCAATCTCATTTCTCTCTTCCATAAAGACCTCACTTTCATGGTCCTCCATATATTGCTGCAAAGCATTGTTAGGAGCAAGAGCAATAGAGGCAATCTGTTCAACTCTAAAATTCTCATTAGGAAATTCAGATTCATAAGGAGCTCTAGCAAATTTGGAGAAATTAAACTCATAAGATTTTCTATCAAATTTAGTCAATATTTTCTCTTTCCTACAATCTATAATAGCGCCACAAGTGTTCAAGAAAGGCCTACCATAGATAATAGGACAAGTATTACTAGCAGCTTTACCCAATACTAGGAAATCAGTAGGATATTTAGTTTTATCACATAAAAATTCCACATCTCTAACAATACCAATCAGAAAAACAGTTTCTCTATTAGCAAGCTGAATAACGACATCAATATCTTCAAGTTCATAAGAACCAATTTCATGCATGATTTCTTTATAAAGCTCATAAGGAATAACACTAGAACTTGCACCAATGTCACACAAACCATAATAGCAATGATCACCAATCTTAACAGAAAGCACAGGAACACTTGTTTTCTTATGTCTATTTGGATGTGAGACAATATTAGAAGCATCCTCACAAAAGACAATATGTTCATTCTCTATGTTTTCACATACAAGGTCTTTCACTATTGCTACAGCAGGTTCAACAGTTATTTGTTCGTCAGGTTCAATAGATTTCTTTATGCTCTTGTTAACCACACTAGCTACAATAGAGTGTTATCACCTCTAATTTCTTTATGCTCTTGTTAACCACACTAGCTACAATAGATTTCTTGATGCTTGTGAGCTTTATCGGTGTTTACACTTTATGACCAGATTGTTATTATCCATTATATCACCTCTGATTATGATCCATATGATGTCTTGTGAGAAGTTCGTTTAGTTCTTGAGGACATAGGAGAAGTCATGATGTTAGTAGTGGAATTATGTTGAAGTAATATCTAGTGGTTTGATATTTAAGTCGTGGTGCTGTTCTTCTATTGGTGTCATGTGAACGTCGACTACATGATACTTCACCTTTATGGGCCTAAGAGGATGCATTGTGTATTTGGCTACTAATTGTGGGGTTGCCAGAGTGACATAAACCTAAACCCTCGTTAGGAAACCAATGCACGAGGGAGTGTAGAATCCCGAAGTTATAAGGTTGTGGTTAGATTTGTCTTAATTACTTTCTTGTATTTGCGGATGATTACGAGGGGTATAATCACAAGTATGTATTAGTCCTAGTTGGGTGGTGCATTAGTATAGGTTCACCCACACAACACTTAACGAACAAATAAATATTAATCAACCGTATGAAGCGAAAGCACTTAACGAAATTCCCATGTGTCCTCGAGAACGTTTGGTAATCATAAGTAGAACAATCGGCTTGTCCTTTGCTCTCAAAAGGATTGGGCCACTTGCTGCAATTATATTTACTGTCTTTTATTTACTCGCATTTATTTATCTGCTATATCAAAAACCACCAAAAACCCGTTTGCTAGTGTTTACAGTGAATTCTCTATCCAACCTGCTTGTCAACACCTTCCGCTCCTTGTTGGGTTCAACATTCTTATTTATCGGAAGTACTACGATACACCCCCTATACTTGCGGGTCGTTGATGCAAACATTGGTAAACCCCAAGTGGAAGGTTATGAAGAGTGCAGCGGCAAGTTTTCCCTCAGAAAAGAAACCAAGGTTGAATCGACCAGTAGGAGGAAGGAGTAACTTTAGAAGGATGAAGCAGCTGAGATAGCAGGGTGCATTACCGGTTCAGAAGCAACGTGGAACCTACACAACAAAATCAAATCACTTTGCCCCAACGTAGCAATGAGGTTGTCAATCTCACTGGCTTTGATGAACACAAAGAGGTTAAATGTATGGTGTGGAAAACAGTAGGAATACAGTATGAAAGCAGTAGGTGTTTTATCAGTTTGAGGAAAATGGACCGAGGTCCACAGTTCACTAGTGGTGTCTCTCCGTGAAAGATAAATAACATGTGTGGTGAACAAATTACAACTGGGTAATTGACAGAAATAAAGGCTGCACCATAGTGCATATGCAAGACATAAATATTACTATGTGATTCATGTGGGAATTATAACAAAATACATAGACCGTCATCCAACTGCATCTATGTCTAATAATCCACCCTCCGAATATCATCCGAACAAATGTTGGGTATTAAGTTGCAAGCAACAGATTATCGCTGTAAGCAAATTGTGTAATGTAAACAATGTAAACTAAGTAAATGATGGCTAGGTTGAGACTCCAAGTGCAGAGTGTGTAGCTAGTGGCAAACCTTCTTCCCCACGAGGGTGACTCGAGGGTTTATATCGAACTCTTGGGGAGCCAGTATTTCAGCAGTTGTCTTCCAAGCTTCCTCCAGGATCCTGCAAACAAGTAGAGAATTTTGTGCCCTCAACCTCACCAAGTGGTTGTCAAGCACAAGGTGTGAGACTTCTAAATTGCAATGCAAAACTGAAAGTAAATGTGCAATAATTAAATCTACTACTAAATGCAAATGAGAAAATAAATATGCAATGGATTGTTTTTGTATTTTTGTGATGCAAGTGGTGATGGAGATAATGTAAATTTGAATTGGAGACGCAAGTACAGTAAAGTGCAAGTAAAGTAAATTGCAGCAAAGTAACTAGAGTGTTTTCTTATATTTAAAATAGGACCGGGGTTCATGGTTTCACACTTGCATTCTCTCAAATAAAGTGGTAGACGGTGGACATAAAGAATTACATGTGAGATTACAATAACATGTTTAACATTGAGTACTTTCATATGGGCATCACGTCCTAGCATAGAGATCTCTACGGTCATATTGATCCCTCTTATACTCCACCAAGATGCGAAATAAATCATAACACCTCGATAATTAAGGAAAAACCAGAGTGTAGCTTTAAGCAATGTGACATGAAGTTGAAGTAAGAACTTGCTAGATCTAGTCATGGAGATTGATTAGTGTCACTTCAAATCCCCGGTAACAAGGTACTCCTTTTTATCCCCAGTGAGGTAACTAAGAAAGGTGTAACAAAACCTAAGTGGATCGCTGAACTTCTGTCACTTTCACAGCACTAGCTACCCCCCATTACTCCAATTAATGCACCCATCACCCCACACACGCTCTCAAGAACTAGATTGATCAAAGCTAGCAAATAAGAACGGTGTACATAAGATACATCTACTCAAATAACTCAAGAGAAACAATTGCAATCTCAGATTCAATAACTCGTAGAAAAGATCCACCACATAGGAATTACAACGGTGCCCGTAATCATGTGAGGCAGCTCATACGGATCTAATTAGTGAAGCACATAGAGAGAGAGAGATACAAGTGCTACTTCCACAATCCCATAGCCCTGGGGTGGACTACTCCCTCTTCATGGAGATGTCGATGGAGATGACGTTGGAGGGGTAGGAGATCACACCGGCGGCGCCCCGGCGGAGTTTTCCCCCTCCAATTTGGAACTTTTGGTCTCTGTTTCGATGTTTCGGTGTTTCGGCGGTGCTCCTCTCCGTAAGGGTATAGGGGACCCTTTTTATAGTCGGTTTTTGGTCAATACGGAGTCGGTAAGTCGAAGATGGAAGGAATTGGGGTCACAAGGGCCAAAAGGGGGCCTCTCACGCGGCCAAGGAATCTGGCCGCGTGGAGGGTCCTCTTTTGGGCCTCCTTGCCCAATTCTCTTGGATCCTTCGCCCACAAGTCTTCTCCTTCCAAGAAAATGACCCCCGCAGATTTTCAGGTGATTTCGCGGAAGTTTGCCCCCTGAAACGTCAAAAATATAGAAAACGGGGTTTCTGACAGGCAGGGTTAATTCCATAAAAGTTGGGGGACTTTGTAATTTAACCCCAAAATACTATAAAACATTGAATTATACCCTTATATGATGCAATATGTAATAGAACCATGTGAAAATATGAAAAATTCATCTATGCATTTTACATGCATCAACATCCCCAAGCTTAACCCATGCTCGTCCTCGAGTATGAAGGTGATAAAACTAAGATGGGTTTTGCATATTGAAACAATAATGGGATATCAAGGAGGATGATGCATGCTACATATAATCAAATGATTAATACTAGAAATGAGTAGCAATATACAATTCATGTTGTAAGAAACATCAAATATGCAAGCAAAGATGCTTCATGAAAGTTCACAAAGTGTATAATGAAATAAAAGCACTATGGACCAAATGCATACACAAAATGAAAAATAAAATCCTATATTGGTCAAAGAATAGCATAATGGAGAATAGAAAATATGGTGGACACTTTGGAGAAAACTGAGTAAAGGTAAAACATGATCAAGTCTTATTTAGCCTCTAAATTATTCAACTAAAATTACTAACTGAAATGTGGTATCCATTGATCTAGGACTCTCATTGCCCTTTTATCACTAGCATCTTAAAATTGTGAGTATTGAAGTAATGAGAATGACAAGGTGGTTGAAAGCCTCATGCCCCGTGAGTGTGAAAACCTACTCCATGATTACTCAACTTAAGATTCCTAATAAGCTTTGTACAATCATAATAAGTATTAATGACATCATAGAGAACCGCAAAGAGTACCTCTTGCCCATGACATGGAAACAAGCCCATGTTACAATGACAAGATGAACAAACGGAGTAGACTCATCATCCTTTTTATTTTCAGTCACTATTATGCATAGCTTCTTATTTTATTATAGGATGTGTTGTAGAGTCACTCAAGCTGTAAGTAAATTTCCACCATGATAAAGCATGGCTTGGGTTAGCGGCCCAATGCGTTTCTCTAGTAATATAGATACTTACTCATCAAAACTTACTATTCCTCTATTTCATTTCGGCATGGCAGGAGTCCAAAAACAAAAGTACATGATATCAACCAAATGTAAATTTTTTGTGCAATGTTGAAAGCTTTCCGGTGATACACGTTTATATCTAGCTCCCAACCACACACTTGTCAAACGCAAAACTTGTGGCTCCCATTATTGGGTCATGTTTATTAGATGCATAAAGAGTAAAGTGTGCCTTCAAAGTTCGTGAGAGTCCTATCCCAAGTTCAACCCATGACAATTAATAAAGTGAATATATTAATTTAGAACATAAATAACACAATAACATGGTGAACATACTCTGAATAGCAATGAAGCTAATGGGAATATATGGTGGACTCACTGGAAATACTTGGCTAAGGAGTGTTGGAAACAAGTTTTTACTTGTTGGAATTTTTAAATTTTTGGGCTAGCAAGAGGGAGATAGTTGACCAGCTACTATGCATGCATATGTACATAGAACTACTCATTTCATGACAAACTAAATAAACCAGCAATTAACATCAAGGACATGAATAAGATATAGCTCAAGACAACATTATTGCAAATTTCTACACATAAAAAGCCTATAAATCATGCAAACATATGTAGCTCTTCAAATCAACCATGGCATCCCTATTCCAAGTCATAATACTAGCATCCAATACATTCCAACCCCAAACTCCAGTAGCTAAATCTCATATAAAATGATGGTGGTGGTCTTATCAAAACAAAAATAAAATAAAAACTAGACGCTTCAAGTCTCTACGATAAATGCTTTGTTTAGAAAAACAGAAAGTAGACGTGTGCTAACCAAAAGAGTGTAGCTCCAGTGGGGTGTTCATCACATCCCAAATCTTATGTCTTTCACCATTCTTGGATGTCTTGAGGTGCAGCTCCTCTATTCCCTGTGAAAAAAACTTCACAAAACATGTTTCTCCCATTCTTTTTCTGTGTGGTGAGATTAGCAAGGACAAACAAATCACATGCTTGCTGTGCAAAATTCCAAATCAAATGCTCCAGTATATAGACAATAAGGTTCATTATGTTGTATGTTCACTCTCTTTCTTGAAAGAATCATGGAAATTCGATTCCCAAGCCCAAAGAGTGCATAAAACAAAAGAAGGCAGAATCTGTCCAGAAAAGCAGCAGCAGCAAAATGAACGTTTTTCCCTAAGCTAGACTCGTAAAAAAATTAAGAAAATTTTTGTGCTTACAGAGGACGAAAAGTTTCATAACATACTAAAAAAATAGCTCAATCCGACGTACCAATAAAAAACGTAAAATCATACGGTGAGCAGACTCGTGCTGAAACAGAAATTTCATGCACTAGGATAGCAACTTATAAGTCCAAATGGGTTTGACTTGACTCTTTATTGAAAACTCTAGAATTAAAACAAAAAAAACTAATCTCTTGAGACAGCAAGAGGACACTAGGAAAATCCAAACAAAAACAACCGGGTTGCCTCCCGTAAAGCGATTTCTTTATAGCCATATAGCTAGGCTTTACTTACTTGATAATCAAGAGGGATAAAGCTCATGAGGGAGCTTGTTCTTCAGCGTGCCCCTCTTCCTTGGGAAGTGCTCCATGCTTTTCTTGTGAGGGAACTGAAACTTGACATTCCCTTCCTTGGAGTCTATGATTGCACCTGTAGTACGAAGAAAAGGTCTACCCAAAATAATAGGACTAGGGGATTTATCCCCCATATCCATAATAATGAAATCAACGGGTACGAAAGTCATGTGCAATTCAATCATAACATCTTTTACTTGTCCTACAGAATGTTTAGTAGAGTTATCAGTAAGGACAAATTCACTTGAGCACTTCTCTAAATTTTCTAGTTCTAGCAATTCATATAATTCTTTAGAGAGTACCGATACACTAGAACCTAGATCTAACATAGCATGGTGAATTTCTTTTCCAATTGAAACTAGCACCTTGGGGATCTATGCATCCCCAATCTTAGGAGGTATCATGGCCTCATTCTTGTACCTAGCAATTTTTTCTTGCAAGACATGATTAGCAATATAAGATCCAAAGCCAGGTTGATTAACATTTATAGTGGGATCACTAGCAAATTTTTGTAGAGTAGCAATAAGTTCTTGCAAGCTACTTTTTTCTAAATCAAGCAATGGATCCTTAATTTCAGTAAGAATCATAATTTCCTCTACTTTTACTCTCTAATTTAGCTAGCATGCTTGATTCATGAGGACTAATTTCATCTTTGCTAGCAAGATAAGACATATATGGAAGTAAATATTCAGGGTACTTCACTATTTCATTCAAAGTTTCTTCTAAGCTAGTAGGGACATGCTCACTTGTATTCTCAGTAATATGATCAATATTTTCAATAATAGGAGCATCAATAGTAATAGAATTCATTCTTACACTAGGTTGTGCTTGTGGCTTTCCTGCTGACATGCTTAATAGAGTTGCTTGATTATCAGCTAATTTTGACAATGCTTTATCTAAATTCGAAGATTGAAGTTGCAATCCTTTAATATCACTACTAATGGATGCAATAGACTTATTTAACTCATGTATCATAGCATTGTGACTAGCAACTTGTTCCATAAGCAATTATAAATTCAGAATTTCAATAGAAGGCTTCCACTTATTTTCATTAGCATTAGGATATGGAACAAAAGGTTTATTTGGCACAAGGAGGTTTACTATATGAATTGTAAGCATTACCAAAACCATTGCTACCATAATTCCTAACAAAATTAACATCCACACTTTCAGAATTACTACCAACTAGCTCCTGCAAAGGCACATTCTCCATATTTTGTTTATTAATAAAAGCAAGAATAGTGTCCATTTTAGAAGACAAATCATTGGTTTCTTCAATTGAGTTTATTTTCTTAGTGGGATTGGGTGCTCTTTTAGTATTCCATTGACTATAATTTTGCAATATGCTTTCTAATATGCTCTTGGCCTCTCCTACAGTTTTACTCATAAAGGCACCTCCAGCAGCAGAATCAAGTATATTTCTAGACATGTAGTTTAGACCATTATAAAGAGTGTAGTATGGTCCATTTATTTACTCCATGTGATGGGCATGTTCTAAGCATTAATTTAATTCTATCCC
Organism: Alopecurus myosuroides; assembly: GCA_028641055.1. NCBI lineage: Eukaryota > Viridiplantae > Streptophyta > Magnoliopsida > Poales > Poaceae > Alopecurus > Alopecurus myosuroides. The sequence continues at coordinate 2,158,299 of JAPCYS010000008.1, read as the reverse complement.
ATGCCATGGCTACATGTTCATTATCATTTTGCCTAAATGAGAGGATATTATTCCTATTTTGCAAAAATTTAACGGGAGGATAATATTTCTTAATGAAAGCTTCTTTTAAATCATCCCAAGACTTTATACTAGCTGTAGGTAGTGAAAGTAACCATTCTTTAGCCTTTCCTCTAAGTGAAAAAGGAAATAATTTCAGTTTTAAAACACCACTTTCCACATTTTTAAATTTTTGCATATCACATATTTCCATGAAATCATGAAGATGCATAGAGGCATCCTCCATAGCACTACCACCAAATTGCTCTCTAGTAATTAAATTCAATAAACTAGGACTTACTTCATAGCTTTCAGTTTGTATTTCAGGTGTAGTAATTGGCCTAGCAATGAATTGGTCATTGGGTGTATTTGTGTAGTCACTTAATTTAGTTCTATCACCCATTTTAACAGTTTTTATGTAGTTTTTAATTTGTATGCAAAACTGAAAAGTAAAGTAACTAGGAAAATTCGAAATACTAAAATAATCTAGATAACTAAATGCAAAACTAAAATGCAAACTAAAATAAAATATGCAAGACAAAACAAAAACAAAAACAAGACAAGAAACAAAACAATCTACTTGAAAGAAGGTGGAGATAGAAAGGACGGTACTCACGTAGGTGCAACCTCCCCAAGCTTAGGTGTTTGCACACCTTGTTGGTGATGAAGATTTCTTGTGAGCTCCCTTGGACAACTCCTTCACCTATGGCTCCCCGGCAACGGCGCCAGAAAAACGCTTGATTGATAGGTTGAGACTCCAAGTGCAGATTGTGTAGCTAGTGGCAAGCTTTCTTCCCCACGAGGGTGACTCGAGGGTTTATATCGAACTCTTGGGGAGCCAGTATTTCAGCAGTTGTCTTCCAAGCTTCCTCCAGGATCCTGCAAACAAGTAGAGAATTTTGTGCCCTCAGCCTCACCAAGTGGTTGTCAAGCACAAGGTGTGAGACTTCTAAATTGCAATGCAAAACTGAAAGTACATGTGCAATAATTAAATCTACTACTAAATGTGATGGAGGGATGATAACCCGGTAGGCCAACGCCAAGGTGTAACTCGGCCCAAAGGGCGCTGCGCAAGACCCGGCTTAGGGAAAAGGAGTTTCTAGAAGGCCCAAGAGTGTAGGCCTCGTAACCCGGATTGTGGGTTCCGATAAGGAAATTTAGGGTTTGTAAGAAGTGTCCAGGTAGGACTCCGAGTATGCCTTGGATAGTAAGCCAGGGGGTCCGGATATTATATAAGTGGGCCCCTAGTGTTAGGTTAGACACAATCACGCGATCGCGAGATATTCGAGTATCCATTGTAACACGAGAGTTGAGATAATATATTCAGATCGGAGACTCGGCGACTTGATTGCCGGCTACCAGATCGCATATCACCATGGTTTCCCTTGAGCTAAACCCTCTCCCAAACACCAGAGTCGAATTGCCCCAAGATAAGTTACCCCCGGTAACGTCTGCCGTGATTATCCCACGATAGTTGGCGCCCACCGTGGGGCCTACGTCCAAGGGTGTTTACATCACGGGAGAAGCTCGGGAGAACATGAAGAACCTAGTCGTTGGCGAGATCTACACCAACCCCGAAGGAGAGAAGATGGTGGACGATTTTGGCTGGGGGCCAGAGTCGGATCTGCTCGAATCCGGATCTGTCATCACAATCGGCCGGGTCAACGTCTTGATCGGCATGGTACGTACGTCCGGTTCAATCCCTGATGATTTTGGATTTGATTCTATGTCAGGAGAAGCGACCTGCGTACAGTCGGATGGAGAAGAATCGGTCGGGACGGTGGATCCGGTAGAAGAGCCCCCCACGAAGAGGGAACAGCCGGAGGATCCGGCATGGACCCCGCGTGGCCGGATCATGAGAGAAGATGATACCGAGTCTATCCTGCACTTGCTAGAAGACCGGTACGAGGAGGATAGCTGTGATGAGGAAGAATACGAATCTTCACCAAGCATCGCGCGCCAGGTCGCGGTTTACACGGCCCCTGCAACCAATCTCAATCAGGGGGACGTGACTACGGCCGCGGTCGGAGCAGCGCGAGCATTGGCCCAGCAGCAAAACCCGACCGACGGAAATCCGGTTCCGGCCCGGGTTGACGGAGAGTCGGCTTCAGTTACCAGCCGGGCGGCGGATAGCGAGTTGCAGGCGAATATGTTCGGGTATCTGGCAAACCGGACGCCAGGGGCGGGTCCTTCAAATCCACAACACCCGGCCCTGTTCAATAACAACATGATCCTGGATCCCACCGTGCTAGCCACAGTCATAACCCCGGAAAACGCAGCGGCACGTGCTAGGGATCTGGATGTAGCCCGTCGTGCATTGGAGCAACAGAGGAGAGAAGTGGAAGCAGAAAAGCAAGCGGTAGCCACGCGCCGGCGCGAGCTGGAAGCGTTGGAGAACCGGCTCCGGGTCGAATCAACTAGGATGCATCAGAGATACCAAACAAGATTACCAGCCACGGGTGGAGTTCTAAACCCGGCTGCGCTGTTCACCACACCCCAGGATCAGCCAAACCCGGCCGCAAATCAAGAAACTGTACATCAGCCCGCGACCGGAGGAGGACAGCCGGCAAACGTACAGACCGGGTTACCCACATTACAGACTGGGGTTGCTGTTGGTAACACAGCGCCACCACCACCAGCATCACGATTTCGTACACCACCAGGTCACTTCAACAACCCCATGGACAATGTATACGCAGCAACGTTGGCGTTGGATCGAATCCCCGTAAGAGAGTCCTCCCACGCGAAGGAGACCCGGCGGGCGATAGATTTATTGCGCACGGCGGTGGGTCAGCAAGTTAATTACCCGGATAATAGGAGTGGAATGCACGGAACACCATATATCAGCCGGCAGCATGGCAATACCGGCAATATTCAAACAAGCTCGGCACGGCGGAGGGCAGAGCAGCAGCAAATGCCGCCTCCTCCCGCGTTCAGGCAGCGCCAGCAGCATCAGCAGCACAAGCTATTGTGGATAGTTCTAGAGCCAGGCGAGCTGCGGCCGGGTCTGCGGTACACGGACCAGTAGCAGCACCACGTCCAGCCATACCCCCCGCAGGATCGCATGTTTCCCGGGTGAGGCCAGTACCGACTAATCTCGCTGGCCCCAAGTGTCTGTCGGATAACATCAGGGCTGAGCCTTACCCGGATAAATTCAAGGAACCGGGTAAAGTAGTGAATTATGAGCCGACTATGGACCCAGAAACATGGTTGAGCAGCTATGAGATGGCTATGTCGATTCGCAATGCATCTGAAAATCTTCAAGCCAAGTTCATGTACTTAATGATGTCAGAAGGAGCAGCAAAGTTGTGGTTCAACAATTTACCGGAAGGATCTATCAAGTCGTGGGGTGAGTTGAAAACTGCGTTTATCAAGCACTTTCATGGAACGTGCAGGAAGCTATTTACTATTGATGATCTAGAACGGTGTGTGCAAAAGAAGGGAGAATCGGCGCGCAGCTGGGTGCGCCGGGTTATGGAGATACTTCACTCATCCACGGACATTCAGCCAAAGGATGCGTTACAAGCTATGGCAAAGACGTGCAAGTATACACCTTTAGTGCAAAAGCTAACTCGCATGAAATCAAGTCGGAACGCTTCAGAGGTTACGATGGGAGAGCTAATGGATGCATGCAACAAGCACGCTGAAACGGATACCACAGAAGAGGACATTGATGACAAGAAAGCAAAAGCGAACACGAGCAATAATGGAAGAGCCGGCAACGGGTCTGTGCCGGGTAACAACGGAGGTAACAATGGGAACAACCAGAACAAGCGCCCGTTCGAGGGGAATTCCGAGTTTGTCGCCAGCACAGAAGCCGGGTCTTTGAGACCCAGAGCAGAAGGAAATTTCAACGGAGGAAATCATAACGGAGGAAACTATCAAGGTCCACCAAGGCTGGGTAACAACTGGGATATCTTCAGAATGGCGTGCCCGAAACACAGCAGGAACGGAAGGCCGGCTAACCACTCATTGGAGCAGTGCGTGGATTTGCAGAGATGGAAGAACGAGGAAGTAAACAAGGCTATGTGAGGTGCAGGCCGGGGAGGAGGACCGGGTCCGGGTGGAAACCCGGGCAACGACTGTCGTGGTGGCGTCACGGCAGATGCCATAGGATGGCTAAAGTTGTGGGGACGATGGACGCAGGAGGCGCTCGGGGAGGGATCACGCGACGAGTAGCCGCGTGAAGTATGAAACAAACACTACACACAACACGATCTACCCAGGTTCAGGGCCCTCGTGAGGAGGTAAAACCCCTACTCCTGCCTTTCTCTCTGTATTTTGATGTCTCACCGAGTAGCCACAGTACAAATGTTCTTGCTACCGAGGAGCCACTCTTCTCTCTACGTAAGGAACTAGGTCAAGAATCTGAGCCCAACGTGTGATCCCTCGCGTAGGAGGGGGCAGGGCACCTTATATACTCGGTGCCCAGCCGGATACAGCCAAATACAAACAGATGTCGACATTGTGTGCACACCGTCCTTCTTCCGAGTTCCCGCTGACAGCTTTGGCTTCTAAGTTTGTCCTGGTGCGGAAAGTCGTTGGGCAAAACCAAGTAACCAGTCTGTTATCACTGCGACGAACACAGAATAGGTCCCCCTATCCTGCGATGCCCTGCTGCCACACTGTCGCTGTCAGGCACGCCGTCCTCAGATGAACAGTGCCAAGTACGGACCCGGGATACGCGGGATTCTGTGTCAGAACGGCTCCTTTGACTTCTGTCCCGAGTAGATTCCCGCCATTTCTACTCGGGCCAACTCTCCTACTCGGAGGAACATGATTCTCTTGACTCGTCCTTCTGGCCATCTATGTGTGGGACCGGGTAGCAATCGACCGGGTAGCGAGTACCGGGTAGCCGGCTACTCGGCCAAACACCCCTTCTGATCTCGCCTTTAGCACTTGCCTTTACCCTACTCGGGGGTAACCCCCCAACAGCAGTCCCCGAAGCTGGTAGAGTCCTGCGAACTCGTTCACTGGGCCCTGCCAGCTTAAAAACCAACCTTGACAGTCTTGCCCTTGAACCTTGAGATACCGAGTAAAACCTCCGAGTAGCACTTGATTTTGTTTCTTCTCTTCCGAATAGGACCACTTTTCTTCTCTGTAGCCGAGTAAAATGACTTGGTAAAATCTTGAAACGGAATCTCTGCGTGGCAGAGCATAATCCGGCTTTCCGCGCTGCAACTGGGCACGTGTCACGCAGACACGACCCCGACGCCTCGGTGCCCGGGAACTGACAGGCCACGCGCCCAGTTTTCACGGCCTGGGCCCACTAGCCTGTCATGTCCCATCAAGCGCAGTAATTGCCCACGATCTCGTCGTGGGATCTAATGCGGCCGTTACGCGCGCGTTCCGCGCTATGTGCGTTTCTAACCGGCCCACAGATCCCACGCCGCACGGTTTCTGCCACGATCGATCCCACTACCTCAATTCGTAACGGCAACCCGAGGAGCGGTATATATACCTCCTCGGTAACTCCTTCTTCTTCTTCCGCTCCCACTTTCCCCTCGTTCCCTCTCTCCCGCCGCCGCAGAGCATCTCGCCGTCGCGCATCTCACCGCGCCGCTGCGAGCTTCTCCACCCAAATTCCTTCAACCTTTCAGCCAATCTTTCCTCCACCGCGATGGCTCGTGACGACGACGCTCGCGCCGGCTGGGCCAGATCTGAGGTCACTGCTGAGGATTGCCAGTGGCTCGTGAACACCCGGAGAGTTCCTCCCGGTGTTCGCTGTCACATCCCAATTTTGGAATACCTGATAACACAGTTGTTTTGCTAATTGCTTGACAATTAATCTTTGGTTGTATTTGTTTGAGTGCAACTAAACAAACTAATTATATAAACTTACATGGCTAAGAAATTGAAAACAAAATATTCAACATATTGTTCCAATGACCTTGGCAATATTTTCTAAAGTAAATATTGATCAAAGAGTTTTCCAAAAACATCTTATGAATCTCATACGTGTTGAATATTATTCCGAGACCTAAATTAAGAAAGAGGAAACACTTAATAAAATTTTCCTAAAAGATTATCAGAAAAAGAGGCATTCTTAGATGCTTCACCAAAATCTTATCAAATGTTTTTCCAACCTTGCAAGCTTAAAAACAAAGGTATTGGAGAGCATTGACTTTCTATCTCAAGTCACATAAAGATTTTGGCAAAGCATTGTTAAAGAAAAGCCAAGTGCCTTATTAAATTGAATTTCCAATATTTCCAGAAACCGAAAACTAAAACAAGTTAGTATTGGAAACTTTCCTCAAATGATTTGAAATTCATACCATTGCTTCCTTATATCAAATAAGGAACACACACAAGAGGAGACCAAAATTTGAATCCATTAAAGCCCTGAAAACATGGTTTTTCTCCACAGCAACATTTGGGATTTTGAACAAGTTTGTTCTACAAACTTTCTCAAAATGACATGAAATAAATAACAAATGCTCTATATCATAAATGAGGATTAAAACCAAAAGGGAATAAGTTTTTAAATAATTTAAGTTGCCAAAAAACCCTGTTTTCTTGACAGCACCTTTTTGAAATTTGAACAAGTTTGTTCTATGAAGTAACTCTAAATGACTTGAATTTTCTACCACATAAGGAAAACATCAAATAAGGAATGTGTGACAAAAATTATCATTTTTGGAAGCTCCTAAGTAGGTTAATAAATTCCATGTTCATTTATGTAAGAATTCAAATTTGAACAACTTTGAATTATCAAGTTTAGGCAAATGAGCCAATTTTCATATATGTTGTACATCTTAACTAGTAAGAATTTTGGGCAAAGGGATTTCAAATTATGACTTTGTTTGCTTAGGGAAAACATCCATTTTCAGAGAGGAAAAGGACCTATTTGTAATTGCTAGGGACCAAAATGTAATCCTAGTCACATGTGTCCTTCTTCTTCCTGTAGCAAGCAGTAGAGGGCATGGCTGCCCATGCCCCATTGCTTCGACTAGAAGCTTGCTAGATGGTTTTAAAGCCCCCATGTGCACCTCTGTGCCTCTCTACCTGCTCCCTCTCTCTCCCCTTCACAGAGCTCTCTCTCTCTCTCTGCACATTTTCACAAAAACCGAACCCTAAGATAGTTGGTCGCCGGCGATTCGGCCGTTAGAGAGCACGCCGCCGGCAGCCGTTGTGCTCATCGTCTCCGCCCCGTCGTGGTGATCCTCCCTGCGGAAGGAATCGAGGCGGGAGCCCTCGAGGAGCCCGCGCCGTCCTCGCTTCTCCCTCGAGCCCGGCGGACTCCAGCGAGGGATTCCTCCGCCCTCGAGCTTCCTCCTACTTCTACGAGCCCTCCGTGGCGTTCACGGTGAGAAGGCGCTCCTCGCCGCCTTTTTCCCCTCTCCATCTCCCCCTGGAACCCCGCCGCGCCTTGCTCGTTTCCGGCCACCGTGCGCCGTCCGTCGCCGCCGCTCTCCGGCGTTTCCCCGGAAGCGAAACCACCCCTAGATGGTTCCCCGCAACAAGAGCTTCGCATAGATAGTTTTAATTCGCGAAATGGTAAACGAAAACACGGATTCGACCTCGCCGGAGTTGTTCCGCCGGCGAGTGACGTCGCCCTGCCGTCACGATGACGCCAGCCTCCCTTGACCCCGCGCTGTGCAGTCAAACTGACCCGTGGGCCTGGTCTTGCCCGCGTGGCAGCCCCCGTGGCGTCCTGGCCCGCTGGTCAGTGGCTTTGGGTGGATCTGCTCGCGGTGCGTCTAGATCTGGCCGGCCCAAAAACATATCTGGCCCAAGTTTAGTTATTTTTCCAATTTCTTTTTACAGAATGATACATGGTTGCTTTTGGCTCTAAAAGGCAACCTAAAATATGTTTTTGACCAAACCAAAAATCACAGTGGTAAACAAACAAATTCTAAACCACCTCCAACTTGTAGATATACTTTTGGATGAACATTTTTGAAATTAAAAATGATTTGGCAACAGGTACCAGAAACACCAAAATGAGCACCATTTTTATTTCACAACTCAGAATGAAGTGAGGCCAATTGCATTGGAAATCCCATGAAATTTCCTAACAGGAGCAATTAACCTTGCTTCCAAATTCCTAGTATTTTTGAAATGGCATGCAATTTGGTAAAACACCAGAGAGCACTTTGGTGATTTTTATAAAATTATTAAAAATGATTTTTGATGCAAACTCAATTGGATGGTCTTGTATATGTTTAAGGATATCCAAACCTAGAAGGGTTTAATTTTTAGAGCATCCTAGAAAATTTGGTGGACAGATCTTTGTTTCACCTGTTTCTGCCATTTTGGCATTTTAACTATTTAAATTGTGTGATTATATTTTTGTGTTGCAATGTTGTTTTCTAGCATGTATAAGTTGTGTGAACTTGTTTTATAAGATTTTCTTAGATATTTTAGCATGTTAGAATGTGTGGACTTGGGTGGAGAAGAAATAGAATTTTTATTAATAGCATATGTTATTTTATTCTCTAGTAAAATCTTGCATAGCAATTTTTTGAGTGATGAATTGATGTGCAAGCACTTGGATTTTTTGATTGGATCCAGTACCATGTTGGTAATTATATTGTGTGGTTATCACCTCTGCTAGCTTGCATTTGAGTTGGTAGAAAAGCATGAGTAGCTTTGTCATAACCATGAGAATGTTTGGAAAAATTCTCTCATGTGTAGAATTTTTAGCACAATATTTGTGGTTGAGTAGCCACATATTTTTATGTTGTATTCATAGGACCAGTAGCATTTTGATGATGTTTTTATGAGTACTTGACCCCTAGATTTTTCACTTGTGTGAAAATAATAGCATGAGTAGCATTGCCTTGCTTATTTAAGCACCCTATTATTTTCTGCTAGTATTGTTATTGCACTAGGTGCTAGTTTAGGTTTTTGATAATTTTTGTCAAGTATGACCAGAGGCATTGTGACCTCTTAATGCTTTGTTATGCTAGTGGAACACCCACTGGTTTCATTGCATTTTTGGTGGAAACATTATTTCCCCCACACTGGATGTGTTTCTTTTATATAGTTCTCTAACTATTGAGTGCCTAGTATTTTTTGCTTGGGATTTTAAGTGCTAAATGAAAATGGGTATGATTCTGTTTGTAAGTGGTTGTAATCATGTGTGGCTTGCTAGGAAAAATCCATCTTTCGATTGTTGTTTGATTCCTCTAAGTAATGCCCTTTTTATTACCACTAATATATAGGAGTTGCCCTGCAAAATGATACCTTGTTTTATCCAATGGGATATTTTTGTTATAGCAAGTATAGATGTTTTTCACTCCTGTTTTTATGACATGGACCCTCTGGTTGTATTTCAATTACTTGATTGAAATGCATCCATTGATTCTTCATGTTTGAGTAGTACTAGTTTCCTTAGCAGTTTTTGTGTTAAATTATTTTTCCTGCCAACCTGTGTTTGGTAGATGTTTATGTATCCTTGCATAAGGACATGTTTTCATTTACCATTATGATAACATGGTTCCTTGTTTGCATTTTAGTATTTTACTTGTTATGCATGCTTGCATAGCAAACCCTTAGTAGAAGCATGTCTATAGGATTCCTCCTTTTTAGTCATTGTTTCTATTGTTCTCACTATGAGAATTGTGTGCTTTGTGATGAGTCTATTACCTTGTTATACTTGTGTAGGCTCACTGATTTGTAAAGGTAACTTTTGCAAATCATGTGCCTTATTTATTCTTGGTGTGAAATTAGATTTAGTAGGATAGCTACCTTTTTATTTTTTGTGGTGTGGTTGATAGACCCATTGCCATGCTTATTTTTGTGCATGTTTTATATACTTTTAGTAGTCTCACCCTTGTGATACTAAGTGTATTTTGGGTTTAATAATATCTTGGTATGAGAGTGGCACACCCACTGAATCCATGATATTGAGGTTGTGAGATATGTTCCTCCAACCTTAAGCTGTCTTATTAAATGGCATTTCTGCCAAGTAGGTTTGTTTGATTGTTTGCCTAAATTAATAATTGTGTGATTGGTTATTATTAGTTTCCTTGCTGTATGTATTGTTACGTATGGTTGCTTGCCTTGATTGGTTCTGAATGTGTGTCCTTTATTCTTTTTACGACGTTAGAAAAACGAAGAGGAAGGAAGTGTCGGGAAGCTCTGCTTCAAGTTCCAGTCACTCCAAAACCAGGGACACAAGGGATACCAGGCAAGCCATCCTGATGCTTGCTGATACAATACTTATCATTACCTATCATGCATGTTTTACCTCTGAAGTTTTACAAAACTTTATTATCAAAACTATTTTTGATGTGGCTATTACTACTATACTAGTATATAGGTTACTATTATGCCAGTAGTTAAAACTTGGTAATACCAAGCCCATAAGCCACCCTATGGTATTCATTACCATGAAATATACTAGTCCCTAAGTGGACACCCTAAAATTGTGATTCTACAAAACAAAGGCTTTACGGAAAAACCCGGATAAAAGGCGGATCCTTGTTCTCCGGAGGAATGTGGAAGTGGTCATTTTTGAGAAAGTGGTGTTGTCAAAAATGACACATAACCTAGTCTTCGCCGGACAACATTTACCGTACTGCCACCCTACCCCAACATGGGCACGGGGCTTAACTTGAAGTTTGTTCTTATTAGTGTGTGCTATATCACTTGCTATAAGGGGCGTCGTACCCTCGAACCGAATGTCATCAAAACTCCCAATGTTGAGGCATATAAAGTGTGGGATTAATTTTCCCTCCGGATGCATTCATTGAGGCTCCCGGCTAGGCAGGGTGGGACTTGGTGCCGGGGAGAACAAAACTCAATCGAGAGATAGACATATACTAGCTTGAACATAGTGGATGGTTATGATCAGATACCTGATGTTTACATACTGTTGTTACAGTCCGTGATTGTTCACGGGAGGTGTACTGGATCTGGTGGATGTGTACACCTCTGCAGAGTACAACTTTTTTGAAGAAGCCGCGTCCTCGGATATGGACAGTTGAATGGCCATGTAGCTATCATTGTGTCAATGTTTTCAAAAAGGAGTTTTGAAAGGGAATCTTTGAAAGGAAGTGTTGAACTTGTGAAGTTCGGAAAGGAAGGAAAACTTATACCGTGGAGGTATCGTCGATGATGAAAAGCCAGATGCTGATATACAAAACAAAATGTTTTGCAAAGAAAACCTTTTCTACTCTAAGCAAGAATTCTGGAAACTGATTCCAAGAAGTTTTGCAAAGAGAAAATATTCTTTAACAAAACTTTACAAAACCTCTTGTACATGTGAGATCTACAAGAGAAATAAAACTATATGTCGGGGGGTTACCCCCGAGTAGGGTAAAGTCAAGTGGTAAAGGCGACTTACAGAAGAGAGATTTGGTCGAGTAGCCGACTACCCGGTACTTGCTACCCGGTCGACTGCTACTCGGTCTCACCTCAAGATGACCGGAAGGAGATATCAGTCAAGTTCCATCCATTCGAGTAGAAGAGTTGGCCCGAGTAAAATTGGCGGGAACCTACTCGGGCCAGAAAGTCAAAGGAGCCGTTCTGACACAGGATCCCGCGTATCCTGGGTCCGTTCTGACACAAAACCTCTTGCAAGCGGACACGAGATCAGGGAAGATTTCTGCGCAAAAGCAAGGGAGAAATTTAGTCACAGGATCCGAGAAGAGGCAGAACCGAGAAGAAAAGATGCAGAAAGGAGGAAACTTACTGTGAAGCTCGTGGCGTAGCTGCTGCAGCTGGATTTTCCATTCCTCCTCATTGGAAACATGCCTCTCCTCGAGCAAGCGAAGTCCATCCAATTGAGTGAAGTACCCAGCATTGGATTTCGTCAGCACTTCACATTCTTGCTCAAGGGCCTTTATCTTAGCATTGAAGGTTGTCTCCGCCTTGGCCTTCTCGGTGATCACTCTGTCCCTCTCCTCACCAAGCGTGACAGCATCCTGGAGTGCCTTCTGCAGCTGGAGTTGCAGTTTCTCCATCTCTGTAGCGTGCTCGCTCTGCAGAGCAGCAGATTGGCTTGCCAGTTGCACCTGCACCTCAGCAGGTTTGAGACAGTCCTGATGCTCGACAACAAACTTCTTATGATCTTCTGAAAAGAGCAAAGCACGGTTAGCAGAGAAGCAAAGGAAACAGACACAAGGGCAAACCGAGTAGACGGAGGTTTACCTTCAAGCTTCTTGATGGTGGTCTCGGCATTCGCAACAAAGGTGCGACAGTTCTCGTGCTCGTCAGCAAGGGCCTTCAGTTTCCCTGCAGAGTAGAAAAGGTTAGCGCAAGAAAGCAGAAGCGGGCGTAAACAAAAAACGCAAGAACCGCGCGACTAGAAGCGTACCTTCCACCTCAGACAGCTTCAGAGTGCTATCCTTCGCATCCTTACCGGCTGCCTCCGCAGCTGCTTTCTCTCTTTCCAGTGCGGCAATTCGCCTCCTGGCGATAGCATGATTCCAGAGAAGCTGGCGATGCAGACTGGTCCGCTTCAAAACGCTATCCTGAGAAGCGAAAAGAAGACAAGTTAGACAGAGAAGTGAAGATTCAACCCGAGAAGGCGGCTACTCGGGAGAGCATCCGCCTACTCGGCCAGAATCTCGGGGACTGGGTGATGGTAAAGGAAAATGAAAACGGATAGGAGAGAAGAAAAATGCTACTCGGAGAGGACAAGTTAAAACTTACCGCGTAAGACTGCTCGAGATCTTCTGCATTCTTGCAGTGCACGAACATCTTGGCAGCAAGAGTAGCGGTGCTGGAGGAGACGGTCATGGGTTTGTAGCCCAAGTCCACCTTGTTCCAGTCGACCCGCATATGATCAATGTCGCCCAGGCCAAGGCCGTGCCATTTGTCTGTGCCGAGAAGCTTGCTGTCCCACTTGGCATCGATGAAACCAACCAAGTCGAGTACCTGCTCGAGGCTCTGGGATGATATCGCCTGGTCTTGAGCTCCCCGAGAAGCAATGGATCTGTCCTGGTTTGGGGCCGAGGGCCCGGAGTCCACCGCCACGGCTTTCCTTCCTCTTGTGAGAGCAAGCTTCCGGTCCTCGACCGAAAGGCCAATCTGGCGCTGTTGGCTGACCTTCACCATATAATCCAGGTAGAGGGGCTGATCAGCTAGGTTAGCGGCGGTGTGACGCCCCGGGATCGGGCACTATGCAGATTTCAGCATTCCCGCCAAAATCCACATAATAACCGATTCCAGGTTGCCACTTGTGATAACATTACATCAGTTCACGAATAATCCACAACAACAACAGAAAAGGGATTTACAAGATGACTCAAACGAGTCAGGGATACAACTGATACAACACAAAGATCCAAATAACAGCGGAAGAAACAACATAGCGTCCGGCTACGGACAAGATACAAATTGGACTAAGAGTCCTGAAGATAACCGAGAGCGTCCAATCCCTGCCCAGGCCAAGCCGGAGGGATTCCCAAGCTAACGTCGTCAGACTTCAAACCTGTTGACTGCAATGTTGAATATGCAGCCACGAAAAAGAATTCGTGGGTCAGTACGGTTAAGTACTGGCAAGTGGATAAACCATACTCACAAGATACCGGCGTAGCCAGTCATCACAAGATACAAATACTTTGGGATCAACGGAAAGGAAGGGATTATTGCAAATAAGCGACAGCGGGCTGCACTAACCAACTACAGAAACTCACTACAACATCCGGCTAAAAGAGGGGGATAAGATAGCGTATCGGAACCAACTACAACTACTCACCAAACAATACCCATCCAATGTCACCCCCTACTAAGGAAGCAACCCAAGGATAACTCACACGGTGGATTAATGATGGATCAAGTTATTGTGTCAATAAGACTATTACTAGTCAAGTTATTGTCGTTAGGTGTAAGTTGTCTGAGTACTTGTTAGCCAGTACTTTCACCAAGTAATCCATAACCGCGGAAAACACGGCTTCTCGAGAAGATTTATCCCTGCAGGGTGTGCTCCAGTACCTGTACACACTCAAGCCACCAACTAAAACTCAGGTTGGCTGGACACGACTCAAACCATCTCTACAACCCATCCTCGGAGCCACGGAGCTATAAGGTCCCAGCCACGCAGCCGAATACTCAGCGCAGGTGTGCAAAACTCCCGCAGGACACAACACCCCGGCACTACAGGCCTCGCCCTATATGCATCATCATCATAACCAGTAACCATGGGGGCGCCTCCCATTATGCAAGGAGCAAATGGAACACCCGAACTAAGTGTGGCTCTTCGGACAAGATGCAGATCAGGTCTAAGTCGAGGGGGGTCCCATACTACCACCCGGATGCGGTGAGCACGCTCATCATGGATCAGTAGACAAGACTCTTTTCCTAGTTTCGACACTAGCAGGCTCCAAAACCCTAACCCGGGCCTCCTGCCGGTGCCTTATCATCAAATTATGATTACCCAAAACATTAACATGTTGTTGATTGAATTGAAACCCAACTATCAAACTAAACAGGTGATACGACAAAGGATAACAAGACGCGAGCACAAACAAGCTAAGCATGCAACTACGACACGAGGGCCAACAGGGTAGACAAACAACAGTTAATAGGAAGTGGGAGGAAGGCTATATCATGGCTGCAAGTTAAACATATAATAGGATCGAGACTCAAGCATCGTAACAACAGGCTAGAATAAGAACAACGGAAAGAATCGGTAACAAGTGATGAAAGGCAGCCATATGGCAGCAAGTGAGTATACTTGCCTCAGATCCCGCAAGGTAGCAGAACTTGTCGTTGCTCACATCATCTCAACGTCCTATCCGGGAAGAAGCAACAAACCTCGAACAAACACCGGATGCAACAATTACTACTACGGCAAAAGATCCAGCATGATCAAGATATGGATGCATGAAGGGTTTAAAGATGCATCAAGGTAAACTAGTTGACAAGATAAACAGATTTAAATGGACCCATATGCAATTTGAGTTGCATAGGAAAAGCCCATGAATTATGGTTGAAACAATTGGTTTCCAACTAATCAACAGGTGAAGGTGGATTAGCATGATGCATGGATGAGGAAAACAACAAAATAACAACAATAGAACCAGTTGGAAATAAGGTTTACCAATTTTAGAAATTTATTTATCAAGTTAGAAAATTTTAGTTCCTTAAGGGTGTCACACAAACAATTGTTGTTTTCAGCAAGTTAAATTGTTCAAAACAGATAACAAAGTTCATATTTGATTAGAACACAAAATTTTAGGTGGATTACATGTTTCAATTATTGAAAAAGGAATTACAATGATTAAATTATGAATTAATCAAGATTAAACAAGTTTTAATTGAATTTAATTCAAGTTTGAATATTATTTGAATTTTATTTGTTCAAAACATAAATTCAAATTCATATTTGAAAAGTTTAGACCTTGATGGTTTGAAAACATATTTTGCATGTTCAGAAATATTTTATTTTGAGTAAGTTATGATTTTAGCAGAATTTAAATGATTTAAACAAGGTTTAAATTATTTAAGCAATTTAAATTATTCAAATCATGAAACAAAATTTATATTTGAAAAGGTTATTCAAAATGGTATGGAAAACATATTTTATTTGCCTTATTTGGAAATAGTATGAATTATTTATGAATTGTTGCAAATTACAATTGAATTATTTGAATTCAAATTTGAATTGCATTTTGAAAATTCAAAACAGTAAACAAATGGCACCATTAGATAGAGAATTAAATTTGGTCCAGTGCACATATTTTATTTATCTTAATTGGATTTGTCATTTGAAAGTTATTCACATTTCCATTTTAGGGGCCAAAAAGTATTAACAGGGACCTAAAAAAAAGGAAACGGAATTGCAGAGGGGCCCCTGGGCGTGTTACACCCGGTGCACTCCTGGCCTGAGCCGCTGCCGTGCGGGCCCGTGCCCAGGTGGCAGCCACGCAGGCGTGGGTGCGCTGTGAGGTGGCCGCAGGTGTCGATGACGGGTGGGACCGGAGTGGCGCTGGAAAAGAATCAAGCAAAAGGTGGCTTATGCGCGGCAGAGGGGATTTGATCCCGTGACCTGCTGTGCGGGCTGAAGGAACAAGGCCACTGCGGTGATGCTGCGGTTGGTGCTTACATCCGTGCGTGGCCCAATAAGAGGCAATACAAAGAGGTTAACTGAATTTTGACTGAAACCGCTGCCGACTGCAGGCAAGCCACGAACGCTATGCCGGAGACCAGAACCCAGCGGGGCGCCTGCGCGGGGTGTGTGCGTGCGGAACAGGAATCTGGTGATGTTTTCTCTGTGTGCGCTTGTGTGGTGTGGGTACGCGTGGATAGAGGAAGCATACGAGCAGTAGGACGCGAGCATGACGATGTACCCGAGCCTCAAGGTCCTGCCATGCCGACGGATACCAAACAACAATTACGGTGGCTTTGGAACGTAATTGAACTGGATACGGAGGGAAACAGAAGAGGCTCACAGGGGGCGACCGGTGGCGTCGTTCGAGCCTGCAGTCGTTAGAGATGGCCGGGGGTCGATGTAGACAACGATGGAGTGCTTGGCGGCGCTCCGGGCAGCGGCAGCTCCTGATCTTCAGAGAGGGCGACGTGCTCGACGCGGAGGTTCCGTTCCCGCGGCCGGCGCTGCTAGCGGAGCCCCGTGGCGACGAGGCACGGCGACGGCGGCCGGCGACTGCCACTCCCTCTCTCTCGGCACAGAACAGAGGAAGGGGGAAAACAGAGGGGAACGGCGGCGGAGGATAGGGCGGGTCTAGGGCTAGGGGGAGAGAAGGGTTTTATGGGGAGTGCCTAGCATGTACGGCTGCACATCGGGAGGGGGGAGGAGGATCTCACGGTGGTGCTTCTGTTCGTACTGTCGTGACGTAAGGAGGAAGAAGAGGTAGTGGGCTTGAGTGGGGAATTAGGTGGGCTGGGGAGGAGAAAAGAAATGGGCTGTGGGCTTGTTGCCTCCCCACAGATCACCCTCTCTTTTTATTTTTATTTTCCTTAGCTCTTTTTTTTTTGCTTGCAAGAAAAGAATAGGAAGGAGAGAAGAAAGGAAAAAGGGTTTTGGGGTTTTAACCTTTTATGAACTATTTTTTATTGATTAGCCAAACAGCAAATAACAAGGTTTGTTACTTATTTCCAACAATTTGGAAAAATGACAAATTGTTTGAACTTTTCTATTTGAAATTCATATAGGATTTCAGTTGATTTTTAAAATTGACAAAGTTTATTTAATAAACCCAAAAACTTAGTGAGCTAAAAAGAGTGCAAGTTGTTAATTTTCTTAAACCACAATTTGATCATGTCAAATAAGAAGGAAAATGATTTGAAACTTAATTTGCCATTAGGGTGTGGATAAAAGGAATTTTATTCACAAGCAATCAACTTCAAACTATTGAAAACAATTGGAGTTGTTTGATTGCAATTATTAAATTGGAAATTTGGACAATGTTGGAAAGTTTAATTTGGTTTGAAAATTTGAGATTTGTTTTGAAACCATGATGCAATGCATATGATGCATGTGATGCAATGCAACAACCAACTTTCTATCTAGGGTAACCCCCAGGTGTTACAGACGGCACCACTAACAAGGGATTGCGCCCTCGCAATCCACCTGCTAACCCGAGAGGGGAAAGAAGTTCGACTATCGATTCTTCATGCTTCCAGCTGATCTCCTCGACACCACTAACAAGGGTTTCTTGCTCGGGCTGAGGACGATGTTCTTCCACCAGGAATCTTCCGATGATCGAACCTATTAGGTTAACGGCTCAGAAAACGTCCACCCACGTAGGATCCTAACACTTTGAAAGATAGACAAGGGAGGAGACTCCAAAACAAATAAGATGGGAGGGAAAATAGAATAGGGATAAGGAGAAAACAAGAATCCTATTGAGATGTTTTCCAAAATAGTTTAGCAGAAAATAGTTTTTGACACTCTAGAAACAACGACCGTTAGCGAGGTTAACCTACAGGCTTTGCGGACCCGTTGCTTCGATAACCATTCGTATCGAAACAATCTCGGGAATCGGAACCAAGGCTCTGATACCATTTGTGACGCCCCGGGATCGGGCACTATGCAGATTTCAGCATTCCCGCCAAAATCCACATAATAACCGATTCCAGGTTGCCACTTGTGATAACATTACATCAGTTCACGAATAATCCACAACAACAACAGAAAAGGGATTTACAAGATGACTCAAACGAGTCAGGGATACAACTGATACAATACAAAGATCCAAATAACAGCGGAAGAAACAACATAGCGTCCGGCTACGGACAAGATACAAATTGGACTAAGAGTCCTGAAGATAACCGAGAGCGTCCAATCCCTGCCCAGGCCAAGCCGGAGGGATTCCCAAGCTAACGTCGTCAGACTTCAAACCTGTTGACTGCAATGTTGAATATGCAGCCACGAAAAAGAATTCGTGGGTCAGTACGGTTAAGTACTGGCAAGTGGATAAACCATACTCACAAGATACCGGCGTAGCCAGTCATCACAAGATACAAATACTTTGGGATCAACGGAAAGGAAGGGATTATTGCAAATAAGCGACAGCGGGCTGCACTAACCAACTACAGAAACTCACTACAACATCCGGCTAAAAGAGGGGGATAAGATAGCGTATCGGAACCAACTACAACTACTCACCAAACAATACCCATCCAATGTCACCCCCTACTAAGGAAGCAACCCAAGGATAACTCACACGGTGGATTAATGATGGATCAAGTTATTGTGTCAATAAGACTATTACTAGTCAAGTTATTGTCGTTAGGTGTAAGTTGTCTGAGTACTTGTTAGCCAGTACTTTCACCAAGTAATCCATAACCGCGGAAAACACGGCTTCTCGAGAAGATTTATCCCTGCAGGGTGTGCTCCAGTACCTGTACACACTCAAGCCACCAACTAAAACTCAGGTTGGCTTGACACGACTCAAACCATCTCTACAACCCATCCTCGGAGCCACGGAGCTATAAGGTCCCAGCCACGCAGCCGAATACTCAGCGCAGGTGTGCAAAACTCCCGCAGGACACAACACCCCGGCACTACAGGCCTCGCCCTATATGCATCATCATCATAACCAGTAACCATGGGGGCGCCTCCCATTATGCAAGGAGCAAATGGAACACCCGAACTAAGTGTGGCTCTTCGGACAAGCTGCAGATCAGGTCTAAGTCGAGGGGGGTCCCATACTACCACCCGGATGCAGTGAGCACGCTCATCATGGATCAGTAGACAAGACTCTTTTCCTAGTTTCGACACTAGCAGGCTCCAAAACCCTAACCCGGGCCTCCTGCCGGTGCCTTATCATCAAATTATTATTACCCAAAACATTAAAATGTTGTTGATTGAATTGAAACCCAACTATCAAACTAAACAGGTGATACGACAAAGGATAACAAGACGCGAGCACAAACAAGCTAAGCATGCAACTACGACACGAGGGCCAACAGGGTAGACAAACAACAGTTAATAGGAAGTGGGAGGAAGGCTATATCATGGCTGCAAGTTAAACATATAATAGGATCGAGACTCAAGCATCGTAACAACAGGCTAGAATAAGAACAACGGAAAGAATCGGTAACAAGTGATGAAAGGCAGCCATATGGCAGCAAGTGAGTATACTTGCCTGAGATCCCGCAAGGTAGCAGAACTTGTCGTTGCTCACATCATCTCAACGTCCTATCCGGGAAGAAGCAACGAACCTCGAACAAACACCGGATGCAACAATTACTACTACGGCAAAAGATCCAGCATGATCAAGATATGGATGCATGACAGGTTTAAAGATGCATCAAGGTAAACTAGTTGACAAGATAAACAGATTTAAATGGACCCATATGCAATTTGAGTTGCATAGGAAAAGCCCATGAATTATGGTTGAAACAATTGTTTTCCAACTAATCAACAGGTGAAGGTGGATTAGCATGATGCATGGATGAGGAAAACAACAAAATAACAACAATAGAACCAGTTGGAAATAAGGTTTACCAATTTTAGAAATTTATTTATCAAGTTAGAAAATTTTGGTTCCTTAAGGGTGTCACACAAACAATTGTTGTTTTCAGCAAGTTAAATTGTTCAAAACAGATAACAAAGTTCATATTTGATTAGAACACAAAATTTTAGGTGGATTACATGTTTCAATTATTGAAAAAGGAATTACAATGATTAAATTATGAATTAATCAATATTGAAAAAGGATTTTATGAATTAATCAAAGATTAAACAAGTTTGAATTTTTTGAATTTTATTTTCAAAACATAAATTCAAATTCATATTTGAAAAGTTTAGACCTGATGGTTTGAAAACATATTTTGCATGTTTAGAAATATTTTATTTTGAGTAAGTTATGATTTTAGCAGAATTTAAATGATTTAAACAAGGTTTAAATTATTTAAGCAATTTAAATTATTCAAATCATGAAACAAAATTTATATTTGAAAAGTTTATTCAAAATGGTATGGAAAACATATTTTATTTGCCTTATTTGGAAATAGTATGAATTATTTATGAATTGTTGCAAATTACAATTGAATTATTTGAATTCAAATTTGAATTGCATTTTGAAAATTCAAAACAGTAAACAAATGGCACCATTAGATAGAGAATTAAATTTGGTCCAGTGCACATATTTTATTTATCTTAATTGGATTTGTCATTTGAAAGTTATTCACATTTCCATTTTAGGGGCCAAAAAGTAATAACAGGGACCTAAAAAGAAGGAAACGGAATTGCAGAGGGGCCCCTGGGCGTGTTACACCCGGTGCACTCCTGGCCTGAGCCGCTGCCGTGCGGGCCCGTGCCCAGGTGGCAGCCACGCAGGCGTGGGTGCGCTGTGAGGTGGCCGCAGGTGTCGATGACGGGTGGGACCGGAGTGGCGCTGGAAAAGAATCAAGCAAAAGGTGGCTTATGCGCGGCAGAGGGGATTTGATCCCGTGACCTGCTGTGTGGGCTGAAGGAACAAGGCCACTGCGGTGATGCTGCGGTTGGTGCTTACATCCGTGCGTGGCCCAATAAGAGGCAATACAAAGAGGTTAACTGAATTTTGACTGAAACCGCCGACTGCAGGCAAGCCACGAACGCTATGCCGGAGACCAGAACCCAGGGGGCGCCTGCGCGGGGTGTGTGCGTGCGGAACAGGCATCTGGTGATGTTTTCTCTGTGTGCGCTTGTGTGGTGTGGGTACGCGTGGATAGAGGAAGCATACGAGCAGTAGGACGAGCATGACGATGTACCCGAGCCTCAAGGTCCTGCCATGCCGACGGATACCAAACAACAATTACGGTGGCTTTGGAACGTAATTGAACTGGATACGGAGGGAAACAGAAGAGGCTCACAGGGGCGACCGGTGGCGTCGTTCGAGCCTGCAGTCGTTAGAGATGGCCGGGGGTCGATGTAGACAACGATGGAGTGCTTGGCGGCGCTCCGGGCAGCGGCAGCTCCTGATCTTCGGAGAGGGCGACGTGCTCGACGCGGAGGTTCCGTTCCCGCGGCCGGCGCTGCTAGCGGAGCCCCGTGGCGACGAGGCACGGCGACGGCGGCCGGCGACTGCCACTCCCTCTCTCTCGGCACAGAACAGAGGAAGGGGGAAAACAGGGGGAACGACGGCGGAGGATAGGGCGGGGTTTAGGGCTAGGGGGAGAGAAGGGTTTTATGGGGAGTGCCTAGCATGTACGGCTGCACATCGGGAGGGGGAGGAGGATCTCACGGTGGTGCTTCTGTTCGTACTGTCGTGACGTAAGGAGGAAGAAGAGGTAGTGGGCTTGAGTGGGGAATTAGGTGGGCTGGGGAGGAGAAAAGAAATGGGCTGTGGGCTTGTTGCCTCCCACAGATCACCCTCTCTTTTTATTTTTATTTTCCTTAGCTCTTTTTTTTTTTGCTTGCAAGAAAAGAATAGGAAGGAGAGAAGAAAGGAAAAAGGGTTTTGGGGTTTTAACCTTTTATGAACTATTTTTTATTGATTAGCCAAACAGCAAATAACAAGGTTTGTTACTTATTTCCAACAATTTGGAAAAATGACAAATTGTTTGAACTTTTCTATTTGAAATTCATATAGGATTTCAGTTGATTTTTAAAATTGACAAAGTTTATTTAATAAACCCAAAAACTTAGTGAGCTAAAAAGAGTGCAAGTTGTTAATTTTCTTAAACCACAATTTGATCATGTCAAATAAGAAGGAAAATGATTTGAAACTTAATTTGCCATTAGGGTGTGGATAAAAGGAATTTTATTCACAAGCAATCAACTTCAAACTATTGAAAACAATTGGAGTTGTTTGATTGCAATTATTAAATTGGAAATTTGGACAATGTTGGAAAGTTTAATTTGGTTTGAAAATTTGAGATTTGTTTTGAAACCATGATGCAATGCATATGATGCATGTGATGCAATGCAACAACCAACTTTCTATCTAGGGTAACCCCCAGGTGTTACAGGCGGCAGGAACCGCACTGAGATTACGGATAACCAACTGGTTGGACTGGCCAGCTGATGTCGGCGGCGGCTTGTCGGCAGTCTTCTTCTTTGCTATCTCTTTCTGAGCAGGTGGCTTCTTGGAGGTTGGCTTCTCGATCTTCTGCGTCTCGATTTCCTTCTTCTCGGCTGCCCTCTTCTCGACTGCCTCCTTCAGAGCATCTAGGGCTTGTTTCCTGGTTACTCGCCCGGCAGGAGGGCTGGCTGCGTCCTTGGTCTGCGGCACCGAGGAGGAATCTGGCGGTGCAGTGCCTTGATCAATGGGTGGCGCCACGGATCCGTCACCTTGTGCAGCATCTGGTTGGGCGCTACTCGGTGCAGCGCCTGGTTGCGCGCTGCTCAGGGGATACTCCTCCGTCATGACTGTATCTTCTACCCGCTGCTCGGCAGTGGGATCCGCTTGTCCGGCAGCGCCTGTGGCTGGATGCTCAGGCTCAGCTTCTTGCCGCTAGACGGCGGCGTCATCATCACGCATCTCCTGGTCTTCCTCTTGGTGCTCCTCGGCGGTGTTGGCCGGAGGAGAAGGAGGCCTGTCCTGGTGAGCGGCGTCCTGCGCATCTGGATCGGCGCGGGACTGCTACTCAGACCCCGTTTGCGTGGGGGTGGTGTCGGCCTCGTCGCCCTCAAGGTCGACAACCTTGTCGACGTCAATGGCAGCTTGTTTCTTGGCCTGGTCAGGTGCGAAAGCAGCGTTCGCATCCAAGGGAGCTCTAGTGAGAAAGGAAAGATCAGAAATTAGATGGAAGCAGAGGAAGGATAAGAGAAACAGCAGAGTACAAAATTGGGAGTTAACCGAGAAGGAACTTACGCTTTGGTGGAGGGGATTGTTCGCTTTGTTCTCTTCACGACCGCCTTGGTCGCCTTCTTCTTCTCGGCTGCCTTTCTCTTCTTGGCGGGGGGCTCTTGGGCGTCACTTCCTGTCCGCTTACGGGTAACAGGAGCGGCGACGGACAGAGGGTTGGCGTCAAGGACCCTGTCGCCCTCGTTCTCGTCTTCATCCTCACCCTCGTCCTCAGCATTTGCAGCATCTGTGAAATAGGGAGGAAGGAAAACACTTCAGAAACAGCAGGCAAAGGGCTTGAGCTTTTCGCAGAGGGAGAGCGCGAATTCAGTTACCTGCGAACTCGTCATCAGACCAGTCGCGAAGAGATGTTTCGGCAGGCTGCTTCTCTGTCGTGGGAGAGTGAGGAAGGTTGATCTGATCTGCAGTCTCAAAAGAGGCCTTGTCGTCCTCCTCTCGGTCAGCAAACCAATTGCCTTCAAAGCGCTCACAACTCTCCATAAGCTGGCGATTGAGGACCTGAAGAGCGGAGAAGAGTCACAAGTTAGCCGAGTAGCAGGAAGGTGTCCTACTCGGATAGGCGTGCAAACACAAAGCACACTAAGCCTAAGCAATTTTACCGAATGTCCTACTCGGATAGGCGTGCAAACACAAAGCACACTAAGCCTAAGCAGTTTCACTAAATATCCTACTCGAAAAGGCGTGCAGGCACAAAGCACACTAAGCCTATGCAATTCTACTGAGTACTCTACTCGGTACAGAATGCAATTGCTAGTCGCAACCATGAGAGGAGATTTTCTATTCGGATGGCAAATACTGAAGGCAGAATAAAAGAGAACGTACCCGGGGAATCGGTTTCATGCGGCTGAATGGGATGAACCCATACTGCCAGTGGTCACCAAGGCTTGTCGTCAGGATGGCCCTGGCGTGCGCAGGAACGTCCGCGTTGTCGAGCTCGATGGTGGTCGTTCTGGTGCAGTCGCGGAGGCCTCCCATGTAGCACATCAGATGGCTGCGCTCCTGCAGAGGCAGCACACGATTCTTGATCCAGCAAGCCACAGGATCATCGCTCTTGAGGCCCTCGTCGATTAGAACACCGAGCCGCGCTTCTATCTCCTTCGAGTTGAGGTCGTTGGATGGCTTCGATTTCCAATTCTTCCCGGATGGAGCGCGAGTACTCCAAGCAGGAAGATTAATTCTGTCAGTTACCTGGCCTCCTTCCGTGGCAGGGATGTTCTTGACGTAGAGGAAGGTCTTCTGCCACATCCGGACGGATTCCAAACCCTTGATGCGAGGGTGATTGGTCCCCGACCGCTGCACCATCATGGCGCAGCCAGTATCGGTTGCGCGGGCGCTGGCGGTCGCGCCATCCTTCTTCCCGATGGTTTGCTGGCGAAGATGGAAATACTTCAACCAGGTATCCGTCGTGGGATGGATACCAAGAAAGGCCTCGCATACCACGGCGTGGTAAGCGAGGAAGACGACGGCATTTGGTGGCAAGTGGTGCATCTGGAGACCAAAGTGGTCCAGGAAGCGGCGGAGAAAGTCGGAGGCCGGTAGGCCGAATCCGCGCTCAAAATGCGACAGGAAGACAACATGCTCGCCCTCCCGCGGGGTTGGCACGATCTCGCCCTCAGACGGCCGGCACTGAACACCAGGAGGAACCCTCCGGGTGTTCACGAGCCAGGCGCAGTCCTCGGCGGTGACGTGCGAGCCAGCCCAGCCGGCGCGAGACATGGTCACGAGCAGGAAGGATGGGAAGAGTTGGAAGGTGGTGAATGGAGTGGGTGAGTCCGCGGCGGCGCGAAAGGTTGCGCGGCGGCGGAGAGCTCGGCGGCGGAGAAGAACAAAGAGACGAAAGGGGAAAAGTGCGAAGGGAGGAGAAAAGGAAGTTACCGGCGGAGGTATTTATATCCTCTCCGCGGTTTACCGTTACCATCGGGGAAGTGGGATCGATCGTGGCGTGTGGTGGGGTGTGGCCGGCTGGAAACGCACACACGCGCGAGGCGCGCGCGTAACGGCCGCAGCAGATCCCACTACCAGATCGTGGCCAATTACTGCGCGTGATGGGACATAACGAGCCAGTGGGCCCGCCCCGTGAAAACTGGGCGCGTGGCACGTCGTGTCGTGGCAGCGAAACGACGGGGTCACGGATGCTTGGCACGTGTCCAGTTGCGACACGGAAGGCTGGATTATGCTCTACGCTGCAGAGACGTTAGAGGAGAAATTCTCTAAGTCTTTTTACTCGGTTACAGAGTAGAAAGCAGGTGCTATTCGGAAGACAGGAAACTCAAGGTACTTTCTAGAGTACTACTCGGAGGTCCTTTACTCGGCATCTTGAGGTTCAAGGGTGATGTTGCAAAAATTGGTTTTAAGCTAGCAGAGCCTAGTGAACGAGTTCGCAAGACTCAACCAGCTTCGGGGACTGCTGTCGGGGGTTACCCCGAGTAGGGTAAAGGCAAGTGGTAAAGGCGACTTACAGAAGAGAGATTTGGTCGAGTAGCCGACTACCCGGTACTTGCTACCCGGTCGACTGCTACTCGGTCTCACCTCAAGATGACCGGAAGGAGATATCAGTCAAGTTCCATCCATTCGAGTAGAAAGTTTGGCCCGAGTAAAATTGGCGGGAACCTACTCGGGCCAGAAAGTCAAAGGAGCCGTTCTGACACAGGATCCCGCGTATCCTGGGTCCGTACTTGGCAGTATTCGAACTAATGTTCATCTGGGACCAGCCTGCCTGACAGTGACAGCATGGAAGCAGTCCGTGGCAGGATAAGGGGGGCCTACTCTGTGTTTGGCACAGTGATACCAGTCTGTCCCCTTGTTTTGCCCAACGACTTTCCAGATGCAGCCAAGATTAGGAACCAAAGCTGTCAGCGGGAACCCGGAAGAAGGACGATGTGCACACTATGTCGACACTTGTCCATGTTTGGACGTATCCGGCTGGGCACCAGGTATATAAGGTGCCCCGCCGCCTCCTGCGTGAGGCATCGCATAAGAGATCGCATACTGGAACAGAGGAAACCCTAGATTCTTGACCTAGTTCATCACAAAGAGAGAAGAGTGGCTACTCGGTAGCAAGAACATTGTACTGTGGCTACTCGGTGAGACACCGGAATACATAGAGAAAGGCAGGAGTAGGGGTTTTACCTCCTCACGAGGGCCCTGAACCTGGGTAGATCGTGTTGTTTGCAGTGTTTACTTCGTACCTCACGCGGCTACTCGTCGCGTGATCCCTCCCCGAGCACCTCCAGCGTCCTTCGTCCCCACATCTTTAGCCATCCCATGGCATCTGCCGTGACACCACCACGACACTATATATTATTTTTCTTCTGAAGTATCTTCTTCAACGAAGATACAGATAAACCTGACTGCAACTGTGGTGTCATCATATATGAACACCATTGATAGTGAACCATATTTATAGCCTACCTATTCCACCATATAAGCATATTTGCATGTTTAGTAAGTGACATGATGGATGTCTTGCTGAGTACATTCAAATGTACTCATTATGGTTTCGCCCCTGGTATCTACTTGCCAGACTTTGAGAAGGAGCCTCCGAAGGATATCTATGAAGAGAAGTACGGAGTTGACGGCTTTGCGAACTAGGATCGTCTCCGGGTCAGCAGCCTGTAGGTTAAGGCGTGACTTGGGCTCAACTACGTTGTGTTTTTTTTGTCTTACGCTGTGTTTGTTAAGTTGCCTGCCCTTGTGGCAGTTGCGTTAAACTTGATCATGTGATCTTTTATGTAATACCTTTATGTATTCGTGTAATGGATGATGTATTTCTGTGTGCCAACTGTGTATGTTGTTCACGACTGATCTTTCTGGGATCGTGAATGTATGTATACGGAGGGTTTCAGACTGCCGGTCTGGGGTCCTTACATTCGCTGCCAGCAACCTGACGGCGAGCTCGTCCCGGCTCCACAGGAGGGCGAGCACGTCGTCTTCCTCGCGCACTTCGCGCGAGGATTCGGGCTCCCGGTCTCGAATTTCTTCCGGACGTTCCTCGACCACTATGGCCTCCAGCCACACCACCTCCCGCCGAACGCCGTCGTCATGCTCTCCTACCACGCCGTGGTGTGCGAGGCATTCCTTGGCGTACGGTCCACCTCGGCGACCTGGTCCCGCTACTTCTTTTTTAGGAAGCAGAGCAAGGCCAGGAAAGATGGCGCAGAGAGCAGCCGCGGGATGACGGAGACAGGTAGCGCCATGATGGTGCAGCGCGGGGGAACCAATCACCCGCGCGTCAAGGGGTTGGACTCTGTCCGCAAGTGGCAGAGGACCTTCCTCTATGTGAAGAATATTCCCGCCGAGAAGGGAGCCAAGGTGGAGGACCAGATTAATCTACCCAGCTGGACCAACGCAGCTCCCACCGGGCAGAACTGGCGGACCAAGCCGTCCCTCGACAACGACCTGAAGCAGATGGACGAGCGCCTCGCCAAGCTGATCTCGAGAGGGCTCAAGAGCGACGACCCGATCGCCTGCTGGATCTCCAGGCGAGTGCTGCCGCTCCAGCGCCGCGCCCATCTCATGTGCTACATGGGAGGCCCCCGCGACTGCACTCGGACAACAACGTTCGAGCTCAGCAACGCGGACGTTGCCACTTGGGCGTGCTCCATCATGAGCACTGGCCTCAAGGACAACTGGCAGTACGGCTTCGTGCCGTTCAGCCGCACCAAACCAATCAAGCGGGTTAGTACTTCTCATCCTGTTTCCTTACACAGATCCCGAGTAGATAGCCTTCTTAACTTGCTGTGCCTAGTATTCGCACTCTGTGCCGAGTAGAACACTCCGCAGTTTTGCTTAGGCTTTGTGTACTTTGTGTTTGCACGCCTTGCCGAATAGCGCACTTAGCAGTATTTTCTAGGCTTAATGTGCTTTGTGCCCGCACGCCCTGTCGAGTAGCACACTTAGCAGCACTCTCTAGGCTTACTGTGCTTTGTGTTTGCACGCCTTGTCGAGTAGGATGCCTTTATGCTACTCGACTACCTTGTGATGTTTGCCTACTTTCTAGGTCCTTGCTCGCCAGCTCGCAGAAAGCATGGAACGCTTCAAGGACAACTGGGAAGGGGATCGAGAGGAGGACGATGAGGTCTCCTACGACACCGCAGACAAGCTCAACATCCCTCATGCTGCCCAGACGGATAAGCACCACGTTGACGCGTCCGTCCGCGACTGGTCCGAGGACGACGACGAAGGTGATTGAGTTCACCTTTATGGTTGCGAGTAGCGCAACCCAATCTCTTCCTGTTTCTCAACTGGTTTCTCTTTCTCAATTCTATAGAGGATGACGATGCTGATGCTGACGCTGATGCTGACGCTGACGCTGACGCTGAGGAGGAGGAGGAGGACGAGGACGTCCTCGATGTCGACCCAGTCGGTGTAGCCGCTCCCAATACTCGGAAGAGGATGGGAGCGGTTCTCAGGAACCCGCCGCCAAGAAGACCAAAAGAGCCGTGAAGAAGGTCAAGCAGGGGAGACGGCTACCCCCTTCCCGTGCAGGGTATGTACTTTTCTTCCGAGTTGCGCACTGTTGTTGCCGCTTTTTCTGAACTCCTTGTTTCGAGACCGCTTCTCGATTTCTTCTGTCCTTTTTCCTTTTCTAAACTTCTTTCTTCTCTTCAGCACCCCCTTGGACGCTAGTGCTGCCGTCGCATCCACCAAACCCAAGAAGAAGACCGCCATCGATGTTGACAACCTCATCGAGCTCTCTGAGGAGGACGAGGATACTGCACGGGACAGGGCGCGTGCGTCCTCTCCCGTGAAAGGAGAAGACTCGGACGACGCCCTGTACATGGACACTGATGCCCATGATGCCGAGCAGGGGCAGCAGGCCCGCGCCGAACAAGAGGCGCAGGATGCTGCTCGCAACGAGAGGCCACCTTCTCCCCCAGCTGCCACAGCCGGGGAGAATACAGAACAAGATTCTGAGCAGCACGACCAGGCCGCCTTTGAGCGGCAGGAGGAGAATCAAGAGCAGCCAGCAACAGGGGCTGCTTACCAAACTGACCCCGCGGCCCGGCCGCGGGTAGAGAAACCAGAAGAGACACAACAAGATCCCGCTGCCGAGCAGCGGGTTGAGACAGTTGACGAGATGGTGCAAGACCTGCAGAGCCACGCGCAGCCAGACGCTGCGCAGGGTAGCGCGCCCTTGGTGCCGCCTACCCAGCATGGCACTTCATCCACCGCACCGAGCTCCCCGCCGGTGAAGAAGACCAAGATTACCACCAGCCATCCAATCAAGAAGGAGGCTGTCGAGAAGAAGGCCAAGGTCGCAGCAAGCCCTCCAGCCAAGAAGGAGGCCGCCGAAAAGAAGGCCGCCGACAAGAAACCCGTCGAGAAGAAGGCTTCCGAGAAGCTGGCCTCTGAGAAGCAAACTGGCCCGCCTGACGCCGACGTCCGCAGGAATCCTCCTCGTGGCGCTGCGCGCGACTCTGCCACGATGCCGCCGCCCCAACCAATTGTGAAACCTGTTGCCAGGGCCGGGCAGCTCGTCATTGGCGATTCTGGCGCAGCCGCTGACGCAGCCGCCGGATCAAGTTTGCCAGACCCGCCGTCCTATCCACCTTACTTGGTGAAGATAAGCAAGCAGCACAGCATCCCGCTCACCGCGGCCGAGAAGAAGCTTGCCATCAGGAAAGGCAAACAAGCCACGGCTGTGGACTCCAAGCCGCCGGCCAGGAACAAGGACAGATCCCTCTCCATCTATTCGCGCGAGGTCCAGGAGGCCGAGGTGACGTCCAGGGGACTCGAGGAAATGATTGATCGAGTGGGCTTCATCGACGCCCAATGGAACAGCGACATCCTCGGCAACAAGAACTGGCACGGCTTGGCTTTGGGCGATTTGGATCATATGCGCGTCGACTGGAACAAGGCGGACATGGGGTACAATCCCATGACCATCTCGTCCAAGACCAGCACGCTCGCCGCCAAGCTGTTCGTCCACCGTAAGGCCGCAGAGGACATCGAACAAGCTTTTGTAGTAAGTTTTGCTCACCCAATTCGAGTTGCCTTTTTCTTTTCTTCTACTCTTCTCCCTCTTCTCATCCATCACCCAGTCCCCGAGATTCTGGCCGAGTAGATGGATACTCAACCGGGTTGCCGTCTTCTCGGGTGGAATCTTCCCGATCTGTGTCTGATTCGTTCTCTTTCTGCTTCTCAGAATAGCCTCCTGAAGAGAACAAATTTGTTCCGGCAATTTCTCTGGAACCACAGCATTGCTAGACGGCGCCTCGAGGCCCTCGAAATGGAGCGCAAGTCCGACGAGGCGGCGGAGAAGGAGGTCATGGATAGCGCCCTCAAGATCTCTGAAGTCGAAAGTAAGCTTTTAGCTACGCGCTTCCTGCGTTTGGTGTTTACGCCCACTTTTTCTTTCTGCTCTAATCGATTCTTCTTTGCAGGCAAGTTCAATGCCCTGGCAGAGGAGCATGCGAACTGTCGCGCTTTTGTTGAGAGCGGCCAAGCCACGATCAAGAAGCTGGAAGGTGAGTTGATGTCTTCTCGGCTTGCTTTCTTGCTTTCATCTTGGCTACTCTGCTGACCGTGCTTTGCTTTCTGCAGAAGATCACAAGCACTTTGTCGAGGAGCATCTCGACTGCCTCAATCCTGCTGAGGTGCAGCAGCAGATTGAAAGCCTTGAGGTGGAATTCAAGAAGAGGCACCTCTCCGAGATGGAACCGTTGCAGGTCCAGCTGCGAACTGCTCTTCAAAAAGCCGTTGATCTAGCTGCCGAGAGAGATAAAACAGTGGCCGAGAAGAAAAAGATCGAAGCAGCAGCCAAGGCCAAGCAAAGGGCTCTCAAGCTGGAATGCGAGACGCTGAGGGAGAGCAACTCGGATCTCATGCTCCAACTGGCGCAGTTCCGGAGGGTAGAAGAAAAGCATATTGCTGACGAAGAGTCATGGAAGAACAAGCTGCAGGCGCTACTCTACGACCTGAATAGTAAGTGCCCACTTCTTTGCACTTCACTTTTCCCTTTTGTTTCTCTTCTGCTCGACTCATTTCTCTACTCTGCCCCTGTCTCTAATCTTTTTGATAGCTTTTTCAGAAATCTTCCCCGACCTCAACTCGTCTTGCAAGCCTGCTCTGGCAAAGGCCCAAGCTGTTCGCACCGAGAAAGGCGAGCCTATGGATACCAAAGCTTCAATTGAAGACAGCATCACAACCATGCAGGTCCAGCTCCAGCGCCTAAGGGGCGTGGGCACCGATCTGGTGCGCACTGCCTTCCAACTCCATGACCTGTTCTGGCCTCGAGAATCTGCGCCAACAACCATCCGCGGGCTTGCCGAGAAGCTAACTGGCGTGAAGGCCGAGCTGAAGAAATGGCGGGCGTCTGGAGCTCGGGCCGGTGCTGACATGCTGCTGCTGTTCATCTGCAGCTGGTATAAAAATCTTGACCTTAACGTCATTCTCGAGATGAGGCAGAAATCGAAGTGGGAGACGGATCCCGACTGCGTGGCTCGCCGTCAGCGGGTCGCATACGAGGTCGCCCAGTACGCGGATACCGCGCGCTTCATTGACGGCGTCACCGAGCCCGACACGGATGTGGAGGGCGAGGATGACGTCGAGGATGAAGACGAGGATGATGACGAGGATGAAGGCCTGAGCTGCTTCGAAAGTGAGAGCAACAAGACCGGGAAGGGGAAGGCCGCGGTCGTCGCGGACAGCGAAGAGGAGGCCGAGAGCGTGGAGATGACCATCGACACCGCGGCCCTCGAGTTCGGCACTTCATCAGGTGCGGCTCTTGACGACACGGCGCGACACCGCGCTCAGACCGCGGCTTCCACCTCGGCTACGGACGTCACCTCGGTGGCCACGGCCACCTCTGAACAGGCTGCCACCAATCCAGAAGCTGAAACTGCTACGACTGATATCGCCAGCTCGGAAGCTGATGCTGCCAAGGCCAACGCTGATGCTGAAGCCACCAAGGCCAACGCCGAGAACACTGCTGCCTCTACTTGATTACTTCCTGCAACTTTATCCTCGAAACTTTTATCAGATCCCCGGGATGCCGGGTGCAGATGTATCGAAACAATCATGCTTGTCGTTTGCTACTCAGTTTTATTCATGTTTGATATTTAACTTAGTCAATTTGAGCAGCCTTGGCTTGATGCCGGGTTGCGTTATCATGCAAGTCCCCGAGTTGGATTTCTTATTCGCTCTTCCTTTTTATCTCAGCTCTTACCCGCAACTTGTTGCTTTTTTTAGTATTCGAGTCACAAGAGTTGAAAGTTGGAGTTGCAAATACTTAGCCACTTAGAAACACTCATAGTAACGCAGCCCACCACTTAGCCGAAAAGGAGTTAAGAAAAAACAACACTAAAGGACATCCTACTCGGTTCCTGCACTCTTTCTTTCCTTAGTAATTTTTCTTGTGCTCATTGACCTTTTGCTTGTTCTCTTGCTTGCCATGAAGCCGGGTTTCGGACAGCAGCAGAGTCGAAGAGTTGGCATGTAGGTTTAAACACAATACTAGATGTACTCGTGAAATTTTAAGCAGAGCAACCGAGTGGACAAAAGTGAAGCCAGGTAGAAACACACACACAAGTTTGGACGAGGGCAGTCCCGAGCTTAATTTCAGATTGCAGGGTAGAATTTTAACTCGGATAAGAGAGTACATACACATCTTTGCTCACGAATGAAAGCGACGAAGTAGGGCTACATTCCAAGGGCGCTTAGATTCCTCTCCAGCTTTATCTGCCCTGTTCTCCTGTGATGGACGCACGTCCACGAGATAATAGGCATCATTGTGCAGCGCTTTGCTCACAATGAAGGGCCCTTCCCATGGAGGAGACAACTTGTGCATCCCGGCTGTGCGTTGCACAAGCCTAAGGACCATGTCTCCTTCTCGGAAAACCCTTGGGTTCACCTTTCGGCTATGATAACGCTGCAGGTTTTGCTGGTAGATAGCTGAACGTGACAGAGTAAGCTCTCTTGCTTCTTCGAGCAGGTCAACGTCATCTTCTCGAGCTTCTCTTGCCTCCACCTCAGTGTAGAGGGTTACTCGGGGGGAGTCATGCTCTAAGTCTATTGGCAACACGGCCTCAGCCCCGTATACCAAGAAGAATGGCGTGTAGCCGGTTGACCGGTTAGGGGTAGTCCTTAGACTCCACAACACCGCTGGCAACTCGTCTAGCCAACACCCAGGTGTTTTCAGCAATGGCTCAATTAGCCTTGGCTTTATGCCTGCTAGCACCATGCCGTTTTCTCTTTCCACTTGCCCATTGGAGGCGGGATGTGCAACAGATGCAACATATAGTCGGATGTGCTTATCTCTGCAGAACCGCACCATTGCCCCCTCAGCAAAATTTGTACCGTTATCCGTGATGATGCTATGCGGGTAGCCGTATCTCAGGATCACATCCTTTAAGAATTTCACGGCCGTAGCTCCATCGCACTTCCAAATAGGCTTCACTTCAATCCACTTGGTGAACTTGTCCACCATGACTAAGATCTGTGTCATGTTGCCTTTAGCCGGCTTGAAGGGGCCAACCATGTCCAAACACCATACAGCAAACGGCCAAGTAATAGGAATGGTTTTCAGCTCGGAAGCAGGCATGTGGATCTTACTCGCGAACATCTGGCAGCCGTTGCACTTCCTCACAATGTCTTCAGCTTGTTGCAGAGCTGTGAGCCAGTAGAAGCCATGCTGAAAAGCTTTCTTGACCAATGCCCGAGAAGAGGCGTGGTGCCCGTATTCTCCTTGGTGTATTTCCAATAGAATTTCTCCTCCTTCTTCTGGGTCCACACAGCGTTGCAACACGCCAGTGGCACTTTTCTTGTGCAACACATCTCTGAATATGGTGTAGCCCTTGGATCTTCTCTGAATCTGCCTTGTGAGTACCTCATCTTCTGGCAGAGTGCCATCCTTTAGAAAGGATAATATGGGCATGGCCCAACTCGGTGTCGTGGGATAATCACGGCAGACGTTACCGGGGGTAACTGATCTTGGGGCAAGACGACACAGTCGTTTGGGAGAGGGTTTAGCTCAGAGGAAAACATGATGGAACTCGATCTGGTAGCCGGCAATCAAGTCGCCGAGTCTCCGATCTCAATATATTAACTAAACTCTCGTGTTACACTGGATGCTCGATATCAAGCGATATTGCTAGAACTCTTGGATCTCTCTTAACCTAACTTAGGGACCGGTTTATAAAGCACCCGAAACCCCTGGCTTGCCCTCCAAGGCGCACCCTGAATCCTACCCGGACACTACGTACAAAACCCTAACTTTCCTTACCGTAACCCACAATCCGGGTTACGAGGCCTACAATCTTGGGCCTTCTAGAAGTTCTTTTATCCTTAGCCGGATCTTGCGCAGCGTCCTTTGGGCCGAATTACACCTTGGAGTTGGGCTATCGGGTTATCATCCCTCCATCAGTAGTCCCCAGAATAGCTTGGGCTTCACAAGATCCTCTTTGAAGCGCACGCTATTCCCTGCAAAATTATCAAACTTACAAGTTCAACGGGGGCCGGGATACATTGCTTTGAGGAACAGCTAGGCCTAACTCCACGGCGGCCATATAGTAACCCGGCTTTCTCCAAGTCTTTACTTGCCTTTCCGGGTCAACACCCCGATAAGAATGTTAAGGATCCGGCTAACTTACTCGATAATTGACCCTAATTTCGCGGAGAAGATCTCATTCTTGTTTCCGTCCGGATATCTTGTTTAGCACTCAAAGCTCACCCCACAGAATCCAGGCAAATAGTCGTTTAACCCGAAATTTCCGGCTGCCAACCGTTGAACTAGGTTTAGCCGCCCACACCCTTATAAATAGGCACTTAGGAGCAAATCCAACCCCAACGGCTCATTATCCCCCTTTCTTCTTCCTCCTCGCCTCCGCGCCCAAGCTCACAGAGCATCGCCACGGAGACCTCACGCGCATCACCGGAGCCAATCCACCGCCGGTTGCGCTCCGCCACTGCTCGCCCCGTGCCGCCGCCAAGATCCGCCGCCGCACCCCCGACCCTTCCGCCGGGAATCGCAAAGGGGCACCAAGCTTGTGCTATTTGCCTTCGTCGGGCTTCACTTCGATCTCCTCCAGTAAGTCTCTCGTATCTATCAACTTGCCCTTGTAATTTCTCGATTTACTTCAGATTGGATCTAAGTCAACCCGCCGGTCATTTTTCTGATCACGCCGAATTAGGTCGCTTGAATTCATTCTAACTCACCCAATGGATTGAATATATACTTCACCTTACTCCCCTACTTCCCATAGTCACTAATTTCACCACAAATCTAGAAATGGAATTTCCAATCTAGGCTCGGGCCGCCCAAATTTTCCGCTCCTGACTCTGTTACCCGGAAAATCTTCTTTTTCCGGCTCTTTTGCTTACAGTACGTACATGGGCAACCATCCAACTTCTTCAAACACATCTTCAATACATAAGCTCCCCATAATTTTCATAATGATGCTTAATACCCGGATAACTTGCAATCTTGCTCCACGAAACGATACCCGGATAATACTTAGCTTCCATGTTATCTTGATATCACTCGTCAATACTCAGACAACACATGGCTTCCAAGTCTTACTCCTTGTACCCTTCTACCTCGTGCTTTGCAGGTCAATCCCATGGCTCCCAAGAAGCAGGGGAAAACACCGGCCAAGGCCAAGACCACCAGCTCCATATCCGCCAATTGGGCGCGATCCACGGTTACGAAGGCCAAGTTAGAAGAACTGGCCGAGTTAGGGGTTCTGCCCCCTCAAAAGGAGATCCACTGGAGGGTGCCGGGTAACGAGACCCGGCCTACGCCCGCGCATGATGAGGTAATATGCTTTGTGGAGCACGTGACCCGGGGGTTCCGTCCTCCGGGTCACCCTTTCTTTCGAGATATTTTGAGCCACTATGGCCTCCGAATATTTGACATAGGGCCTAACTCTGTGTTAAATATTTCCCATTTCATCGTTCTTTCCGAGTCATACTTGTGCACACCGCCAAGTTTGGCTCTTTTTATCGAACTTTTTCAGTGCAAACCGTGCCGCGAAAGCGGTGACGGGGCACTTCTCGCTTGCGGCGGGGTCTCTATCCAGCGCTGCAAGATTTCTCTGATGCCACCCCTCACTCTTAACTCCCACGTCAAACACTGGCAACTCTCATATTTCTATTGCCGAGACACCTCCCCACCCGGCCAAAAGAAATTGCCGGGTTACTCGAAGGGCCTTCTCGATATCTCCGAGACCTTCAACGCCTTTGCCCCTGACTCGGACAGGGAGGCAATCCGGCCTTTATTAGCCAAAATCTCTATTCTTTCGGCCCAAGGTCTCATTGGGCTTAACCTGGTGAAAACTTGGGTCGATTTCTGGATCCAACCCAATTCCATCCGCACTAAGTTAATGTGCGAGTATTCGGGACACACCACAGACTCGCTCCGATACTCCACCCATAGCTTCGCAGCCGGAGACACCAACAAGACTATCAAGAGCTTCTTGACAGAGAAGTTGGAGGTAATCCGGAATATAGCCGGGTTAGAACCCTTCACGCGTGAGAACCCGGCCCCCAAGGTAAAGACTCGGCTTTCATATCTTTATCTTCACACTTTCCACTCGATATGGCTAATAACCCTTATTCTTATATCTTCATCTCAGGCCGATGATCCCTTTTGGAAAATTGAAACTCCTCCTAGCTCTGAAACTCCAGAGGAGAAAGAAGACGCCGTTAACTCAGATGAAGGTACATTCCGAATTTCACTTAGCTTTTTTGAAATCACTGTTGCTCGTTCTTCATTTTCCGATTGTAAATCCTGATAACTTTCAGAACAAGAAGAGAAGGACGACGAAGAAGAAACTGAAGGCAAAGTGGAATCAGCGAGTGACGAGGACGACGCTGAGCCAACAGTCAAAGTCGGAGCAAAGAGAAAACCCCAAGGGGTCGTCTTCAAGGTTCCATACCTTTTCCTTGCCTCTAAACCATATTTCTTCGATAACATGCACGAGCTAAACCGGAAATTATCCACTTGGTCATATTTGAAGGAACCGCTCGTGACCAAGCGTCGGGTGACTCGGAACTTTCCGGGTGATGGCGCTCTTAATCCGGGCATTTCGTCGTCTCCGGCTCAACGCGCTGGTATTTGACTAATTCCTTCTTGGGTATCAAAGCCTTTCTGAACCATCCCCTTACAGGATAATCCTATGTCTTGCTTGATGTTTTTCAGCTTCATCCGGGTCCAGCAGTGAGCTCCCCTCGGACTTCGTGGTGAATCCCGGGTAAATTTCCCTTCCTGATGCTTTATCACCTTTTCATCACTTTTTTCCAGTTATATGCTAACTGCCTGCTTACATTGTCCATAGAGCCGCGGTCACTGTTAGCGACCAGGAAGATATGGAGACCGATGACCCGGATATGGAAAACCTGACTGACGATATGCAGGCCGCAACTGGCGGAGAAGGGCAACAAGTGCCACCAATAAACCCAGCCGACCGAGAGGCCGAGTATCCCATAGCCTCGCACATACTCGAGGAGGAAGAAACTGCGGGCTTGGGCACGGGAGGAGGGGCACCAGACTCCGATACTCGGACGACCCGTATACCCTCTTTCAAGAAGAGAGCCCCTTCTCCAAGTCCCCAAGATACCGAGTCTTCCCATTTGGGCAATGATACTTTTGACCAGATGATGAGAACTCTCCTTGCTATGAAGGCCTCGGAGAAAGATGTGCTAGAGCGCATGGCAGCGGAGCACCAGGTAATGTTACCTAATATCTCTTCTTACCCATCTAGTCCCCAAGTGCCGAGTATAATTTGTTGAAATTGTGCTCGGTATTCTGCGCGATGATCGGCTTTGCCATGATACCCGACTAATTCTCATACTTTGGTTTCTCACAGGCACAGGCCACCCGGTCTGATGAACTTTTGCTCAAGACCGAGCAACTGCTGCTTGCCGAGGTAAAGCGGAGGGAGGTCCTTGAGGATGAAGTGGAAACTTTAAAGAAAAAAATTTCCAAATATAAGAAAAGGTGTACCAGTGCTCGAACCGCACTGAAAAAGTTGTCGGAGCAAGTTACTGATACTTATCGTATCTTGCTTAGTAAGCTTCTTGCTGCTGACTGCTTTCACGCCTCTATTTTGTTACATGATACTCGGAATTACTGATATGGCCTTTCTTTGTTTCAACTGCAGGTGCTAACCTTGCAACCCCAGAGGAAGATGCTGTTGCAAAGGCTAAAACTTTAAAGACTGTGCTCCGGACTTTCTTTGCCGGCACCAAGTATATATTAGATGCCGTGAAGTGGCCAACTGAGGTATATCCGGGTGAGGAAAATCTTATCCAAGCTTGCTCCACTGTGCCTGCATGGATCGAGATCTGGAAACGCTCGGCATGCCGGATTGGTATGACCCGGGCCTTTGCGCTGGCGAAAGCTTATGTTCCTAAGCTTGAGCCGGCAAAAGTGATATCCGGGTTTCTAGAATTCAAAGCAGACGGCTCCAAATTTGGGCCCAAGGACTTCAAGGCCGTACAATCCGCAGTGCGTCACTCGGCAACTACTTTGGCCGATAGTATGGATCTGGGTACGCTTATGAGTTCATACGATGCTGAGGGCAAAATCGTGAAGGAGGAAGCACCCCCACCCTTGGACATTTTGGAGAAATGGGCTGCCGATTCGGCCAGGAAGAGGGAAGAAACCGCGAAGAGGGAGGCCGAGTTAGGATCAGAGCCAACCACCTCTACACCGGCTGTCCTCCCGCCTGTCCGTCCTGATGCGAAGAATCCGGGTGATGATGCCGGGAGATCTGCGGAGCAAGCCCAGGACCAAGACCCGGAGGGCAAGGGCAAGGGTGTGGACCCTACTCAAGAAGCCGAGTAAAACAAATGCTATCACAATGCCTTGGTCGTTTCGCTGCTCTTGTTCGAGACAGATATTCTTTTGTCGGTGCACCTATGCACCTTTGATACTAGTATCAAGATTTGTAACGTACTTTAATTCCTTGATATACCTTGTGCCTCTTCTAGCCTCTGGATGAACTCGATATTTATCTGGTTTTTAAGCTTATTCTCGATATCCGGCTTTCTTTATTGTTCCTTTTGTGAGACTCGGTTTCCGAGCATCGTGGGTTCTGACAGGCGGACTTTTCTCTAACTCCCCAAGTCCCCAAGACTCGGATGTTAGGATTTTTTGAGCTTAGTAACGACTTGTTTCTGTTTCAAAATCCCCAGTCCCCAAGGCCCGAAATCCGAGTCTGGGATGTGTGGTCTTTTCCAGAGAACAAATTGTTTCTACTAAGCCCAAGCCCTAGAGCCGTTTCACGTGAGTATTGAAGTTATGCTTGATAAACGATGAGTTTCCAGCTATTAGCCTTATACTCTGCATAACTTGTGGTTTAGATGACCCTTTTGACAATCTTGTACTATATATAAGCCGGCTTTCGCGTGGATATCATGTTGTTACATCTATATGAAAACAGGGTCAGGCAAGTCCCATTGGGCTTCATGGCTGATTGTAATCGTAAGCGAGCAAATCATGCCACTTTAGTGCGAGTCACATCGAGCTTAAGTAAGAAAAGTCAAGAAAATTTGGCTCCTTTGTCCGGTTATAAGATTGCAGCCGTACTCGTTTGCGAGTAATCGGCCCTTATAACTCATAGGCATCAAGGCCGGGTCTTTGAGTTTGTAACTGTGCTATTCAAGCAATCAGCCCTCAAGACCTATATATATGCAACATACTTGATGATACTGATGTACTGGTAGCGATAAATAATACTTATCTGTAACCGGAGTGAAGATCATAAAATAAGACTTGATAACCATCTCTTTATTTATATGAGAAAGTTTTGGGTCAGCAGGCCGCCTCATTAAAAACCTTCCAGTCCCCTTAGGTACCCTGGATAGGAAAAGAGTGCGTCTGAAACCTGCTGCCCGTTACATTGTTTAGTTCTCCTTGGGAATCTGTCTGGAACTGTCATAATCGATACACATTCTCCACTTGTTGATCTTTTTTACTATGAGTACCGGGTTTGCCAGCCAATCCGGATAAGGCGTTTCCATGACGCGGCTGGTTGTGAACAGCTGCGCGATTTCTTCTCTTGTGGAGGATTGTTTGAGGGAATCACCCTTTACGAAAGCCACCATCTTGGTATCTCGTGCTGCCTTGAGTTTTGCCCTTTCACCTTCAGTACTCGGCTTTTTCAGGGCTGTTCTGTCATCCGAGTCTGTTTGAGCCCGGTAATATTTGAGTTCCTCTTTTCTACAAGCTTGTTCAGCCATTGCTGCATCTCCTTCCTCGCACTCAGCCGCTATGTCCCGGCTTCCATGTATGGTGATGGTCTGTTTAGGACCCGGGATTTTTAGCTGTAGATACACGTAACACGGCCTAGCCATGAATTTAGCATAAGCCGGCCTTCCGAATAGCGCGTGATAAGGACTGCGCAATTTGACCACCTCAAAAGTGAGCCACTCAACTCGATAATTATCCTTTGATTCCCCAAAAGCTACCTCCAATGCGATTTTTCCATCGGGGCACGCTGAATGACCCGGCACTATCCCATGAAAAATTGTTGAACTTTTTTGTAGCTGAGACTCCTTGAGACCCATGCGTAGGAAGGTTTCCCAATACAGTATATTGATGCTACTTCCACCGTCCATCAAGACCTTTTTCAGATCATACCCATTGACTTGTGGTGCGACTACTAATGCTAAGACTCCCGGGTGTTCTATTCTTTCCGGGTGATCCCTTCTGCTCCATGTTACGTCCTGTTCTGACCATCTCAGGTATCTCGGGACAGCCGAGGACACCGAGTTTACCGCCTGTTTCAGTATCTTCTTGTCCTTGTTGGAACTTCCTGTAGTATGCACGTGATACTGACCCAGCTGCTTGGGGTTGGCCTGGAAACCTCCTGCTCCCCCTTGGTTATTACCTTGATTTCCAGCTGCCGGGTTACCGGCTGGGGGTGGGCCGTTGCCCGGGTTTCCACCTGGACCCGGTCCTCCTCCCCGGCCTACACCTCGCATTGCTCTGTTCACTTCCTCATTCTTCTATCTCTGTAGGTCGGCGCACTGCTCCAAGGAGTGGTTAGCTGTCCTACCGTTCCTGTTGTGCTTCGGGCATGCCATTCTGAATATGTCCCAATTATTACTCGGCCTTGGTGGCCCTTGATAGTTTCCTCCATTGTGATTTCCAGTATTGAAATTTCCTTCTGGCCTGGGTCTGGAAGATCCGGCTTCAGTGTTGGCGACAAACTCGGAGCCTCCTTCAAACGGGCGCTTGTTCTGGCTGTTGTTACCCGGCACTGATCCATTGCCGGTTCTTCCGTTATTACTTGTGTTTGCTTTTGCTTTTTTATCGTCAGTTTCCTCTTCCGTAGTGTCCGTTGCGGCATGTTTGTTGCATGCATCCATCAGTTCTCCCCTTGTAACCTCCGAAGCATTCCGACTAGATTTCATGCGAGTTAATTTTTGTACTAAAGGTGTGTACTTGCAGGTCTTTGCCATAGCTTGCAGTGCATCCTTGGGCTGAATATCTGTAGATGAATGAAGTATTTCCATAACCCGGCGCACCCAGCTGCGCGCCGATTCTCCCTTCTTCTGAACACATCGTTCTAGGTCATCAATAGTGAATAACTTTCTGCACGTCCCATGAAAGTGCTTGATAAACGCAGTTTTCAATTCTTCCCATGACTTGATAGATCCTTCCGGTAGATTGGTGAACCATAACTTTGCTGCTCCCTCTGACATCATTAGATACATGAACTTGGCTTGAAGATTCTCGGACGCATTGCGAATCGACATGGCCATCTCATAACTGCTCAACCATGTTTCCGGATCCATAGTTGGCTCGTAATTCACTACTTTACCCGGTTCTTTGAACTTTTCCGGGTAAGGCTCAGCCCTGATGCTATCTGAAAGACACTTAGGTCCTGCAAGAATGGTCAAAGCTGGTCTTACTCGGGAAACGTGTGATCCTGCAGGGGGTACAGTTGGACGCGGTACTGCTGGTATCCCATGTACCGCAGACCCGGCCATGGCTCTCCTGGCTCTGGAACTGTCCACGATGGCCTGTGCTGCTGATGCTGCTGGTACTGCCTGAATGTGTGGAGGAGGCGGCATTTGCTGCTGCTCTTCCCTCCGCCGTGCCGAACTTGTCTGGATATTGCCGGCGTTACCTTGTTGCTGGCTGACATATGGTGTCCCATGCATTCCACTTCTGTGATCCGGGTAATTAACCTGTTGTGCCACCGCGGTGCGCAGCATATCTATCGCCCGCCGGGTCTCCTCTGCGTGGGGTGACTCTCTCACGGGGATTTGATTTAGTGCAAGCGTTGCCGCGTACACGTTGTCCATGGGGTTGTTGTAATGACCCGCTGGTGTGTGAAAACGTGATGGTGGTGGTGGTGGTGGTACAGTATTGCCGGTAGTAACTCCAGTCTGTGGTACGGGTAACCCGGCCTGCGTGTCTACCGGTTGTGCTCCTCCAGTTGTCGGCTGAGGGGTGGTTCCTTGATTTGCCGCTGGGATCGGCTGATCCTGAGGCGTGATAAATAGCGCGGCCGGGTTTATGACTCCTCCCAATGCTGGCAATCTGGTTTGGTGCCTTTGATGTATTCTAGTCGTTTCCTCTCGGAGCCGGGTTTCCAGTGCGTCCAGCTCGCGTTGTCGTGTGGCCATCCCTTGTCTTTCTGCTTCTACTTGCCTTCTCTGCTGCTCCAATGCACGACGGGCTACGTCCAAATCCCTAACACGTTCCGCTGCGTTCTCTGGAGTGATAACTGTGGCAAGAACTGTCGGATCTAGGATCAGATTGTTGTCGAACAGGGCCGGATGTTGTGGATTGGAAGGACCCGCTCCTGGTGTCCGGTTTGCTAGGAATCCAAACGTGTTCGCGTGTAACTCGTTTTCTGGCGCTTGACTGGTAACCGATGCCGACTCTCCGTCAACCTGGGCCAAAACCGTGTTTCCGTTAGCCGGCCCTTGCTGCCGGGTCAATGCTTGTGCTGCCCCGGCTGCGGTCGCGGTTACGTTCTCTTGGTTGAGATTGGTCGCGGGAGCCGTGTAAACCGCAACCCGGCGCACAATGCTTG
Source organism: Alopecurus myosuroides (assembly GCA_028641055.1). NCBI lineage: Eukaryota > Viridiplantae > Streptophyta > Magnoliopsida > Poales > Poaceae > Alopecurus > Alopecurus myosuroides. The sequence goes on along the minus strand of JAPCYS010000008.1, from coordinate 2,115,116 downwards.
GCACGGATCCATACTGTTCCTCTTCGCTGCTGTGTTCCTTGTACCGGTTCTCCAGTAGATGCAAGATAGATTCTGTATCATCTTCTTTCTCGACCCGGCCACGCGGGGTCCATGCCGGCTCCTCCGGCTGTTCCCACTTCGTGGTGGGCTCTTCTGTCGGGTTTGTTGTCCCAACTGATTTTTCTCCATCTGATTGGATATAGCTGGTCTTCCCTGACACAGAGTCAAACCCAAAGTCGTCAGGGATCGAACCGGAAGTACGTACCATACCGATGAAGACGCTGATCTGGCCGATTGTCATGATAGATCCGGATTCGAGGTGATCCGACTCTGGCCCCCAGCCGGAATCGTCCACCATCTTCTCTCCTTTGCGGTCGATGTAGATCTCGCCGATGACTAGATTCTCCATGCTCTTCCGAGCTTCTCCCGTGATGTAAACACCTTTGGACGCAGGCCCCACGGTGGGCGCCAACTGTCGTGGGATAATCACGGCAGACGTTACCGGGGGTAACTGATCTTGGGGCAAGACGACACAAGCGTTTGGGAGAGGGTTTAGCTCAGAGGAAAACATGATGGAACTCGATCTGGTAGCCGGCAATCAAGTCGCCGAGTCTCCGATCTCAATATATTAACTCAACTCTCGTGTTACACTAGATGCTCGATATCAAGCGATATTGCTAGAACTCTTGGATCTCTCTTAACCTAACTTAGGGGCCGGTTCATAAAGCACCCGAACCCCCTGGCTTGCCCTCCAAGGCGCACCCTGAATCCTACCCGGACACTACGTACAAAACCCTAACTTTCCTTACCGTAACCCACAATCCGGGTTACGAGGCCTACAATCTTGGGCCTTCTAGAAGTTCTTTTATCCTTAGCCGGATCTTGCCCAGCGTCCTTTGGGCCGAATTACACCTTGGAGTTGGGCTATCGGGTTATCATCCCTCCATCACTCGGTGTCTCCCGTGCAGGAAACACTGGTTCGTCCACTTCCATCGGGACAGGCACCTCTGGCTGCTCTTTAGGGTTGGGAGCACTTCTCTGAAGCCCTGAACGATTGGCAAGAACCTCCTCAATGAATGCGACAGTCCCCGGGTTGAGGACAGCAGTCCCCGAGTAAGGAGTGGCAGTCCCCGAGTAGGGAGTGGCAGTCCCCGAGTAGGGAGTGGCAGTCCCCAAGTACGGAGTGGCAGTCCCCGAGTAAGGAATGGCAGTCCCCGAGTAAGGAATGGCAGACCCCGGGTTCTCTGTTGCATTCTCCCAGTCAATCTCCATGGGAACAGATTCTTCTTTTGGCAGAGAAGGAACAAATATAGATTCCGAGTTGGGAGATGGCTTGATGGATGGCTTCCTCAAGTGCTCTAAGGCAATCCCCGCCGGGATGGATTGCCGAAAAGATCCCAACTTGGACAGCTCGTCTGCTGCTTCATTCTCTGCTCGGTGAATGTGCTAGAACTCACAGCCTTCGAAGAATCCAGTCATAGACTGTACCAGGAAGCGGTATGATGCCATGTTAGCATCCAGAGCATCCCAAGTGCCAGAGACTTGCTGCACCACTAGATCTGAATCGCCATAGCATATAATGCGCTGCACGCCAACCTCCTTGGCTACTCGCAAGCCGTGCACCACGGCCTCGTACTCTGCAACATTGTTGGACGCCTTGAAATGAATCTGCAGCACGTACTTGAGCTGATCTCGTTTGGGTGACGTAAGCACTACGCCAGCACCAAGGCCTTCCTTCACCTTCGAGCCATCAAAGTGCATCTTCCAGTAATTGGAAACTAGAGCAGGAGGTTCGTACTGCACCTCAGCCTAGTCCACCAGGAATTCTGCCAGGACTTGAGACTTGATGGCTTCTCTTCTCGCATACGCGGGGGCGTACGCGGCCAGCTCGATCGCCCACTTGGCTACTCTGCCACTCGCCTCCTTGTTGCCCATGATATCCGAGATGGGAGCAGAGCTCACAACCGTGATGAGATGCTCTTGGAAATAATGCTTCAGTTTCTTGGCGCCCAGTTACACGCCGTAGGTCATCTTCTGGTAATGCGGGTAGTTTTGCTTGGAGCTGGACAGCACTTCACTGAGGTAGTATACTGGACGCTGCACACTTTTGCCTTCTTCTTCTCGCTCCACCACAATCACCACACTGACCACTCGGTTGGTAGCAGCAATGTACAGCAGCATTGGCTCCTTGGGTAGCGGACTAGCCAAGATGGGAGCGCTACCCAGCATTGCCTTCATCTCGTTGAATGCCACATCCGCTTGCAGAGTCCAGACAAACTTGTCACTTTTCTTCATCAGCTGGTACAGAGGCAGGGCCTTCTCGCCCATTCGGCCCAGGAAACGGCTCAGAGATGCCAAGCAACCAGTGAATTTTTGCACATCCTTCAGGGATTTCGGCAAAGACATGCTCTCAATAGCTTTTAACTTTGAAGGATTGGCTTCAATGCCCCGACTAGACACCAGGAAGCCGAGTAGCTTGCCAGCCGGGACGCCAAAGGTGCATTTACTCGGGTTCAGCTTCATTTTATACTTGCGCAAATTGGCAAAGGTTTCCTCAAGGTCGGCAAGCAGAGTATGTGTTTTATTCGTTTTGATGACAATGTCATCTACGTACACCTGCACATTCTTGCCGAGCTGATCGTGCAGGCATTTCTGCATGCACCGCTGATAAGTAGCACCCGCATTCCGCAACCCGAAACACATGACACGATAGCAATAAGCCCCGTACGGGGTAATGAAGGCAGTCTTTATTTGATCAGCGGGATTGAGAGCTATCTGGTGGAAACCAGAGTAGGCATCTATGAAAGACAGCAGTTCACAACCAGCAGTGGAATCGATCACCTGATCGATGCGAGGTAGCGGAAAAGTATCCTTGGGGCATGCCTTGTTCAAGTCGGTGTAGTCGACACACATGCGCCATGCGGTAGCAGCCTTAGGATCCTCCTTCTTCTTCTCGACCATGACCGGTTGGCTAGCCAATCCGGGTGCAGCACCTCCATGATGAAATTTCTTATCAGCAACTTGGTGATCTGGTCACCAATGGCCTTCCTTCTCTCATCTCCGAAACGGCGCATAGCCTGCTTCACTGGTTTGGCGTCAGGACGCACATGTAACGAGTGCTCAACCAATTCCCTCGGGACTCCTGGTAAATCTTCATTGGACCAGGCGAACACGTCCCGATTCTCACGGAGGAAGTGGATGAGCTCGCTTTCCTATTTCTCCGCCAACCCGGAGCCAATGATGGCTACGCGGTCGGGGAACTCAGGGTAGACCTGGACCTTCTTTGTCTCTTGAGATGCCTGGAACGCGGTCCCGTGCTGGGTACTTGGCACGCCCTGCGCACCAGCTTGCGCAGATTGCGCCATAGCCACCACCTCGTACATCTTTTTCTTCTCGGCAACAATCACCATGGACTCCGCCAACTGAGAGCCAGCAGAGGCACACTCCATGGACTTCTTGTAATCACCAGAGATGGTAATCACGCCATTGGGACCCGGGATCTTCATCTTCAGATACGCAGTGTGGGTAGATGCCATGAACTTGCTCAGAGCAGGCCTGCCGAGTAGAGCGTGATAGGGGCCCTGATGATCAACCACCTCGAACTGCAGGCTCTCTGTGCGACAGTTCTCCCTGGTGCCGAATAGCACATCTATCCACACTCGGCCAATCGGATTGCACGAGACTCCCGGCACAATGCCATGGAAAGTGGTCTTGCTGGGTAGCAGCATGTTCTCGGCCAGCCCAAGCTTCTCGAGTGTGTCTCTGTACACAATGTTGATGCTGCTGCCGTTGTTGATCAGCACCTTGCTGAACCTCACATTCTTCTCGGGACCCAAGAAGGTAGCATCCACCACCAAAGCGTAACTACCCGGGTTAGGCATCACCTTGGGATGATCTACTCGGGACCACTTGATCTCTTGGTTGCACCAATGCATATAGTGAGGAACAGCAGGGATCACGGCATTGACCTCCATGGCTCGCCTGTGCTGTGACTGCTTGTCGACGGGCTCAGAAGTGAAGATCATGTAGCTCTCATGGTGTTCTTGAACTGGTTGCGGCCTCCGCCCTCATTGTTGCCGTTGTTGTTGCCCTGGTAGTTGTTGTTGCCTCTGTTGTTGTTGCGGTTGTGGTTGTTGTTGTTGTTGCGGTAGCCCTCATTGTTGAAGTGACGGTTGGCTCCTAAAGCCACTTGGTTCACGTTTTCTCTTCTCAGAAACACTGGAGGCCGAGCTGCGGGTGCGCGAGCAGGCTGCGCATTGGCATTTGCAGCCGGCAGAGGTGGAGGGGGAGGCAAGCCTTCATTCCTTATCAAATCCCACCACTCGCACTGCCGGGTAGTGTGGTTAGCAGGCCTCGAGGGGTGCTGAGTATGGAAACTGCATGGGCCGTCCCTCATGTCGTCGAAGACGAGCTTCCTTGGCTGCTCCGAGTTGCCGCTACCCGACTGAGGAGCGCGGAATGGTTTCTTGTTGCCTTGGCCCTGGTTCTGGTTCTGCCCGTAAGCTCCAGCAGGTTTTTGCCTTTGGCTGCCCCCAGCTCCAACAGCCACTGCATTCACCTCCTCAGGGTCGTACCGAATATCTATTCGGTCACCCCTGCGCTTGTTGCGGAACTCGTTGCGCTTGTTGCTGTTGAAGTTCCTTCTCGGCTCAGAGGAATCCATCAGGGGCTGAGTAGGATCACCGAGTGCGTACTAATCCGCAATCTTGATGGTCTCCGCCAGAGTGTTTGGCATCTCCCTCTGCAACCTTTGCCACAGCATACTGCCATGTCTGCAACCTTGCGCAAACCAAGTGATGGTCTGGGCTTCATTCACACCTTCGCAGGTGTTCCGCAATGTGCTCCACCGAGTAAGGTACTCGCGGTCCGTCTCGTCTTCCCGCTGCCTGCAAGCGGACAGCTGCTGTGGCCTATTCGGCCTCTTGTAAGTGCTGGTGAAGTTGCTGATGAAGGCCTCCGAGAAATCCAGCCAGCAATTGATGTTGTTCTTGGGCAAGTTGTTGAGCCAAGTGCGAGCTGGACCCTCTAGCATCTGCGGAACGTACCGCACCGCCCATCTCCGGTTGCCGTTCGCGATATGAACCGCGGTGACATAGTCATTGAGCCAATCTTCCGGCTTGGTGCTACCATTGTAGCTCTTGGTGCCCCTTGCGAGCTGGAAGTTCTTCACGGAAGGCTCGTTCATGATGCGCGGGCCAAAGCACTCGGGGCCGGGAGGTCCCGTGTTCTCGAGCCGTGCCGACAAGCTGATCCGGTCCAGCTGGTGCCTTGCATCTCCAGGCGCCAGCACGCGCTCGCCCACACGATTCAGAATATCATAGCCAGCCAACCCCATGGCCGAGTAGCCGTCATCATATCTGTCCACCTGCACAGCTGCAGGCTGCTCCACAGGGTTGGCGGCTGGCGCCGCTGCCGAGTAGGCTGAGCAACTGGATGCTGAGAAGGACCTGGGCGCTCTCCATCTCGGGCCTGGCTTTGAGCTTTATGGGCTTGAAATCCTGCTCCTGCAGCGTTGTGTTTCTGACTGGACTGTCGTGGCACAGCGAGCTGTTTCGCGGCGACAGCCGGGTCGTACACCTGCATCTGCCTACCCTTGCCGGAATGCCCACTCCGGCTTCTCTCGCTGTCGCACCCGGACTTCTAGAGGATACTCACCGTATGAACTGAACAGTATTTTGATTGGATTACGGGGCTTACCGGCACCCGCATCTCTTACGAGTAGGCCAACACTTATGTGTGACAACAAATCTTTACTGTTCACCGTCGATGTAAACTATCCCGTAGAAATCAGGACACTACCATTGACGTACTTCATACCATACACACATGGTACGTCAACGGCTTGTAACGGAATGATAGCACAACATATCTCTAAGACACAAAAGATTGAAATAACTTGAAAATAGCTCTCACTAGAGCAGAGATAGCAAATACAATCATCCAGAGGACACATGTCCCAACATAACATTATTACATCTCAGCGGAAGCATTCAAAGGGCCTGAGTACAGACAAAACCGAATAGGCTTAAGAAGCCGGAAACTGAAATAAAGACGGAGCCCATCCACGTAGTCTCGGATCCTGCCCGGGTCCGCTACCTACTCGTCAGCAGCCTCGTCAAACTCCACGTAGTAGCCGTCACTGGGATCCTCGTAAGCGTAGTCTGCGGAAACCACAGCCCCAAAGGGGTCAGTATATAAACGTACTGGCAAGCAAGACTCACAGTTCACCAAATTGTAGCCCGTCAACACCAAGCACAGATGCCTTGGGTTCAACGGAAGAAAGGGGATATAAAAGATGCTGCAACTGGCTGCGCTAACCAACTACAGAGATTCTACCACTTCCGGCTAACAGAAAGAAGATAAGATCGAGTATTGTAACCAACTGAAAAAAACTTCAAACAAACCCATCCTGGATCTCGCCCCTTATCCAAAGAAGCAATCCGAGGATACTCACACAGTTGAAATAAAGATGAATCAAGTTATTGTGTCAATAAGCCTATTACTAGTCAAGTTGTTAATCATTGGGTGTAAGGTTGTTAATCATTAGGTTCAAGTTGTCCTGAGTACTTGTTAGCCAGTACTTTCACCAAGTTAACCATAACCGCGGAAAACACGGCTTCTCGAGAAGATTATCCCTGCAGGGTTGCACCAATTTGGCCGTACACGTGTGAATAACCCGCCAGATGGGATGCCTCCCACCAAGCGGGGCACTCAACACAACTCAACTCTTCTTCGCATCAAGCCCAAAGCACCTTGGGCGCACGGCTAATCGAGCCCCGAAGAAAGGGGACCCTCATAGCACTCTAAGAACGTGTCCCCCTATATGCCGACTACAAAAGTTCCACCCTGCGCTGGCTCGCAAAACATGCATGCGGCAAATGGAAACACGAACTAAATGAGATGATTTGGACGAGATGCGAATCGAATCAAATTGAGGGGGGCGCCCATACTCGCTTCCCACATCCGGGTAGTGCGCTCATCATGGATCAGTAGACAAGACCCTTTTCCTATTAGGGTCGACACTAGCAGGCCTCAAAACCACACAGGGCCTCCTGCCGGTGCCTTATCATCAAATTATTATTACCATTAGCATTAACAGGATTAATTGATTAACATCGAGCCCCAGAACAATAATAAAAATATAGTAACTGAAAGTAACGGGTAACAGACTCGAGCAGAATAACCTAAGCATGCTAGTAAGACACTGGCTCAATCAGTAGGGTGGTAGGAGTGGTGGTGAGGCAACATCAGGGTTAAGGGATTTATGTGATAGGTTCGTAACAGAAACAACTACTACTATGGCTAGCAGAAATAGGCAACAGAAAGTATCGGTAACCAATGTTGAAAGGAACACAATGATTCATGTGAGTGATAACTTGCCTGCAAACTCAGCAGCCTGGTACTGAGCTAGATCCTCAGAAGGGGTGCTGTAAAGATCGTCTGTCTCAACGTCGTCGTCTATTCGAGAAGAAGCAAACAAACAAGACAGAAATATAAACAATCAATATCATGGCATAGTGCACAATCATGGGATGATGCATGTCAAGTTAATGGTTGCATCAAAATAAACTAGTTAACATGGTAACACAATTTAAGTGGACCCATATGCAATTGGATTGCATTTGGAAAAAGGTCCATGAATTAAGTGGAAACAAATGATCTACAATTTATTACCATGTGAAAGTTTGCTTAGCATGATGCATGCATGATGATAATAACAAAATAACAACAATAGATGCAAGTGGTAAAGGATTTTAACAAGTTGGGAAAATATTTATTAAGTTTGGAAATTTTGGGTTACTTAAAGATGTCACACAAGCATTTGTTGTTTTCATCAATTTAAAATGTTCAAAACAAATAACAAAATTCATATTTGAAAAGAATACCAATTTTTAGTTGGATTACATGTTTCAAATATTGAAATAGGAGTTAGGATGAATTTATTATGACTGAAACAATATTAAACAAGTTTTAAATGAATTTAAAACAAGTTTAAATATTATTTGAATTTTTATTTGTTCCAAACATAAATTCAAACTCACATTTGAAAAGTTTATACTTTGGGGTTTGAAAACATATTTTGCATGTTCAAAAATAATTTATTTTGAGCAATTTATGAATTTAGCCATTTTAAATGATTTAAACAAGGTTTAAAATATTTAAGCAATTTTAATTATTCAAACCATGAAACAAAATTTATATTTGAAAAGGTTATTTGAAAGCATGGAAAACATATTTTATTTGCATTATTTGGATCAAGAATGAATTAGTTATGAATTTTAGCAAATTGCAAGTGAATTATTTGAATTCAAATTTGAATTGCATTTGGAAAATTCAAAACAGAAAACAAATGTTACCATTAGATAGAGAATTAAATTTAGAGCAGTGCACATATTTTATTTTTGTTATTTGGAGTTATAAAACTAAAGTTATTTGCATTTTATGTCCAGGGACCAATCTGTAAATTAAATGGACCTTGATTTAAAACAGAAAGGTTTAAAACACTTTTATACCGCACAGAACCCTACCCTAGGCACTGCCAGGGGGGCCCAGGGTCACTGTGTGCTTGCGTGGCCACAAGGGTGGCTGACAGGTGGGCCACTGGCGCGGGGGAAAAAATCCCCAAAAAGATTTACGCCGCGGGGCTCGAACCCACGACCAGGCGCGCGAGTAAACAACGCACTGCCACTGCGGTGCTCGTTCAGGTTTGACAGTAACAAGGCCGCGAACAGGTTATCCTTAAGATCCACGCCTAACTGAATTTTTACGCGCGCGTTGGCCTGTACTCCGTCAGAGAAACGGGGTGGCACAACGACGGCGAGCACGCGGCGGTGCTGGATGCTGCTGTCCCTGGAAACGTGTGCGTGATGCGGGTGCAGGTGTGGAGTGCTCGTGAGCAAGACAGAGAGGAGGCACGGTGGAGGATCAGCTGCTGCTCACCGGCGATTGAAGACGGGGCAGAGGCGCGGTGCAGATCGTTGACGGAGACGTGGGAGATGGCGGCAACGGCGTGGACCTCCTCCTCGGCTTCTGTGGTGTCCAACCGTTCGCGGAAGAAGTGGTGGTTCAATTTCGGGGTTTAGGAGGGTAGGTGGTGGTGAGAGGCGGCGGTGATCAGTGGAGATTCAGAAGCGGCGTCTCCGGCGAGGTGACAGAGAGGTGGGAGAGGTGGCCGCGAGAGGGAAAATGGCGGCGGCCTCGAGGGGATAGGGGGTAGCTAGGGTTAGGGCAGCGCCAGGGGGGTCTAGGGGGTCTTATAGGGGGCTAGGGGAGCTCCTGGCCGTCGGCGCGGCGCCGCTGCCGCCGTGGCACCTCTGGATGGCGCGCCGTACGTTTAGACGAAGGGTTAGGTGCGCGAAGCGGTACGCAGGCTAGGTAGATGGGCTGGGCCGCGCTAGTTAGCTGCCGCGCGCGCGCGTTTGTTTTCCTTTTTCTTATTTTTTGTTTTTCTGTTTTTTTTTTGCAGCAAATGAAAATGGAAGCAAATGATAGGTTTTTGAGTTGATAAAAATTTGGAAAAATTCATATGAGCTTGTTAGTTCAACATCTACCATTTGACAACTTAGGTTTTTGAAAATTCAAATTTATTTGCTGTTTTGTAAATTGGTTTGAATTTGAATAATTTGATAATTAAATGATTAATAATGAAAACAATGTTTTTATTAGGGTGAACCCTAATGATTAAAAAAAGAACAAATGGTTTGGGTTATAATGCTGATTTTTATAAGTTGAATTTGGGTGCTGTTTGAATGTTTTTTATTTGAATTTGAATGCAAATTGGAATTAATGGTTTGATTAAAACCCTCATTTTTAATAGTTGAACACTATGACATAAATGGAAACAAGATGAGACTTTGGATTGAAATTTTGATTTGAAAACATTGTAACATGACAAGTATGAAACACATCATTTGAAATTGTTTGAATTTCCATTATGAAAACGGAATAAAAACAGATGCAAAACAAATAGTAAACAAATGCAAACAATGAAATAAATATGATGACATGATGCAATACTTTAATTAAACAGGAAATCAAACATTCTAGGGGTATTTTCATACTTGGGATGTTACAAAATGCCCCCCCTTGAAGGAATCGCGCCCCGAGATTCCTTACTGAGAAGCGAAAAGGTCCGGATACTTCTTGCGAAGATCCTCTTCGGTCTCCCATGTTGCCTCTTTATCGGAATGATGCGACCACTGCACTTTCAAGAACTTGGTGCTCTTGTTGCGAGTCTTATGCTCGGTCTCATCGAGAATACGAACAGGGTGCTCCTCATAAGATAGATCATCTTGCAGTTCAATGGAATCATCATCAACTGCACGATCTGGATCTTTGAAACACTTCTTGAGCTGTGATACGTGGAACACATCGTGCACCTTAAATAGTTTTTCTGGAAGTTCAAGACGATAGGCATTTTCCACACGTCTTGAGAGAATGTTGAAAGGACCAATGTATCTTGGTGCAAGCTTTCCTTTCTGTAACATCCCAAGTATGAAAACCTACCAATTAGAATGTTTGATTTCTTGTTTATTAAAGTATTGCATCATGGCATCATGTTTATTTCCCTTGTTGCATTTGTTTCTTTTGTTTTGCATCTGTTATTCTTTGTTTTCACAATGAAACTCAAACAATTTCAACTGCTTTGTTTTCATACTTGTTCTGTTACAACTTTTGGAATAAAAATAACAAATGAAAACAACCAATTTGTTCCATTTTATTTCCATGTTGATCACTCCTTAAATTGTTGGTTTTGATCAAATCAATTAATTCACTCAATTAGTTAAATCACCTACAATTTCAAATCAAATTCATTCAAACAGCTCCCAAGTTGAGTTATAACAAATTATACACATTATCAATTCAACCAACTATTTTTAATCTCTTAATCCATAGGGGCCACCCTATTAGAATACCTTGTTTTTCATAATGTTTAAACAATATCAAAATTCCTTTAATTATGGTTTCAAATACAAACAACAATTTTAAATCACCACTTTTGAAAACAAACCTTGGCATAGGGTTGCCATTGATCTAAAAAGTCTAACCTAATTTTTCTGGATTTTTCCCTAAGCTAAAACCTAACTATTTCTTCCAAAAGCAAAACTGCAAAAAAAATAATACACAGAAATAATAAAAGAGAAAACGGGCAGCAGCTAAACCTAACCTATCCCAGCCCAGCCCGTTTCCACCTTGGCCCAGTACCCCCCTCCTGTCGCTGTCTTCCACCTCGAGGTGATGTCACCTCTGTACGAACAGAAGGAACACCACCCGATCCTTCTCTCCCCCCCGGATGCGCTGCCGTACCCTTGCTCCCTCTACGATAAAAGCAACCACCTTCCCCCTCTGTAACCCTAGGCCGCACCTACCCCTCTCCTCTCCCCTAGCGCCGTCGCCTCTCCTCCCTCCACCCTCATCCCTTCTCTGCTGTTTCACTGCACCTCCAATTCCGACGACAGAACCCTCTCCGCAGTCGCCTCCCGGGGCCGTCGATCGCCGAGCTTCGATGGGGAATGGAACTGCCGCGGCCCGGCCTCCCTCCTCGTCGCCTCCACCGGGCCGGAGAGGCCTCGGAACCCCTCTCCCGCGTCGTCGACGGCGCCCTCGAGCACCACCGCCTGCTACTGCTTCCGTGTCGGCCAACCACGGTGAGCCCTCGCCTTTCCTTCCGCTCCCCCTCCTCTCTGCCCTCGTGGCCACTCACACGCCCGACCACACCCCTAGCTGCTGCGCCCCCTTGCCCTCGAGGAGACGTACGAGACCAGCAACAGCAGCGATGCAGAGATCGCTGTCGATCGGCCTCTGAAAAGAAACCTGACGAAGTCTGCGAGCTGGTGTTCGCAAGTTTCAGTTAACCCGCTTATTCTCCCTCAAAAGCAATCCGCGCGGTAGTACAACAAAAGCCACGAAGTGGCCCAGTGGTTGGACTCTCTCCGCGCGCCCGCGAGGGCAGGGGATCGATTCCCCGCTCGCGCAAATTGCCCAGCCTTTTTTTTCTCCGCTACGCCGCGTTGCGACCCCACATGTCATCCACCTTTGCTGCCACACCAGCACCACAGCGCCACGCTGTCCCCCTGGCCCACGGGCAGTGGCTAGGGGTAGAAAACAATGCGGTAACAAACTGCCCACACGTTTCTGTTTTATTCTAAATGAATTTAAATTGCAGAAATAATCCCTAAAACTACACCTTTAATAACTTTTAATCCATAAATCTAATAAATAAAAGTTGTGTATGTTTTCTGTTCCAAATTAATAGATCTATCCAACTACTCCATTTGTGCACTGTTTTGGAAATTCCAAATGTATTTAAAATTCAAATTTGAATAATTCAAATGCAAATGTCTAAATACCATAACTAATTCATTATTAATCCAAATAATGCAAATAAAATATGTTTTCCATACCATTTTGAATAACCTTTTCAAATATAAATTTTGTTTCATGATTTGAATAATTAAAATTGCCTAAATAATTTAATACTTGTTTAATTCATTTAAAATTGATAAAATTATAATTTGCTCAAAATAAAATATTTTTGGACATGCAAAATATGTTTTCAAACCACCAAAGTGTGAACTTTGCAAATGTGAATTTGAATTTATGTTTTGACTAAATAAAATTCAATTAATATTTCAAACTTGCTTTAAATTCAATTAAAACATGTTAATATTGTTTAATTCATAATAAATTCATCCTAATCCAAATTTCAATATTTGAAACATGTAATCCAACTAAAATTTGATGTTCTTTTCAAATATAAATTTTGTTAATGGTTTTGCACACTTTAACTTGATGAAAACAACAGTTGCTTGTGTGGCAACTTTAAGTAACCACATTTTCCCAACTTAATCAATGATTTCCAAAACTTGTTCCAATCCTTTTCCACTTGCAACTATCATTGTTATTTGTTGTTATTTTGTTGCTATCATCATGCATGCATCATGTTTAACCACTTACACTTGTTAATCAAATGTAGATCATTGCTTCCACCTTAACCATTGCATCCATATGCAATTCACATTGCATATGGGTCCAATTAAATTGTGTTATCTTGCCAAGTAGTTTATTTTGATGCATCTATTAACATGACATGCATCATCCCATGTTTGTGCACCTATGCCATTATATTGATTGTTTATCTTTCTGCCTTGTTTGTTTGCTTCTTCTCGGATATACGACGACGTTGAGACCGACGATACTTACGACACCCCTTCTAAGGAGTTAGCTCAGTACCAGGCTACTGGGTTTTGCAGGCAAGTTATCACTCACATGAACCACTGTGTTCCTTTCAACATTGGTTACCGATACTTTCCGTTGTTCTTTTCTGCTAGCCCTAGTAGTAGTTGTTTTCTGTTACGAACCTATCACATGAATCCTTTAAACCTGATAATGCCTCACCTCCCTTCCTACAACCCATTGTTTGAGCCAGAGTCTTACTAGCATGCTTAGGTTGTTTTGCTCGAGTCGGTTACCCGTTACTTTTCTGTTACTACTCTATTATGTTCTGGGGGCCCGATGTTAATCAATCAATCATGCTAATGTTACTATTAATAATAAATTTGATGATAAGGCACCGGCAGGAGGCCCTGTGTGGTTTTGAGGCCTGCTAGTGTCGACCCTAATAGGAAAAGGGTCTTGTCTACTGATCCATGATGAGCGCACTACCCGCATGTGGGAAGCGAGTATGGGCGCCCCCCTCAACTTGACCTGATTCGCATCTCGTCCAAATCGCCTCATTTAGTTCGTGTTTTCCATTTGCCGCATGCATGTTTTTGCGAGCCCAGGCCAGGGTGGAACTTTTGTAGTCGGCATATAGGGGGACACGGTCTTAGAGTGCTATGAGGGTCCCTTTTCTTCGGGGCTTGATTAGCCGTGCGCCCAAGGTTCTTTGGGCTTGATGCGAAGAATGGTTGGTTGTGTTGAGTGCCCCGCTTGGTGGGGTGATCTCCCATCTGGCGGGTTATTCATACGTGTACGGCCAAATTGGTGCAACCCTGCAGGGATAATCTTCTCGAGAAGCCGTGTTTTCCGCGGTTATGGATTACTTGGTGAAAGTACTGGCTAACAAGTACTCAGGACAACTTAAACATAATGGTCAAACATGTTACACCCCATGATTAATAACTTGACTAGTAATAGGCTTATTGACACAATAATTTGAACCATCATTATTACAACTGTGTGAGTTATCCTCGGATTGCTTCTTTGGATAAGGGGCGAGATCCAGGATGGGTTTGTTTGAAGTTATCTTTCAGTTGGTTACAATACTCGATCTTATCTCCTTTCTGTTAGCCGGAAGTGGTAGAATCTCTGTAGTTGGTTAGTGCAGCCAGTTGCAGCATCTTTTATATCCCCTCTCGTCCGTTGAACCCAAGGCATCTGTGCTTGGTGTTGACGGGTTACACTTTGGTGAACTGTGAGTCTTGCTTGCCAGTACGTTTATGTACTGACCCCCTTGGGGCTGTGGTTTCCGCAGACCTACGTTTCCGAAGATCTACATGGTGGCTACTACGTGGAGTATGACGAGACTGCTGACGAGTAGATAGCGGACCCGGGCAGGATCCGAGACTTCGTGGATGGGCTCCGTCTGTTTGTTCCCGGCCTCTTAGGCCTATTTGGTTCTTGTCTGTACTCAGACATGTTGAATGCTTCCGCTATATTGTAATGATGTATTGTTGGGGCAGGTGCCCTCTGAATGATTGTATTTGCCATTTCTGCTCTAATGAGAGCCATTTGCAACTTATTTCGATCTTTTGTGTCATAGAGATCTGTTGTGATATCAGTTGTTCAACGCCGTTGACGTACCATGTGTGTATGGTTTGAAGTACGTCGACGGAAGTGCCTTTGATCTCTAGTGGATAGTTTACATCGACGATGGAATAGCAGGGCTTGTGTTGTCGCGCATAAGCGCAGGCCTACCAGGAAGCTGGGACGTGGGAGCAGTTATGCCCCATAATCCAAGCATCTGCTATCCAGTTCGTACGGTGAGTATCCCCTAGAAATCAGGGTGCGACACTTTCACACCAAAACGATGAGTGCCTCAGAGGGGAGTTACACGGAGATATGGTTTTTCACCAGGTGCATAGATCATATCCCGGTGCTTGCTGTCATAGTAACTCTTCTGACGAGACTGAGCAATCTTGAGATTGTCGCGAATGATACGAACTTTCTCTTCGGCTTCCTTAACAATGTCAGGGCCTAAGAGTGAACGTTCACCAGCTCCAGACCAATTGATTGGACTCCTGCATCTGCGGCCATACAATGCCTCAAATGGTGCCATGCCTAGGCTTGCCTGGAAGCTGTTGTTGTAGGAGAATTCAGCATATGGAAGGCAATCCTCCCATTTCATGCCAAAGGAGAGACCACATGCTCTGAGCATATCCTCGAGAATCTGATTGACTCTTTCGACTTGCCCCTGAGACTGAGGGTGATAAGCTGTGCTGAACAGAAGTTTGGTGCCCAATGCTTCTTGAAAACTCTTCCAGAAATGAGAAGTGAAAATACTTCCACGGTCTGAGCTTATTTCCAATGGAACACCATGAAGGGGAACAATCTTTGCTGTGTAGAGCTCTGCTAACTGGCTAGCTGAGATAGTTTCCTTGACAGCAAAGAAGTGAGCTACTTTAGTGAGACGATCAATAACAACGAAGATTGCATCGTTATCCTTCTTGGACTTTGGAAAACCAGTGACGAAGTCCATTTCAATCATGTCCCACTTCCACTCAGGAATTTTCAGAGGTTGGAGTAGACCGGCTGTTTTCTGATGGACTGCCTTAACACGTTGACAAACGTCGCATTCAGAAACGTATTGAGCAATTTCACGTTTCATGCCAGGCCACCAATACAGAGTCTTGAGATCCTGGTACATCTTTGTACTTCCAGGGTGGATGGAGAGAGGAGTTTCATGAGCCTCCTTGAGAATAACATCTTTGAGACTTTGGATCCGAGGAACTG
Organism: Alopecurus myosuroides; assembly: GCA_028641055.1. NCBI lineage: Eukaryota > Viridiplantae > Streptophyta > Magnoliopsida > Poales > Poaceae > Alopecurus > Alopecurus myosuroides. The sequence goes on along the minus strand of JAPCYS010000008.1, from coordinate 2,099,162 downwards.
CAATGCGTCCTTCGAAGAACACAGTTCCCTTGTCATCAATTGAGAAGGACTTGAATTTATCATTGCCTTCTTTGATGTGCTCTACAATCTTCTTGATTTCAGCATCACGAAGTTGTTCAGAACGAATCTTGTCCTCGAGAGTTGGACTGGCTGTCAAGCTAGCAAGATATCCTTGAGGGACAAGACCAAGGTTCAGCTTCTGGAATTCTTCATGAAGTGGAGGTTGGCTTTCCATGATCATGAGATTATTGCAATACGACTTGCGACTGAGAGCATCGGCCATAACATTAGCCTTGCCTGGAGTGTAAGAAATGTTAAGATCAAAGTCTTTAATCTTCTCAATCCATCTCCTTTGCCTGAGGTTTAGATCTGGTTGAGTGAAGATGTATTTCAGACTCTTATGATCAGAAAAGATTTCAGTGCGGTTACCCAACAAGTATTGTCTCCATTTCTTGAGGGCAAACACAACTGCTGCAAGTTCAAGATCATGTGTGGGATAGTTTTGCTCATGTGCATTCAACTGACGTGAAGCATAAGCCACAACTTGACGTTCTTGCATAAGAACTGCACCTAGACCTTGGAGAGATGCATCGCAGAATATCTGGAAATGTTTGGTAGTATCTGGGCCAACCAGAACAGGTGTAGAAGTGAGTTTAGTCTTCAGGAGATTGAAACTTTCATCACACTGTGGAGACCAAACGAACTTCTTGTCCTTCTTTGTGAGATCAGTGAGAGGTTTGGCAATCTTGGAAAAGTTTTGGACGAAACGACGGCAATAGCTAGCCAAGCCGAGAAAACTTCTGACTTGCTTCACCGTCTTAGGAGGTATCCAATCAATAATTGCCTTAACCTTTTCTGGATCAATGGCTATGCCCTTGGCGGAGATGACATGACCCAGGTAAGCAACTTCTGGAATCCAGAACTCACACTTGGAGAACTTGGCATATAGACGATGCTCGCGAAGTTTCATGAGAGTGAGACGAAGGTGTTCTCCATGCTCTTCCTCAGATTTTGAGTAGAACAGAATGTCATCAAGATATACCACAACGAACTTGTCGAGGTATTCATGGAAGACAGAATTCATCAGTCGAGAGAAGGTCGCCGGTGCATTGGTGAGACCAAAGGACATGACGGTGTATTCATATAGACCGTACCGAGTGGTGAAAGCTGTTTTTGGAATATCTTCCTTTCTGATCTTTATTTGATGGTAACCCATCCTCAAGTCCAACTTTGAGAATATTGAGGCTCCAGCAAGTTGATCAAAAATATCATCAATACGAGGAATTGGATACTTGTTTTTGATGGTTTTCTCGTTGAGAGGACGATAGTCCACCACGAGTCTCTTTGTTTGATCCTTCTTGGCCACAAACAGAGTTGGGCAACCCCAAGCGGAGGAACTAGGCTGAATGTAACCTTTCTCCATGTACATATCGATTTGCTCCTTCAACAATTTCAGTTCAGGAGGAGCTATCTTGTATGGATGCTTAGAGATTGGAGCAGTACCTGGCTCAAGCTCGATCACGAACTCAACTGCTCTGTCCGGAGGCATCCCTGGCAATTCTTCTGGAAAGACGTCAGGGAATTCACAAACCACCGGAACATTCTCAAGTAGAGGTAGAGGTTTTGCATCGAGGTTGAACAGCTGAACAGAACTTGATCCATATGGAGAATAGACTATCTGGCCAGAAGGGTGAGAGAGAGTTATTGACTTTTGAGCACAGTCAATTTTTGCTTCGTTGGTCTTCAACCAATCCATTCCAAGGATGACATCAATGTCAGAATTTCCCAGCAACATGAGTGAAGCAAGGAATATGCGACCTCCAATTAGGATCTGATTGTCCATACTTATCTTGGAAGTCAACATTTGCGGTCCCGGAGAGTGAACAGTGATTTGATTGCTTAGTGGAACCAGAACTAGGTTGTATGCTTTTGCAAAGATCTTTGACACAAAAGAATGCGATGCTCCGGTATCAAACAACACTTTAGCTGGAAAAGAGTTTACGGGTAATATACCGAGAACGACGTCAGCAGCTTCCTCAGCTTTGTCGGCCTTGATATCATTCACCCTCGCGGTCCTCCCGACAGGCCTGTTGTTGGAGTTGAAGGCTTTAGCCGGGGGAGCACGAACCATTGCCTGGTTGGTGTTGGGGCGAGGAGGTGGAGGTAGCTGCCTCTGAGTGCACTTATCAGCGTAGTGTCCGGTCTCCTTGCACTTGTAGCAAGTGACGACACGAGGAGGACCTGGCCTTGGCTGCCCCATTGGAACCCTCTGACCATGCATCTGAGATGGGTTGGGTGGGCGGGGAGCAAAGCCTGGATAAGCTTGGGCATATGGAGCCCGAGTGACAGCACCATTTGGCACCCAGATGCGGCGCTTCTGCGGAGGTGTGGTCATGTTGGAGGAGGAACCACCCTCACGCGAGTGCTTGCGAGAATCCTCGAACGCCTTGCGCCCATTTTCCTCATTGAGCGCGGTGTTCACAAGCTCCTCGAAGTCCTTGCACTTGATGTTGGTGAGTGCGTACTTGAGTTCCGGGTTAAAACCTCGGCGGAACCTTGCCATCTTCTTAGCCTCAGTGGACACCTCATCACCAGCGTATCGAGCGAGACGATTGAACTCGTTCTGATAGCCAATGACGTCCAGCTTGCCCTGCTTGAGAGAGCAAAACTCCTCACGCATCCTTTCCATGAGACCATCTGGGATGTGGTGCTTCAGGAAGGCATCCTTGAAACAACCCCAGGTGATAGGGTATCCAGCTCTCATGGTCTGGTAGTTCTCCCACCAGGTAGCTGCCTGACCCTTCAGTAGGTAGGTGGCATACTTGATTTTGTCTTCCTCAGCAACGTGAGCAATGTCCAGAGCCCTGGCCATCTCCCGGATCCAGTCATCAGCATCCAGAGGCTCACGTGTTGCCACGAAAGCTCTCGGACCCATACTGAGGAACTCCTTGATACTGACTCGTGGAGCATTCTGGTTGTTGTGCTGGTTAGTCTGGAACTGGGCCATCTGTGCCACGACCTGAGTCATCTGAGTCAACAGCTCCGTGATCGGAGGTGGCTCAGGCGGGTTGCTCCTTGTTGGCGGCATCCTTAATAGACATGCATTTTAGCACAACAACAGAAAAGGATAGACTTGGTAACCGAAAGAGAGATTATTCCGACGCATGAATAGATAACCAACAGGTACATCATAACATGTCCAAATACATCAGAATATCCAACACACCATAAATGGTTCGAATGCCAAAGGATAACTAAACATAGCTAGTAATGGATACATCGGTACTCCCATGCTCATCACGCAGGACGGCGGTGAGTAGTACGACGAGAGATACGGTGAGGAGGAATCCCACGAAAGTAGGTAGAACGACGATCCACGTAGATCGGGACTGCTCTGAGAGCGACTCTCGGTGTGGTGAAGTAGAAAGCGTCGTCTCCCTGTGCTCCAAAGCGTGGAATCCCAGTGTAACCAGGACCAAGGTCGAGGAGTGGACCTCTGATCGGCTCGTAACCTCCAGCATCTGGCAGACTACGTCCCACTGTCTGATGGAAACGTGCAAAGCGCTCGTCTCCAACAAAGTCGGTGGTGTACGTCGCCAGACGAGTCAACGCAAGGTAGAGCTGCTCCCTGACTGAAACCAACTCCTGAGAAAGTGTGGTGGCAACTGCGTCACTGTGCCTCACAAACTGAGCGGTGGTGTGCAGCCTGGAACTATCACGCTCATAAACATCCAAGTTGTCGTAGAGAGTGAAGTGAGCTCCCGCTGAAGTGATGTAACCTCGGGGGATGTGGCAATAGATAGAATCGTCAAACCCCCAGTAGTCAGCACGAAGGACGGTGAGACTCACATAAGCTGCCTGCTGCACGGCCATATCCACTGTGGAACCTACTGCCTCGTAGCGGTGGACAACGCTCATGCCATCATCTGACAGGATGTAGACGATAGCCTGGTAGTAGGTCTGGTCAAACTCTCGCTGCTGCTCGTAGACCTGGTACTCTGGTGCCCAATGGAACCCCAGATAAGTGACCATGTCTCTCAGTATCTCCGGATAACCGGCGGTGCTCTCACAACGAGTCATCCGAACCACCTGCGGGAAGAACCTGAGATCCATCTGCAGATGATCGGGGAAATTTTGATTAGACGCTGGTAGAGAACTGAAGTGGAAAGCAACAACAAGATTTCAACGGACGATAAGGATGTTGAAAGAACAGGATATTGAAGCAACATCGGGAAACACGAGACCCAAAAATCCTGAGGTACTACGGAGGACCCAAAACACGTGAAAACCTAACTTGAAAGTTTGGGTGAGAAGAGAAAGCAACGTTGCACTTACTTACCAGAAAAGGGTGGGTGGGTGGGGAAAGAAGAAAAATGGCAGAATTCCTACTCTCACGTTTCATTTTTCCTATATAGCTACAAAATAGTTTCTAAACTCAAACTGCGACCAGTAAAAGGGATCCTACAGGCAGACAGGCTCTGATACCATTTGTCGCACCCGGACTTCTAGAGGATACTCACCGTATGAACTGAACAGTATTTTGATTGGATTACGGGGCTTACCGGCACCCGCATCTCTTACGAGTAGGCCAACACTTATGTGTGACAACCAATCTTTACTGTTCACCGTCGATGTAAACTATCCCGTAGAAATCAGGACACTACCATTGACGTACTTCATACCATACACACATGGTACGTCAACGGCTTGTAACGGAATGATAGCACAACATATCTCTAAGACACAAAAGATTGAAATAAGTTGCAAATAGCTCTCACTAGAGCAGAGATAGCAAATACAATCATCCAGAGGACACATGTCCCAACATAACATCATTACATCTCAGCGGAAGCATTCAAAGAGTCTGAGTACAGACAAATCCGAATAGGCTTAAGAAGCCGGAAACTGAAATAAAGACGGAGCCCATCCACGTAGTCTCGGATCCTGCCCGGGTCCGCTACCTACTCGTCAGCAGCCTCGTCAAACTCCACGTAGTAGCCGTCACTGGGATCCTCGTAAGCGTAGTCTGCGGAAAGCACATCCCCAAAGGGGTCAGTACATAAACGTACTGGCAAGCAAGACTCACAGTTCACGAAAGTGTAGCCCGTCAACACCAAGCACAGATGCCTTGGGTTCAACGGAAGAAAGGGGATATAAAAGATGCTGCAACTGGCTGCGCTAACCAACTACAGAGATTCTACCACTTTCGGCTAACAGAAAGAAGATAAGATCGAGTATTGTAACCAACTGAAAGATAACTTCAAACAAACCCATCCTGGATCTCGCCCCTTATCCAAAGAAGCAATCCGAGGATACTCACACAGTTGAAATAAAGATCAATCAAGTTATTGTGTCAATAAGCCTATTACTAGTCAAGTTGTTAATCATTGGGTGTAAGGTTGTTAATCATTAGGTTCAAGTTGTCATGAGTACTTGTTAGCCAGTACTTTCACCAAGTTAACCATAACCGCGGAAAACACGGCTTCTCGAGAAGATTATCCCTGCAGGGTTGCACCAATTTGGCCGTACACGTATGAATAACCCGCCAGATGGGATGCCTCCCACCAAGCGGGGCACTCAACACAACTCAACTCTTCTTCGCATCAAGCCCAAAGCACCTTGGGCGCACGGCTAATCGAGCCCCGAAGAAAGGGGACCCTCATAGCACTCTAAGAACGTGTACCCCTATATGCCGACTACAAAAGTTCCACCCTGCGCTGGGCTCGCAAAAACATGCATGCGGCAAATGGAAAACGCGAACTAAATGAGATGATTTGGACGAGATGCGAATCGAATCAAATTGAGGGGGGCGCCCATACTCGTTTCCCACATGCGGGTAGTGCGCTCATCATGGATCAGTAGACAAGACCCTTTTCCTATTAGGGTCGACACTAGCAGGCCTCAAAACCACACAGGGCCTCCTGCCGGTGCCTTATCATCAAATTATTATTACCATTAGCATTAACAGGATTAATTGATTAACATCGAGCCCCAGAACAATAATAAAAATATAGTAACTGAAAGTAACGGGTAACAGACTCGAGCAAAACAACCTAAGCATGCTAGTAAGACACTGGCTCAATCAATAGGGTGGTAGGAGTGGTGGTGAGGCAACATCAGGGTTAAGGGATTTATGTGATAGGTTCGTAACAGAAACAACTACTACTATGGCTAGCAGAAATAGGCAACGGAAAGTATCGGTAACCAATGTTGAAAGGAACACAATGGTTCATGTGAGTGATAACTTGCCTGCAAACTCAGCAGCCTCGTACTGAGCTAGATCCTCAGAAGGGGTGCTGTAAAGATCGTCTGTCTCAACGTCGTCGTCTATTCGAGAAGAAGCAAACAAACAAGACAGAAATATAAACAATCAATATCATGGCATAGTGCACAATCATGGGATGATGCATGTCAAGTTAATGGTTGCATCAAAATAAACTAGTTAACATGGTAACACAATTTAAGTGGACCCATATGCAATTGGATTGCATTTGGAAAAAGGTCCATGAATTAAGTGGAAACAAATGATCTACAATTTATTACCATGTGAAAGTTTGCTTAGCATGATGCATGCATGATGATAATAACAAAATAACAACAATAGATGCAAGTGGTAAAGGATTTTAACAAGTTGGGAAAATATTTATTAAGTTTGGAAATTTTGGGTTACTTAAAGATGTCACACAAGCATTTGTTGTTTTCATCAATTTAAAATGTTCAAAACAAATAACAAAATTCATATTTGAAAATAATACCAATTTTTAGTTGGATTACATGTTTCAAATATTGAAATAGGAGTTAGGATGAATTTATTATGACTGAAACAATATTAAACAAGTTTTAAATGAATTTAAAACAAGTTTAAATATTATTTGAATTTTTATTTGTTCCAAACATAAATTCAAACTCACATTTGAAAAGTTTATACTTTGATGGTTTGAAAACATATTTTGCATGTTCAAAAATAATTTATTTTGAGCAATTTATGAATTTAGCCATTTTAAATGATTTAAACAAGGTTTAAAAATATTTAAGCAATTTTAATTATTCAAACCATGAAACAAAATTTATATTCGAAAAGGTTATTTGAAAGCATGGAAAACATATTTTATTTGCATTATTTGGATTAAGAATGAATTAGTTATGAATTTTAGCAAATTGCAAGTGAATTATTTGAATTCAAATTTGAATTGCATTTGGAAAATTCAAAACAGAAAACAAATGTTACCATTAGATAGAGAATTAAATTTAGAGCAGTGCACATATTTTATTTTTGTTATTTGGAGTTATAAAACTAAAGTTATTTGCATTTTATGTCCAGGGACCAATCTGTAAATTAAATGGACCTTGATTTAAAACAAAAAGGTTTAAAACACTTTTATACCGCACAGAACCCTACCCTAGGCACTGCCAGGGGGGCCCAGGGTCACTGTGTGCTTGCGTGGCCACAAGGGTGGCTGACAGGTGGGCCACTGGCGCGGGGGAAATAATCCCTAAAAAGATTTGCGCCGCGGGGCTCGAACCCACGACCACGCGCGCGAGTAAACAACGCACTGCCACTGCGGTGCTCGTTCAGGTTTGACAGTAACAAGGCCGCGAACAGGTTATCCTTCAGATCCACGCCTAACTGAATTTTTACGCGCGCGTTGGCCTGTACTCCGTCAGATAAACGGGGTGGCGCAACGACGGCGAGCACGCGGCGGTGCTGGATGCTGCTGTCCCTGGAAACGTGTGCGTGATGCGGGTGCAGGTGCGGAGTGCTCGTGAGCAAGACAGAGAGGAGGCACGGTGGAGGCTCAGCTGCTGCTCACCGGCGATTGAAGACGGGGCAGAGGCGCGGTGCAGATCGTCGACGGAGACGTGGGAGATGGCGGCGACGGCGTGGACCTCCTCCTCGGCTTCTGTGGTGTCCAACCGTTCGCGGAAGAAGTGGTGGTTCAATTTCGGGGTTTAGGAGGGTAGGTGGTGGTGAGAGGCGGCAGTGATCAGTGGAGATTCAGAAGCGGCGTCTCCGGCGAGGTGACAGAGAGGTGGGAGAGGTGGCCGCGAGAGGGAAAATGGCGGCGGCCTCGAGGGGATAGGGGGTAGCTAGGGTTAGGGCGCCAGGGGGGTCTAGGGGGTCTTATAGGGGGCTAGGGGAGCTCCTGGCCGTCGGCGCGGCGCCGCTGCCGCCGTGGCACCTCTGGATGGCGCGCCGTACGTTTAGACGAAGGGTTAGGTGCGCGAAGCGGTACGCAGGCTAGGTAGATGGGCTGGGCCGCGCTAGTTAGCTGCCGCGCGCGCGTTTGTTTTCCTTTTTCTTATTTTTTGTTTTTCTGGGTTTTTTTTTGCAGCAAATGAAAATGGAAGCAAATGATAGGTTTTTGAGTTGATAAAAATTTGGAAAAATTCATGTGAGCTTGTTAGTTCAACATCTACCATTTGACAACTTAGGTTTTTGAAAATTCAAATTTATTTGCTGTTTTGTAAATTGGTTTGAATTTGAATAATTTGATAATTAAATGATTAATAATGAAAACAATGTTTTTATTAGGGTGAACCCTAATGATTAAAAAAAGAACAAATGGTTTGGGTTATAATGCTGATTTTTATAAGTTGAATTTGGGTGCTGTTTGAATGTTTTTGATTTGAATTTGAATGCAAATTGGAATTAATGGATTGATTAAAACCCTCATTTTTAATAGTTGAACACTATGACATAAATGGAAACAAGATGAGACTTTGGATTGAAATTTTGATTTGAAAACATTGTAACATGACAAGTATGAAACACATCATTTGAAATTGTTTGAATTTCCATTATGAAAACAGAATAAAAACAGATGCAAAACAAATAGTAAACAAATGCAAACAATGAAATAAATATGATGACATGATGCAATACTTTAATTAAACAGGAAATCAAACATTCTAGGGGTATTTTCATACTTGGGATGTTACACTCGCGGCTAGGATGCGGTGATGAAGCCTGATCGTTAGATCTAGCCACGTGCGAGTGCACCACCTGAGAAGCCCCAGCACCCGGGTTGGCTTTCCGGAACTCCTCGTTCTGCCTAGCAGCCTCTAGCACCAGCTCGTTTAGCCTCTCCTGCTGCCTAACGCGCGCGTCGCCAGCTAGATGCGGCAACTCGGTAGCTACGGCCTCAGCAGCTCTAAGTGTTTTGGCGGGCATGCTGTATCTGGGTCTAGTGGAAGTGTTTGCGGTGGCGGACTGACTGGGAGCCTCTACAACTGTTGCCATCTCGGCTCCCAGGTTGCGACGCGTAGCACCTACTTTGCTATCTCTCCTAACAACCGGTGTGAAACCGTGAGCCTTGTTGTACTCAAGCAGTTCTAAGCTAAGCTCTAGCCTAATCTTCTCCAACTCCGCCTGCTCAGCGAGCAGCTCTTGGCGCTGCCGGTCGAGCTGCGCCTTCATGGTCAGGAGCTCGAGATCCGTGGGAGGCGGCATGCCCGTCCGCGCAGCAGACGCAGGGATTGTCGGAGTAGTGGAGAGGGGAAGGTTGCACTCCTTCTCGTAAGGCTTGTGCGTCTTCCCGCCAGCGCTCGAGCCAGCGAGATCCTCGACGACGGCCGCAGCAGTAGCAGCCGCGCCTTTCCCAGCGTCAGCAGCAGGGCCGTTCATCATCACCTCCGCGACGTTCGCAGAGCGGCTCAACGGCCTCCCACGCGCGGCGATGACAGCAGGTGGATCTTCCGCGACATGCACCAGCTCAGGGTACTCGCGGTCGATGATGGTGGCGACGTAGACGAGGTGTGCGCCAAAAGAAAGCACCGTGCCGCCCTCCGGCATGGCCCTGCCGCCGAAGTCGCCGGCGTTGTCGGTGACGAAGTCGAAGGAGCCGAATCTGTGGACTAGGCCGCAGACCACGCGCTCTCCGGTAGAAGAAATCGATCCCGTCCGAACGGAAACTCCAGCCAACGCCGCTGGTTGCCCCACGGTGGGCGCCAACTGTCGTGGTGGCGTCACGGCAGATGCCATAGGATGGCTAAAGTTGTGGGGACGATGGACGCTGGAGGCGCTCGGGGAGGGATCACGCGACGAGTAGCCGCGTGAAGTATGAAACAAACACTACAGACAACACGATCTACCCAGGTTCAGGGCCCTCGTGAGGAGGTAAAACCCCTACTCCTGCCTTTCTCTCTGTATTTTGATGTCTCACCGAGTAGCCACAGTACAAATGTTCTTGCTACCGAGTAGCCACTCTTCTCTCTACGTAAGGAACTAGGTCAAGAATCTGAGCCCAACGTGTGATCCCTCGCGCAGGAGGGGGCAGGGCACCTTATATACTCGGTGCCCAGCCGGATACAGCCAAATACAAACAGATGTCGACATTGTGTGCACACCGTCCTTCCTCCGAGTTCCCGCTGACAGCTTTGGCTTCTAAGTTTGTCCTGGTGCGGAAAGTCGTTGGGCAAAAGCAAGTAACCAGTCTGTTATCACTGCGGTGAACACAGAGTAGGTCCCCCCTATCCTGCGACGCCCTGCTGCCACACTGTCGCTGTCAGGCACGCCGTCCTCAGATGAACAGTGCCGTGAACAGTGCCAAGTACGGACCCTGGATACGTGGGATTCTGTGTCAGAACGGCTCCTTTGACTTCTGTCCCGAGTAGATTCCCGCCATTTCTACTCGGGCCAACTCTCCTACTCGGAGGAACATGATTCTCTTGACTCGTCCTTCTGGCCATCTATGTGTGGGAACGGGTAGCAGTCGACCGGGTAGCGAGTATCGGGTAGCCGGCTACTCGGCCAAACACCCCTTCTGATCTCGCCTTTAGCACTTGCCTTTACCCTACTCGGGGGTAACCCCCCAACAACGGCCCACCCCCAGCAGGCAACCCGGGAGTTGGAAATCCGGGTAATAACCAGGGAGGAGATGGAGGTTTCCAAGCCAACCCCAAGCAATTGGGCCAGTACCACGTTCACACTACAGGAACTTCTAACAAGGATAGAAAGATACTAATAAAGGCAGTAAACTCGGTCTCCTCGGCTGTCCCGAGATACCTGAGGTGGTCGGAGCAAGATGTAACATGGAGCAGAAGAGATCACCCAGAAAGGATAGAACATCCGGGAGTCCTAGCATTGGTGGTTGCGCCACAGGTTAATGGTTATGAGCTGAAAAAGGTCTTAATGGACGGCGGAAGCAGCATCAACATCCTATATTGGGAAACTTTCTTACATATGGGTCTCAAGGAGTCTCAGCTACAGAAAAGTTCAACAGTTTTTCACGGGATTGTGCCGGGTCACTCGGTGTGCCCTGAAGGAAAGATTACCTTGGAGGTTGCTTTTGGAGAATCAAAGGATAATTTCCGGGTGGAGTGGCTAACGTTCGAAGTGGTAAAGTTGCGCAGCCCTTATCACGCGTTATTTGGAAGGCCGGCTTACGCCAACTTCATGGCCAGGCCGTGTTACGTGTACCTACAGCTAAAAATCCCGGGTCCTAAGCTGACCATCACCATACATGGGAGCCGGGATATAGCGGCTGAGTGTGATGAAGGAGACGCGGCAATGGCAGAACAAGCCTGTAGAAAGGAGGATCTCAAATACTACCGGTCTCAAGTAGACCCGGATGACAGGACAACGCTGAAGAGGCCAAACACTGAGGATGAGAGAGCAAAATTCAAACCAGCACAAGATACCAAGATGGTGGCCTTTGTCGAAGGTGATCCCTCTAAGAAATTTGCTATAGGATCTAACTTGGACAATGAGCAGGAAAAAGCACTTGTGGAGTTTATTCGTTCGAATCAGGATGTGTTTGCTTGGACGCCTAGCGATATGCCGGGTATCCCCACAGAGTTGGCTGAGCACAACTTGCATGTTGATCCCAAATCTAGGCCCGTAAAGCAAGGCCTGAGGAAGATGAATGAGGAAAGAAGAAAGGCTATAGGAGAAGAAATTGCTCGGCTGTTGACAGCCGGCTTTATCATGGAAGTATTTCACCCGGATTGGTTGGCAAATCCGGTTCTCGTGATGAAAAAGACTAACGAGTGGAGGATGTGCATTGATTATACGAGTCTCAACAAGCATTGCCCAAAGGATCCGTTTGCACTTCCAAGGATAGATCAGATCATAGACGCAGTGGCTGGAAGCGACCTATTATGTTTCCTGGATGCACATTCCGGGTACCATCAGATCAAGCTCAAGAAGCAAGACTGGGAGAAAACGTCGTTCATAACCCCTTTTGGGGCCTTTTGTTACAAGACCATGACTTTTGGATTGAAGAACGCTGGCGCAACTTATCAACGGTGCATTCATAAGTGCTTTGAGGACCAAATCGGACGCAATGTTTGCTTATGTGGATGATGTGGTGATCAAGACCAGGAAAGCGGAGACATTTATTGATGATCTGAAGGAAACATTCAAGAACCTGAGGAGATATCAGATGAAGCTTAACCCAACAAAGTGTGTATTTGGAGTTCCAGCAGGGAAGTTACTCGGTTTTATCGTGTCAGAGAGAGGGATTGAGGCAAACCCGGATAAAATCAAAGCTATCCAGAGCCTGAAAAAGCCAGAAAACCTGAAGCATGTTCAGAAGCTTACAGGGTGTGTAGCAGCGCTGAGCCGGTTTATATCAAGACTCGGAGAGAAGGCAATACCCTTGTACCGGCTCTTGAGGAAATCCGAGAAATTCGTTTGGGACCAAGAGGCGGACGAGGCGTTCGAGGCACTAAAGAAGCAGCCATCTGAAGCACCAGTCCTAGCAGCCCCGGGTCCTAAAGAGCCCATGTTATTATACGTTGCAGCCGGGCCCCGGGCGGTTAGCGCAATGGTTGTTGTTGAGTGCAAGGAGGATGGGAAAGATCACCCTGTTCAGAGGCCGATTTATTACATCAGTGAGGTACTATCGGAGGCAAAGCAGCGCTACCCACATTGGCAGAAGCTGGTTTTCGGGGTCTTCATGGCCAGCCGGAAATTGAAGCCGTATTTTCAGGAACACCCCATAACAGTGGTTAGCTCTATACCAATGTCGGATATCATCAGAAACTCGGATGCAACAGGTAGAATAGCCAAGTGGGCGATCGAGATGGGAGATTATCACATCAACTACGAGCCCAGGTCAGCAATCAAATCTCAAGCTCTAGTTGATTTCATTAATGATTGGACTCACACATGCATGCCCACAATGACACCAAGTTCCGAGTCTTGGATAATGCCCTTTGATGGTTCTAAACAATACGAGGAATCAGGAGCTGGAGTGGTACTTACATCACCTAAAGGAGATAAGCTGAGCTACGTGTTGCAAATCCACTTTGATTGCTCCAACAACGTGGCCGAGTATGAGGCATTATTGCATGGATTAAGAATAGCCAACGAGATGAACATCAGGCGCATACAATGCTATGGAGATTCGGATCTTGTGGTGCAGCAGGTCTCAGGAAACTAGGACAGGAAGGATGCAACTATGGCAGCATATCGTAGAGAGGTAGACAGGGTTGCCGGGTGTTTTTCCGGGTATGAGGTGGAGCACATTGACAGGCGATAGAACGAGGCAGCAGACGCACTCTCAAGACTCGGCTCGCGCAGAGAGCTGGTTCCACCCAACGTTTTCCTGGATGAACTATGGCGGCCGTCAGTTAAAACCGAGTCTGAGGAAGAGGTGGCTAACAAAGACCTGGATTTGGAGCTCGTGGCCACAATACGCACTGTTCCCGAGTGGACAGAGCCGTTTCTGGCTTACCTATCACGGGGCGAGTTACCACAGCAGGAGGTACTAGCAAGGAAAATTCTCAGGCGAGCAAAAGGTTATTCCATCATCAATGGGGAGTTATATAAAAGGAGTGCTGCAGGAGTATTTTTGCGCTGTGTGGCACCAGAAGAAGGCCGGCAAATCCTGAAAGAGATCCACGAAGGCGACTGTGGTCATCACGCATCCACAAGGTCCCTTGTGGCCAAAGCATATAGGCACGGTTTCTTCTGGCTCACAGCCTTAGCAGACGCGGAATGCTTGGCGGCAAGGTGCGATGGATGTCAAGGGTATGCCCACCAAATCCATGTGCCGGCTATGGAGTTGCAAACAATTCCTTTAACCTGGCTGTTTGCCGTTTGGGGTATGGACATGGTTGGCCCCTTTCACATGTCACCTTGCAAAAAGACACATCTCTTGGTGGCTATTGATAAATTTACCAAGTGGGTTGAAGTTATGCCAGTTACCAATTGTGAAGCGATTACGGCAGTCAAGTTCCTGAAAAGGATTATCTACCGGTTCGGATATCCTCACAGCATAATTACCGACAATGGAACCAACATGTCCCTTGGTGAGATGGAGAAATTCTGTGGTAACAACGGAATCCGGCTTGACATAGCTTCCGTAGCCCATCCACAAGCCAATGGACAAGTGGAGAGGGCAAATCAGGAGTTACTTCGTGGATTAAAGCCACGACTGCGAGTCCCATGCATCAGAGCTGCTGGAGCATGGGTTGAGGAGTTACCTTCAATGGTTTGGGGAATCAACACCACACCTAACAGATCTACTCAGATGACACCGTTTTTTATGGTTTATGGTGCAGAGGCAGTGTTGCCGAGTGACATTATTCATGATTCACCTCGAGTGTCGGCTTACGTCGAGGTGGAGAACGAGAAGACCCGGCAGGACGCCATGGATATGCTAGAAGAATACAGGGAACAAGCTTTGGAGAGATCAGCCATATATCAGCAGGATCTGAGAAGATACCATAGTCGGCGCGTGAAAACCCGGGTCTTCCAGGAAGGAGACCTGGTTCTGCGCCTGGTATAGTCAAAGGAAGGAAAACACAAGTTATCCCCACCATGGGAGGGACCGTTCATCATAAGCCGGAATCTGCACAATGGATCATATTACTTGATAGATGCAAGGGAAGAGTCGGCTACTGTTAATGACACCGCTCATACCACTTCATCTATGCAAGAAAGAGAAAGACCATGGAACGTGGCTCAGCTGCGTCCCTACTATACCTAGAATAGACTAGATTCACAAGTGGAATTACACGATGTAAACAGGCAGCAGGTTTCAGACGCACTCTTTTCCTATCCAGGGTACCTAAGGGGACTGGAGGGTTTTTAATGAGGCGGCTTGCTGATCTAACTTTTCTCGTATCAATAAAGAGATGGTTAAAAAATATATTGTTCCTTTTTTGTGTGTGTGTTTTTATCAACTTTTATATTTCTGTTGTGTTCTTATTTTTCTTCCAGGTAAGTATTATTTATTGTTCTTAGTATATTAGTTTCTCTAGTAAATTGCGTATATCTAGGTCTTGGGGGCTGATTGCTTGAATAGCACAGTTGCAAACTGAAAGACCCGGCCACGATACCATTGAGTTATAAGGGCCGATTACTTGTAATAAGTACAGCTGCAAGCTTATAACCGGACAAAGGAGCCAAACTTTCTTGACTTTTCTCGCTTTAGCTTGATGTGACTCGCACTAAAGTGGCATGCTTTGCTAGCGTACGATTACAATCAGTCATGATGCCCAATGGGACTTGCCTGACCCTGTCTTCGTACAGCTGTAGCAACATTGATTATCCACGCGAAAGCCGGCTTATAGTAGAAGAAGGTCAAAAGGGTCATCTAAACCACAAGCTATGCAGAGTATAAGGTTAATAGCCGGAAACTCAAAGTACATTAAGCATAGCTTCAAAACCTATGTGAATGGCTCTAGGTTTTGGGCCTTAGCAGAAATAATTTGTTCTTTTCAAAAAGTCCAAAATCCCAGACTCGGAAATTCGGGCCTTGGGGACTTCGGAATTTGAAGAAAGAAACAAATTATCTAGCTATTCAGCTCAAAACCCAAAAATCCGAGTCTTGGGGACTTGGTGACTTAGAAAAAGTCCACTAGTCAAAACCCACGAGACCCGGAAATCGAGTCTCACAAAAGGAACCATAGCGGAAAGTCGGAAAATCAGGAATGAAAAAATTCAAAAGACAGGGAAATATCAAATTTACGCAAAGGCCAGAAGGGCCACGAAAGCTATTAAGGTTTTAAATGTATTACAAGCCACGATAGTAGTATCAAAAAGTGCACAGGCTCACTATCAAAAGAATAATTGTTTTAAAGGCCCATCGGCCGAATAAAGTGTTTGAGATGGTAACGGATAAAGGTTTACTCGGCCTCCTGGGTCGGGTCTACAGCCTTGCCCTTGTCTTCCGGGTCTTGGTCCTGGTTTCGCTCCTCAGGGGCCTTCCCAGCATCGTCACCCGGATTGGCAGTGTCAGGACGAACAGGCGGGCGGACAGCCGGAGTAGAGGTGGTAGGCGCAGACTCAAGCTCGGCTTTCCTCTTCGCAGCCTCCTCCTTCCTCTTGGCCGAGTCTGCGTTCCACTTCTCCAGGATATCAAAGGGCAAGGGCATATCTTCCTTCACCGGTTTATCTTCGACATCATATGGAGTTGTAAATCTACCCAGGTCCAGAGTATCGGCAATTGTAGATGCCGAGTGGCGCACCTCAGTATGTATAGCCTTGAAGTCCTTGGCGGAGAATTTGGAGCCATCGACCTTGAATTCTGGAAACCCGGCCACCAGCTTTGCCGGCTCAAGCTTAGGAAAGTAAGCCTTAGCCAGCATGAGCCCCCGGGTCATCCCAACCCGGCATGTCGAGCGTTTCCAGAGCTCAATCCATGAGGGGACAGTGGATCACGCATGGATCAAGGTGTCCATACCCGGATATCCCTCAATCGGCCACTTCACGGCGTCTAGGATCCATTTAGTGCCGGCGTAGAACCTCCGGAGCACAGTCTTCAAGTTCTTTGCCTTCTGGACATCATCTTCTTCTAGGGGTGCAAGACCAGGGCCTACAGTATAAACAGCAAAGGTTAAAGCAAAAATCCCGGGTATCATGGATCAAGAAGAAGCTGAGTTACAAAACAGCAAGTAAAAAAATCTTACCAAGTAAGTAGGACACGATAAGTGTCGGCAACTTGAGCTGATAGTTTCTTCAGCGCAGATTGAGCGGTGGTGTATTTCTTCTTGTACTTCGTGGCATCTTTCTTAAGCGTTTCCACCTCAGCCTCAAGTGCCTCTCGCAGCTTTACCTCGATTTCCAGGAGTTGATTGGTCTTGGCCAAAACTTCCTCGGACCGGGCCATCTGTGCCTATAAAGGCAGGAAAGGTAAAGGTTAGCCGGATATAACAATAAGCCGAATATCAAAGGAAGTACCGAGTAAAACTTTGACAAGTCAAACTCGGAACTTGGGGACTAGTATATCAGTCTTCCTGGTGTTCACCAGCCATGCGTTCTAGTATATGTTTCTCTGTGGCCTTCATGGCGAGGAGGGCGCTCATCATCTGGTCAAAGGAGTGGTTGCCCAGACCCAGATTGGAAGACCCGGGATCCTGGTCACCCGGAGACGGAGTTTTTTCCTTTACGGGGGAAGGCATCCGAGTCGCTTGAGTGTTGGAGTTCGGCTCACCTCCCCCTGTGCCCAGGATTATGACCTCTTCATCCTCGCGTGCATGCGAGGCCATCAGATACTCGGCCTCTTGATCAGCCGGGTCCTTCGAGGGCACTTGTTGCTCTTCATCGCCGCCAGTCGCGGCCTTCACGTCATCAACCGGATCTTCTTTGGCCGGGTCATCATTCTCCATATTATCCGGGTCACTGGTTGTGACCTTGGCTCTAAGAAAAGTACAAGTAAACGGTTAGTATATAACTAGAGAAAACTATGGAAAAGTGTTAGAATAGCAGGAGAGGAATCTTACCCGGAGTTCACCATGAAATCTGAGGGGAACTCGCTGCTAGACCCGAACGAGGCTGATAAAGATTGAGAAAGTGAGACTCGGAGTTGTCCCGCTAAGGGGTGATTGGGAGAAGGAAATCTTTGAGGTAAATTGGAAGGTTGAGATTGAGAAATACCGGCGCGCCGGGCTGGAGATGATGGGATACCCGGGTTGAGTGTGGTTTCACCCGGAGAGTTCCAGGTCACCCTGCTCTTGACCATGGGGGGCTCCTTCAAGTATGGCCAGTCGGATAATTCTCGGTTAGCTCGCATATATTAGCAAAAGTGTATGGTTTGGAAGCGAGGGAGCGATATGGAACCTTAAAAACAACCCCTCTGGGTTTCCTCTTGGCTCCGACCTCGATGACCGGTTCTGCTTCGCTCTCATCACTTTGGGTTTCCTCCCCATCTTCCGGATCTTCTTTCTCCTCCTTGTCCTCCTTGTCCTCCATTCCTGAGAAACATAGTATACAGTCGGAAAAAGAGAAAGTATAGGAAAACAAGTTAGCAGAAATTGAGTTGAGTGAAACTCGGAAAATACCTTCCTCCGAGTCAGCCGCCTCCTCGTCCTCCTCTGGATTTTCGGAGGTGGGGGAGTCTCGATGTTCCAAAAAGTTCTATCAGCCTGAGATAAAGGCATAAAAGTGAGAGTTAGTAATTGTATCAGGTAAAAGTACAAGAGTAAAAGAATAAGTGCCGGATCTTACCGCGGGAGTCGGGTTGTCCCGAGTGTATGGCTCTAACCCGGCTATGTTCCGGATTTCCATCTTCTCAGTCAGGAAACTTTTGATGGTCTTGTTTGTATCACCAGCCGGATAGTTCTTTGAAGAATAACGGAGGGAATCCGTCACGTGCCCGGAATACTCGGACATCAGCTTAGGACGGATGGCGTTGGGCTGAATCCAGAAATCTACCCAAGTCTTAACTAAATTGAGCCCAAGGAGACCATGGGCAGAAAGGGCGGCTATCTTGGCTAGGAAGGGCTGGATGGACTCCCTGTCCGACTCAGAGGTGAAGGCGTTAAAGGTATCAGAAAGATCGAGGAGCCCCTCGGAGTAACCTGGCAGTTTCTTTTCGCCGGGTGGGGAGATGTCCCGGCAGTAGAAAAAGGATTTTTGCCAATGCTTAACGTGGGAGTTAAGGCTCAAAGTCGGCATTGGCGAATTCTTTCGCTGTTGGATAGAAACTCCGCCGCAGGCCAAGAGGGCCCCGTCACCGCTTTCACGGCACGGTTTGCATTGGAATAGTTCAATAAATAAGGCAAGGTTCGGGGGGATGCACAGGTAGGATTCACAAAGGACTATGAAATGAGTTATATTCAACATAGAGTTAGGCCCTATGTCGAAGACTCGGAGGCCGTAGTGGCTGAGGACTTCGCGGAAAAAAGAGTGACCCGGGGGACGGAATCCCCAGATCACGTGCTCTACAAAACATATTACCTCATTTGGACCAGGGGATGGCCGGGTTTCATCACCCGGAACACGCCAGTGGATCTCCTTTTGAGGAGGAAGGACGCATGACTCGACAAGCTCCTCCAGCTTGGCCTGGGTCACGGTGGACTTAGCCCAGTTGGCGGAAATAGCTTGAGTCGGCCTAGCTTTGGCCGGCTGTTTTCCCTTGTTCTTGGGAGCCATGTCTGCGGCCTACAAAACAGGGGATAAAAGAGTGCAGAACATGAGTAACTAAGGCCGGGAAACTACAGGCTATCCGAGTATCAACGAGCAGTTACGGAAACTACAGGTTATCCGAGTATCAACGAGCAGTTACGGAAATTACAGGTAATCCTAGTATCAGTGAGCAATTATGGAAGAGGGTTGGTTGTATGGTTAACTAGAGAGTAACTGAAAGATCCAGAAATAGTAGATTATCCGGGTAACGAAGAACAACTACGGAAAATCTTAACAGATTACACCTAGATTGGGAAATTTGCAGAGAAATTTGCGGAGAAATTAATGGTTACGAGCGACAGGAGAGTATTATTGGATCTATCATTGAGCAATTGGACAATCAAGAATGGAGTTGAGCGATCTAAATCGGTACGGGGTAAGGAAATAATCTACGGGCGGACCTAGATTCGATCTAGTTCGAGCAAAGCACTTGGAAATGAAATTCATGGCGGAGGAAGGCTTACCGGCGAGGTCCGGAGGAGAGCGCGGCGGCGGCAAACGGCGCAGTTGCGGTGGCCTTCTGGGTCCTCCGGTGTGCAGCTCGACGGCGTGGTGGCGGCGGCGCGGTGCGGGCGGAAGCGGAGCGCAGGACGCGGCGGCTCGCTTCCGGCTGCTCTCTCGCGGGCTCCGTGGTGACGTGGCGTCGAGGTTGAGCTTGAGCACGAGTGCGCGGTGAGAGGATGAAGAAATGAGGGTATGGATCTAGGTCACCCCCTAAGGTGCCTATTTATAAGCGCGGGTGGGGAGACCTAGGTTAGTGAGCGGGAGCCGAAATTTTTGGAGAGGGATACCCGTCCGGATTTTTTGGGATAGGCATTGAAGTACCCGTGCGCGATATCCGGAAAGGATAGGAAGCAAATCACTCCCGCGATATCCGAACTAATTGGTGAACAAAGTGAGCCGGGTCTTTTGCATTTTCTTCGGAGTATTGACCCGGAAGAGTAAAGACGGATTTAGAGAAAGTCGGGTTATTATATGGACCACCAGTGGAGTTAGGCCTAGCTGTTTATCAAAGCAACCTAACCCGGCCTCTATGAACTTGTATGTTTGTTATTTTTGCAGGGAATAGTGTGCGCTTCAAGGGGTCCCGTGAAGCCCAAGCTATTCTGGGGACTACTGATGGAGGGATGATAACCCGGTAGGCCAACGCCAAGGTGTAACTCGGCCCAAAGGGCGCTGCGTAAGACCCGGCTTAGGGAAAAGGAGTTTCTAGAAGGCCCAAGAGTGTAGGCCTCGTAACCCGGATTGTGGGTTCTGATAAGGAAATTTAGGGTTTGTAAGCAGTGTCCAGGTAGGACTCCGAGTATGCCTTGGATAGTAAGCCAGGGGGTCCGGATATTATATAAGCCGGACCCTAGGGTTAGGTTAGACACAATCACGCGATCGCGAGATATTCGAGTATCCATTGTAACACGAGAGTTGAGATAATATATTCAGATCGGAGACTCGGCGACTTGATTGCCAGCTACCAGATCGCATATCACCATGGTTTCCCTTGAGCTAAACCCTCTCCCAAACACCAGAGTCGAATTGCCCCAAGATAAGTTACCCCCGGTAACGTCTTCCGTGATTATCCCACGACAAAATGCAAATGAGAAAATAAATATGCAATGGATTGTTTTTGTATTTTTGTGATGCAAGTGGTGATGGAGATTGATGGGGAGATAATAACCCGGTAGGCCAATTCCATGGTATAACCCGGCCCAAAGGACGTTGTGCAGGATCCGGCTAAGGATAAAGACGCTTCTGGAAGGCCCAAAGTTTGTAGGCTTCGTAATCCGGATTGTGGGTTGTGGTAAGGAAAGCTAGGGTTTGTAAGCGGTGTTCGGGTAGGACTCAAGTTGTGCCTTGGAGGGCAAGCCAGGTAGGGGTGCGGGTGTTATATAAACCGGCTCCTAGGCTTAGTTTAAGAGAGATCCAAGTAGTAATCATATCGCCGAATATCGAGTATCCATTGTACACAAAGAGATCGAGTTAATAAAGCGAGATTGGAGACTCGGCGACTTCATCGCCGGCTACCAGATTGAATTCCATCATGCTTTCCTCTGAGCTAAACCCTCTCCCAGACGCCTGTGTCGACTTGCCCCAAGATCAGTTACCCCTGGTAACATCTGCCGTGATCATCCCACGACAGTTGGCGCTTACCGTCGGGCCTGCGTCCAAAGGTGTTTACATCACGGGAGAAGCTCGGAAAAGCATGAGGAACCTCGTCGTCGGAGAGATCTACGACGACCACAAAGGGGAGAAGGTGGTGGACGACTCCGGCTGGGGGCCAGAATCGGATCACCTCGAATCCGGATCTGTCGTGACAATCGGCGAGATCAACATCTTCGTCGGTATGGTACGTACGTTTGGCTTAAAAGGACAATATCATGTGCATGTTACAGGAACTTCTAGCAGGGATAAAGAAACACCAAAGCAAACGGTAGATTTGGTTTCCTCGGCCGTTCCGGGATACCTGAGATGGGCGGAACAGGAAGTAACGTGGAGCAGAAGGGATCACCCGGAAGGAATAGAACGCCCAGGAATCTTGGCGTTGGTGGTCGCGCCGCAGGTCAATGGTTACGAGTTGAAAAAGTCTTGATGGATGGGGGAAGCAGTATTAACATCTTGTATTGGGAAACCTTCTTACGTATGAACCTCAAAGAATCCCAGCTGCAGAAAAGTTCAACAGTTTTTCATGGAATTGTGCCGGGTCACTCAGCGCGCCCTGAGGGAAAGATCACATTGGAGGTTGCTTTTGGAGAATCAGTGGATAATTATCGAGTTGAGTGGCTCACGTTTGAGGTGGTCAAGTTGCGTAGTCCTTATCACGCGTTGTTCGGGAGACCGGCCTACGCTAAGTTCATGGCCAGACCGTGTTACGTATATTTACAGCTAAAAGTTCCGGGTCCTAAGCGGACCATCACCATACAAGGAAGTAGGGATATAGCGGCTGAGTGTGATGAAGGAGATTCAGTGATGGCTGAGCAGGCTTGCAGAAAAGAAGAACTCAAGTATTATTACCGATCCCAGGTGGATCCGGATGATGGAACAGCGTTAAGAAGGCCGGATTCTGAGGATGAAAGAGTGAAATTCAAGGCAGCGCAGGACACCAAGAAAGTAGATTTTGTTGAAGGTGATCCCACCAGGCAGTTTACTATAGGGTCTAATCTGAAAAGCGGGCAGGAAAAGGCGCTGGTGGAGTTTATTCGTTCTAATGTGGACGTATTCGCTTGGACACCCAGCGACATGCCGGGTATCCCCACGGAGTTGGCAGAGCATAGTTTGCATGTAGATCCCAAGGCCAGGCCAAAGCAGGGCTTGAGAAAGATGAATGAGGAAAGAAGGAAAGCAATAGGCGAAGAAATTGCGCGGCTATTAACAGCAGGCTTCATCATGGAAGTGTTCCACCCGGATTGGCTGGCAAATCCGGTTCTAGTAATGAAAAGACCAACGAGTGGAGGATGTGCATCGATTTCACAAGTCTCAACAAGCATTGCCCGAAGGATCCGTTCGCACTACCAAGGATAGACCAAATAATAGGCGCAGTAGCTGGGAGCGACTTGTTGTGCTTCCTGGACGCATCTTCGGGATATCATCAGATTAAACTCAAAGGGAGGATTGGGAGAAACATCGTTCATAACCCCTTTTGGAGCCTTCTGCTACAAAACAATGACGTTTGGACTGAAGAACGCAGGCGCAACCTACCAACGGTGCATTCAGAAGTGCTTCGAAGACCAAATTGGACGCAATGTCCATGCTTACGTGGATGACGTTGTCAAGACCAGGAAGGCAGAGACATTTAGACGATCTAAAGGAGACGTTCAAAAATCTAAGGAGATATCAGATGACGCTCAACCCGACAAAATGCGTATTTGGGGTTCCAGCTGGGAAGTTACTCGGCTTTATCGTTTCCGAGAGAGGAATTGAGGCAAACCCGGACAAGATCAAAGCTATCCAAAGTCTGAGAAAGCCGGAAAATCTGAAGCAGGTCCAAAAGCTTACAGGCTGCATAGCAGCCTTGAGCCGGTTTATATCCAGGTTGGGAGAAAGGCAATGCCCCTGTACCGCTCTTGAGGAAATCCGACAAATTCGTATGGAATCAAGAGGAGGATGAGGCATTCGAGGCACTAAAAAAGCAGTTATATGAAGCGCCAGTATTAGCGGCCCGGGGCCCTAAAGAACCTATGTTGTTATATGTTGCGGCTGGCCCCAAAGCCGTCAGTGCAGTAGTGGTCGTGGAACGCAAAGAGGACGGAAAGGGTTATCCGGTTCAGAGGCCGGTTTACTATGTCAGCGAGGTGTTGTCTGAGGCGAAACAGCGTTACCCGCATTGGCAGAAGCTGGTTTTCGGGGTCTTCATGCCAGCCGGAAACTAAAGCCGTACTTCCAGGAGCACCCTATAACAGTAGTTAGCTCAATACCAATGGCGGATATCATCAGAAACTCGGATGCAACCGGAAGAATAGCCAAATGGGCGATAGAGATGGGGGACTATCACATCAGCTACGAGCCTAGGTCGGCAATCAAATCACAGGCCTTGGTGGACTTTGTCAATGATTGGACACACAGGCATGGCTACCATAGTTCCAAACTCCGAGTCATGGATCATGCATTTCGACGGATCGAAACAATACGAGGGTTCAGGAGCTGGAGTGGTGCTAACGTCACCCAAGGAGACAAGTTGAGTTATGTATTACAGATTCACTTTGATTGTTCCAACAATGTAGCCGAGTACGAGGCCCTATTGCATGGCTTAAAAATAGCTAAGAAGATGAACATTAGAGGATACGATGCTTTGGAGATTCGGATCTTGTGGTACAACAGGTATCAGGAACTTGGATAGAAAGGATGCAACTATGGCGGCATACCGCAGAGAGGTCGATAGGGTAGCCGGATGTTTTTCCGGGTATGAGGTGGAGCATATAGACAGGAGAAAGAATCAGGCAGCCGACGCCCTAGCCAGACTCGGCTCGCGCAGAGAACCGGTTCCACCTAACGTATTTTTGGACGAATTATGGCGACCATCAGTTAAAACAGAGTCTGAGGAAGAACTAGCAAATCAAGACCCGGGCTTGGAGCTCGTGGCCACTGTACGCGCTATTCCCGAGTGGACAGAACCTTTTTTGGCCTACCTATCACGAGGCGAGTTGCCGCAGTAGGAGGTATTAGCGAGGCAAATTTTGCGACGAGCAAAGGGATATTCTATTATTAATGGGGAGTTATATAAGAGAAGCGCCACGGGGGTATTCCTGCGCTGTGTGGCACCAGAGGAAGGCCGACAGATCCTCAAGGAGATTCATGAAGGCGATTGTGGGCATCACGCGTCTACAAGGTCACTTGTGGCCAAGGCTTATCGACACGGGTTTTTCTGGCTCACGGCTCTGGCAGATGCGGAGCGATTGGTAGCAAGGTGTGACGGATGTCAAAGGTATGCCCGCCAAATCCACGTGTCGGCTATGGAATTACGGACCATCCCGCTAACTTGGCCGTTCGCCGTCTGGGGTATGGACATGGTTGGCCCCTTTCATATGTCACCTTGCGAAAAGACACACCTGTTGGTAGCTATCGATAAGTTTACCAAGTGGGTAGAAGTTATGCCAGTCACTAATTGTGAAGCAGCTACAGCAGTCAAGTTCCTGAAAAGAATTATCTATCGGTTCGGGTACCCTCACAGCATAATCACCGACAACGGAACCAACATGTCCCTTGGCGAGATGGAGAAGTTCTGTGGTAACAACGGAATCCGGCTTGACGTAGCATCGGTAGCTCATCCACAGGCCAATGGACAAGTAGAAAGGGCGAATCAAGAACTGCTTCGCGGACTAAAGCCACGTCTACGAGTCCCCTGTATCAGGGCTGCTGGTGCATGGGTCGATGAACTTCCTGCTGTGGTTTGGGGTATCAATACAACACCTAACAGGTCCCCTCAAATGACGCCGTTCTTCATGGTATATGGCGCGGAGGCAGTGTTACCGAGTGACATTATTCATGATTCACCGCGAGTGTCAGCTTACGTGGAAGTGGAGAACGAAAAGAGCCGGCAGGACGCCGTGGATATGTTAGAAGAACAAAGGGAACAAGCCCTGGAAAGATCAGCGATATATCAGCAAGATCTACGGAGGTATCATAGCCGGCGTGTGAAAACCCGGGTCTTCCAGGAAGGAGACCTAGTCCTGCGTCTGGTTCAGTCAAACGAAGGAAAACACAAGTTATCACCACCATGGGAAGGACCATTTATCATAAGCAAGAATTTGCACAACGGGTCATATTACTTGGTAGACGCAAGGGAAGAGTCGGCCACGGTTAATGACACCGCTCATACCACTTCGTCTATGCGAGAAAGAGACAGACCGTGGAACGTGGCCCAGCTACGCTCGTATTATACTTAGCAAGGATTATATTGGCACGTGGAATTAAATGATGTAACAGGCAGCAGGTTTCAGACGCACTCTTTTCCTATCCAGGGCACCCTTGGGGACTGGACGGGTTTTTAATGAGGCGGCTTGCTGACCTAATTTTTCATATCAAATAAAGAGGTGATTATCGAGAATAGAGGTGATTATAAATTGAGTCTTATACTTTCAGTGTGATGCGTATATTTAGGTCTTGAGGGCTGGTTGCTTGGATAAGCGCAGTTGCAAACTCAAAAGACCCGGCCTCGATGCCTATGAGTTATAAGGGCCGATTACTCGCAAACGAGTACGGCTGCAATCTTATAATCGGACAAAGAAGTCCAAATTTCTTGGCTATTCTTACTTAAGCTCGATGTGACTCGCACTAAAGTGGCATGATTTGTTCGCTTACGATTACAGGCAGCCATGAAGCCCAATGGGACTTGCCTGACCTCGTTTTCGTATAGATGTAATAACATGGTATCCACGCGAAAGCCGGCTTACAGTACAAGATAGTCAAAAGGGTCATCTAAACCACAAGTTATGTAGAGTACAAGGCTAATAGCCGGAAACTCAATGATTATTAAGCATAACTTCAAACCCCATGTGAAACGACTCTGGGGCCTTTGCGAATTTAGCAGCAGGCAATTTGTTCTCTTCTAAAAAGTCACGTGCCCTAGACCCGGAAGACCGGGTCAGGGGGACTTGGGTCTTGGAAGGGAAAAATTGCTTAGTTGTTTAATTTCCAACAAACCCAAACATCCGGGTCTTGGGGACTTGGGGACTTAGAAGCAAGTCCGCTTGACAAACACCCATATAACCCGGATGCCGAGTCTCACAAAGGGAAAAATAAAGAATGTCGGATATCAAGAACAAAGAAAGTTGCATATCAAAAGTAAAAGAATTTCGGATATCAAGAAGAAAGAAGGTTGCATATCAAGGGTAAAGAAGGTTGGATATCAAGAGCAAACGAGTTCGAAAGTAGATAGATTTCAGCCAGAAGAGGCACAAGGCGCATCAGGAGCTTAGAGTGCATTACAAAATTTCACCAAAGAGTATCAAAGGCGCACAAGCGCACCATTCAAATAATAATTGTTTCAACGGCACATCAGCCGACTAACGAGTACGAAGTGGCAGATATTACTCGGTACTCTAGGCCGCCGGGTCCATCTTGGCCTTACCCTTGTCGTCACTTGGGATAGCAGCCCTACTCGGATCAGCAGCACCGCCGGCTCGCGCTGGTGGAGGGACGATAGGTGTTGAGGTAGCGGGCGCAGAGTCGGCTTCAGCCTTCTTCTGTGCAGCTTCTTCTCGCATCTTGGCAACGTCTTCCTTCCATCGGGCAAGCATATCGAATGGCTTGGGGCGATCTGCTTTGATGACTTTGTCGTTAGCATCATATGTAGGAAGAATAGTGTCAATGATCAGGCTATCGGCGATCACACTGGCCGGGTGACGAACTTCCTTTTGAATGGCTTTGAAATCCTTCGGCGAAAACTTGGACCCGTCCTGATTGAACTCCGGAAACCCGGCTATCATTTTGGCCGGTTCTAGCTTTGGAACATAAGCTTTAGCCAGGGCGAGTCCCCGGGTTACCCCAAAACGGCAGGATGAGCGCTTCCAATGCCAAATCCATTCAGGAATGGTGGAGCAGGCCTCCAGCAACTTTTTCATGCTACCCGGCGCAGCGCACGGCAGTCGTAGCTCATCAAGAATCCATCCAACGCCGGCGCCAAGTTGCCGGATAGTATCTTTAATCAGTTGTAGTTTGGCGGTATCATCTTCTTCTTCAGGGGCAGCTTCACCCGGACCTGTTGAAAAGCAAGGAAAGTAACGAGTAAGAAATCCGGTTATCCAATCAAATGAAACATGGGTCATAATCACCAAGGTTCAGAAATTGTACCAGTTGCGACGCGATAGATATTAGCAATCTGCACTGAAAGAGTCGTCAGCCTATCTTCAGCTATATGAGCCCTTTTTCTGTATTTCCTTGTGATTTTTCCGCTTCTACGCGCTTCAGCTTCCGCTGCTTCGCGCAGAGCGGTCTCCTTCTCAATACGTTTGGCAGCTTTGGCCAGTTTCTTCTCAGATTGCGCAGCAAAGTCCTAGATGGATAACACAAGGAAAAAGGGTTAATTGGAGCCATTGCATAAAGTTCCAAGCAAATCAATCAGTAATTCACTCAGAACTTGGGGACTATACAAGGATGTAGATGATATTGCTCGGGCTTACCTTGTGCTTGGTTATCAAGGCGTCTAAAATATTTTCTTCGTCGGACCTCAAGGTGTAGAGGGCGTCAAGCATTTGGGCAAACGTCATGTCTTCAGGACGAATTCGTGAAGGACCGGCAGATTGGTCTTCTGGTTGAAGGAGTTTTTCGACTTTTGGGGTCGAAACCCGGATCGTCTGGGTATCCGGGTTAGGAGAGCCCGGCTTGGTCTCTAAGATAATGTCCTCGTCTACCTCTTCAGAGGATTTGGGGGATGTGTTCTCCGGCTTAGTTGGGTCCTTGAAGGGGTCTTGTTCTTGCCCGTCCTCAACCTCGTCGTCAGCTTCAGCATCCGTGTTAATGTGCGGCTCCTCCCCGCCTTGCCTTTTTGCTTCAGGAATTTCCGGGTCATCAGTGGTCACTTGGGCACTAAAAGGGGAAAAAGGAAAGAGTGGTCAGCAGTACATATCAAAGAGTTAATAAGTGTAAAAGGATATCAAGTAAAAGACCTTTACCCCTGTGTTTATGGCATAATCCGGCGGGAGCTCGCTGCTGGAGGCGGACGAAGTTGTCAATGGTACCGGCTGCGGTACCCGGAATTGCCCCGCGCGTGGGTGGTTAGGAGATGGATGGCGCTGAGGTGGAGGAATGTTGGCTCGGTGAGCAGGGGAAGTGGGGATACCCGGGGTAAGGGGATTGTCCCCCGGAGAACTCCGGGTTACCCTGCGCTTAGCCGAGAGGAGATCCTTCAAGAGTGGTGAGTGTGACAACCGTTCATTAAGGATGCGCATAGTTTCGAAGGAGTAAGGCTCAGAAGACATGAAGGAGAAAGGAACCTTTGCAATCACCCTTCTGGCCTTCCTCTTGTTTCCGACTGTGACTTCCTGGTCGGATTCGGTGGCCTCCGGGTCATCCTCTTCTTTTTCTTCCTCGTCCTCCAACCCTGAAAGTCGAGTATGTATCAGACAAGAAGAAATATGGGTGATAGGAAAGTAGTATAGGTAAAAGGCTAATGAAAGATTTGGGAAAGCACCTTCGTCGTCATCGGCCGGTTCGTCCTCCACTTCCGGGTCTTTGGACGGGGGGGAGGTTTCGATCCTCCAGAAGGGATCTTCAGCCTATGATTGAGGAGGTGAAAGCAAAAGTCAGAGGCAGTATCAAGTTAAAGTATTGAAATAAGTTGTGGGGACCGGGTCTTACTGCTGGAGCCGGGTTTTCTCGAGTGAATGGGGGTAACCCGGCGATATTCCTTATCACCTCTAGCTTCTCCGTCAGGAAGCCTTTGATGGTCTTGATGGTGTCGCCGGTTGCGAAGTTCTTAGTGGAATATCGGAGCGCGTCTGTGGTGTGCCCAGAGTACTCGTGCATCAACTTGGAGCGAATGGAGTTGGGTTGGATCCGGAAATCCACCCAGGTCTTCACCAAGTTGAGCCCAAGAAGGCCTTGGGCCGAGAAAACAGCCAACTTAGCCAGCAAAGGCTGGATCGCCTCCCTGTCCGAGTCAGGGGAAAGGCGCTGAAAGATTCGGAAGGCTCGAGGAGACTCTCCGAGTAACCCGGTAGCTTCCTTTCGCCGTCCGGGGAGGTATCATGGCAATAAAAGAAAGACAATTGCCAGTTTTTGACGTGGGAGTTTAAGTTGAGAGTTGGCATTAGTGAGTGCTTGCGGCGCTGGATGGATACCCCGCCGCAAGTAAGAAGTGTTCCGTTACTGCTTTCGCAGCACGGCTTGCACTGGAATAGTTCAATAAAAAGGGTTAAACTTGGCGGAGCGCACAAGTATGATTCTGATAGAACGATGAAGTGGGTAATATTTAGCATGGAATTGGGCCCTATGTCAGATACCCGGAGACCGTAGTAGTTTAAGACCTCTCGGAAGAAAGGGTGACCCGGAGGACGGAATCCCCGGGTCACGTGCTCAATGAAGCAAATTACCTCACTGTCGGCAGGAGTGGGATGGGTCTCGTCGCCTGGTGCCCTCCAGTGTATGTCCTTCTGAGAGGGGAGGATTCCTAATTCGGCCAGTTCGTCCAACTTGGCCTTTGTTACCGTGGATCGACCCCAATTGGCCGATATGGCTTGGGTAGTCTTTACCGGAGCCGGCTGTTTCCCTTGCCTTTTTGGAGACATGGGGTTAACCTGCAAAACGCGAGGAAAAGAGGTGCAGGAAATAAGACTCGGAAGTGTTGGATTACCCGAGTTTCAAATATTCGGAAAGTGTGAAGACTAAAAATATCTGGGTAACGCATCCCGGAGCACGGATTGCGAGGTGTCCGGGTATCGAGTACGGCTGTGGAAATCATTGGTCACTTACGTGTTGAGGTGAGTTTGGGGCGCACGGATGATTGCCCATGTCTCTACTGCAAGCAAAATAACTGGAAAAGGAGGATTTTCCGGGTGTTAATGATACGCGCGGAAGTTTGGACGAAATGGATCTAGGTTAGGAGAACTCGCGAGTGATTTTACGAAGAAATTGGAGATTAATGGCGGTAGGGGGGTGGTATGAGATCATCCAACAAGTTATTGAAGGAGCTAGCAAGTATCTAAGCGGTTTAAATCAACGCGGTAAGAACAACGGCTCGCGGATCGACCTAGATCCAATCTGGAGTGAATCTAGAATTTGCAAGGTCAAATTGCTGGGTGCGAGAAGCTTACCAGAGGGGATCGGAGTAATGCGTGGCGGCGGCGAATAGCGTGATAAGAATGCTCCTTTGTGATTGCCGGCCAGACACTCGCAGATGCGTCGGTGAGGGTCGACGGCGGCGCGGGACCAATTGCAGCGGAGCGCGGCCTGCGATAGGATGGATCCAAAGACGAGCGCAGGGTTTCTGTGGTGGTGCTCCGTGAGTTCGAGCATGCAAGCGAAGAGAAGGAGGAGAAATGAGCCGCAGGGATTAGGTTAACCCCTAAGTGCTTATTTATAGAGTGCGGCAGGATAAGCCTAGGCCAACGGGCGAAAACCGGGAATTGCGGATAAAACGTGTCTGCCCGGATTTTTCGAGATATACGTTAAATGTTAGACGAGATTTCCGGGATAGATGTGACCTAAATCTCTTCCGTGATTACCGGAACGGAAAAACGAGTAATGGGTTTGGAGAAAAGCCGGGTTACTATGTGGCCACCATGGAGTTAGGCCTAGCAGTTTATCAAAGCAACCTAACCCGGCCCCAGTGAAGTGGTGAGTTTGGTATTTCTGCAGGGAATAGCGTGCGCTTCAAAGAAAATCTCGAGAAGCCCAAGCTATTCTGGGGACTACTGATGGGGAGATAATAACCCGGTAGGCCAATTCCATGGTATAACCCGGCCCAAAGGACGTTGTGCAGGATCCGGCTAAGGATAAAGACGCTTCTGGAAGGCCCAAAGTTTGTAGGCTTCGTAATCCGGATTGTGGGTTGTGGTAAGGAAAGCTAGGGTTTGTAAGCGGTGTTCGGGTAGGACTCAAGTTGTGCCTTGGAGGGCAAGCCAGGTAGGGGTGCGGGTGTTATATAAACCGGCTCCTAGGCTTAGTTTAAGAGAGATCCAAGTAGTAATCATATCGCCGAATATCGAGTATCCATTGTACACAAAGAGATCGAGTTAATAAAGCGAGATTGGAGACTCGGCGACTTCATCGCCGGCTACCAGATTGAATTCCATCATGCTTTCCTCTGAGCTAAACCCTCTCCCAGACGCCTGTGTCGACTTGCCCCAAGATCAGTTACCCCTGGTAACATCTGCCGTGATCATCCCACGACAGAGATAATGTAAATTCGAATTGGAGATGCAAGTAAAGTAAAGTGAAAGTAAAGTAAATTGCAGCAAAGTAACTAGAGTGTTTTCTTATATTTAAAATAGGACCGGGGTTCATGGTTTCACACTTGCATTCTCTCAAATAAAGTGGTAGACGGTGGACATAAAGAATTACATGTGAGATTACAATAACATGTTTAACATTGAGTACTTTCATATGGGCATCACGTCCTAGCATAGAGATCTCTACGGTCATATTGATCCCTCTTATACTCCACCAAGATGCAAAATAAATCATAACACCTCGATAATTAAGGAAAAACCAGAGTATAGCTTTAAGCAATGTGACATGAAGTTGAAGTAAGAACTTGCTAGATCTAGTCATGGATATTGATTAGTGTCACTTCAAATCCCCGGTAACAAGGTAAAATAAGAAAGGTTTAACAAAACCTAAGTGGATCGCTGAACTTCTGTCACTTTCACAGCACTAGCCACCCCCCGTTACTCCAACTAATGCACCCATCACCCCACACACGCTCTCAAGAACTATATTGATCAAAGCTAGTAAATAAGAACAGGGTACAAAAGATACATCTACTCAAATAACTCAAGAGAAACAATTGCAATCTCAGATTCAATAACTCATAGAAAAGATCCACCACATAGGAATTACAACGGTGCCCGTAATCATGTGAGGCAGCTCATACGGATCTAATTAGTGAAGCACATAGAGAGAGAGATACAAGTGCTACTTCCACAAACCCATAGCCCTGGGGTGGACTACTCCCTCTTCATGGAGATGTCGATGGAGATGATGTTGGAGGGGTAGGAGATCACACCGGCAGCGCCCCGCCGGAGTTTGCCCCCTCCGATCTAGAACTTCTAGTCTCTGTTTCGGTGTTTTGGTGTTTCAGCGGCGCTCCTCTCCGTAAGGGTACGGGGGACCCTTTTTATAGTCGGTTTTAGGTCAAGACGGAGTCGGTAAGTCGAAGATGGAAGGAATTGGGGCCACAGGGGCCAAAAGGGGGCCTCTCACGCGGCCAAGGAATCTGGCGGCGTGGAGGGTCCTCTTTTGGGCCTCCTTGCCCAATTCTCGTGGATCCTTCGCCCGCAAGTCTTCTCCTTCCAAGAAAATGACCCCCGCAGATTTTCAGGTGATTTCACGGAAGTTTGCCCCCTGAAACTTCAAAAATATAGAAAACGGGGTTTCTGACAGGCAGGGTTAATTCCATAAAAGTTGGGGGACTTTGTAATTTAACCCCAAAATACTATAAAACATTGAATTATACCCTTATATGATGCAATATGTAATAGAAAACCATGTGAAAATATGCAAAATTCATCTATGCATTTTACATGCATCAGTAAACACCGTTGTTTTCTCCCTAATGGCAACAACACATCCTCCATCCGTCACGTTTTTTTCACTCGAGCACAGATGCAAAGGAGGCATGAACCGACTATCGAGCATAAATACTCCCTCTTTGAGTTACTAGCATCTACTTGGCCAAAGCATCCACTAGTAACGGAGAGCATGCAAGATCATAAATAACATAAACATGAATATAACATGATAGATTGATAATCGGAAGACATAGCATTCAACATTCATCAGATCCCAGCAAACATAACATGTAGCATTACATAAAGATCATCTTGATCATGTTAGGCAGCTCACAAGATCTAAACATGAGGTACAAAGTGGAGAGAACAACCATCTAGCTACTGCTATGGACCCGTAGTCTAGGGATGAACTACTCACGCATCACTTTGGAGGAGGGCATTGTGGTGTAGACCCCTTCGATGATGAATTCCCCTCCCGGCAGGGTGCCGAGGAGAGCTCCCGCACCCTCCCGATCTCAGGATGACGATGACGGCGGCCTCGGGCGTTTTTCGGGACAAAGTGGGATATATTTAGGGTTTACGCCTCGGGGGTATAAATAGGCGAAAGGGCAAAGGCGGTGGATGCCGGGGGGCCCACACCACCCCATGGCGCGGCTAGGGGTCGCGCCGCCCTATGGTGTGGGACCCCCCTATGGGTCTCTTCGGGACTCCGTGGAACCTTCGGGAATTCTAAGACTCCCGGGCTTCAAATTTTCCAATTCCGCGAATATTTCTAGAACAACTTTTCTGAAACTAAAAACAGCAGAAAACAAGGAACTCGCTCTGTGACATCTTGTCAATAGGTTAGTCCGGAAAATCGATAAAAATGACATAAAGTGTATAGCAAACATGTGGGAAACAATAAGAAAATAACAGGGAACATCAGAAATTAAGGATACGTTTATGACGTATCAGTCATCAAGACTATTTTCTGGCGCCGTTGCCGGGGAGTGAAGCGATATTGGTGAGTGTAATTGGTAAGAGAAACTTTTACTGTGAGTGTTGTTTTTATTTCTGTCTGTTGCTTTATTTCATTATGGAGAATTCTTTTGGTTCTAGTTTAGGGATACTACTACTATCAATGCCAGGGTAGTAGGTGACCCGTTATCCGATGAATCAAACCCTTATAAAATACCTATGTAAATTGTTGGACATGTTATGGATAATTGTTATTATGGAGATAGAACTGCACAGAAGTTTCTACAATTTCTATTAGCCTACTCTCTTTGAAGATGCACGTAAATTTATTTTATCTTGTGATGAATGTCAAAGATTTGGTAATATTTCTAGACGTAATGAAATTCCTACGAGTTATTCTCTTGTTATTGAACCTTTTGATTGTTGGGGATTTGACTTTATGCGTCATTTTCCTCCTTCGAATGGTTACACTCATATTCTTGTTGATGTTGATTATTTTACTGAGTGGGTAAAAGCTATACCTACAAAAGGTGCTGATGGTGAGACCTCTTTAAAACTTCTTAGAAATGTTATTTTCCTAGGTTTGGTGTGCCTAGATATCTTATGACTGATGGAGGTTATCATTTTATTCATGGTGGTTTTAGAAAAAACCTTGCTAAATATGATGTTAATCATAGAATTGCCTCAGCTTATCATCCTCAAACCAGTGGGCAAGTAGAGTTATCAAATAGAGAAATTAAATCTATCTTGCAAAAGACTGTTAATAAATCTAGAAATAATTGGTCTGATAAGATGAATAATGCTTTATGGGATTATAGAACTGCTTATAAGAATCCTATGGGTATGCCTCCTTATAAAATGGTTTATGGAAAAGCTTGTCACTTGCCTTTACAACTAGAACACAAAGCTTATTGGGTAGTGAAAGAACTAAATAAAGATTTTAAACTTGCTGGTAAGAAAAGAATGCTTGATTTGAATCATCTAGATGAATGGAGGTGTGAAGCTTATGAAAATGCTAGACTCTTTAAAGAGAAAGTTAAACAATGGCATGATAGGAGAATTTTTAAAAGAGAGTCTCATGTTGATGAGAAAGTTCTATTCTATAGGTCTCATCTCTGATTTTTTGCAGGAAAATTACTCTCGAGATGGGAAGGCCCTTATGTTATTGAAGAGGTGTATCGTTTGGGTGCAATCAAAATTTCTTCCCTTAAAGATAACACTACACAAGTGGTAAATGGGCAAAGACTCGAACATTAGATTTCTAGGGATTCTTATGATGAAGATGTTGATGTTATTCAAGTAATGACTCCAGAGAAGTTCATTAGAGGGAAGATTCCAGAATATGTAGAGTCTGTTTTTGAATAGTAACAGTTCTGTTAAGAAAAAGTTCGAGGATTACTTTCCAAGTTCTAAATTACTGGTGTTTGGACAATATGAAAAATACCGAGCCGAAGAAGGGTAGGAGATGGTGCCTGATACGTCATAAACGTATCCTTAATTTTTGATGTTCCATGTTGTTTTCTTATTGTTTCCCACATGTTTTCTATACACTTTATGTCATTTGTATCGATTTTCCAGACTAACCTATTAACAAGATGCCACAGAGCCAGTTCCCTGTTTTCTGCTGTTTTTAGTTTCAGAAAAGTTGTTTTGGCGGAATTGGAAAATTCGAAGCCCGGAAGTCTTAGAATTGTCAAAGGTTCCACGGAGTCCCGAAGAGACCTGGAGGGGGGCCACAGGGGGTCCACACCATAGGGCGGCGCGCCCCCTAGCCGTGCCATGAGGTGGTGTGGGGCCCCGGACTCCACCGCCTTTGCCCTTTCGTCTATTTATACCCCCCGAGACGTAAACCCTAAAGATATACCACTTCGTCCCAAAATACACCCGAGGCCGCCGTCATCGTCATCCCGAGATTGGGAGGGTTCTCGAGCTACCCTCGGCACCCTGCCGCGAGGGGAATTCATCACCGGATGGGTCTACACCACCATGCCCTCCTTCGAAGTGATGCGTGAGTAGTTCATCCCTGGACTACGAGTCCATAGCAGTAGCTAGATGGTTGTTCTCTCCACTTTGTACCTTAAGTTTAGATATCACGAGCTGACTCACATGATCGAGATCATCTTTATGTAATGCTACATGTTGTGTTTGCTGGGATCTGATGAATGTTGAATTCTATGTCTTCTGATTATCAATCTATCATGTTATCTTCATGCATACGTTATTTATGATCTTGCATGCTCTCCGTTATTAGTAGATGCTCTGGCCAAGTAGATGTTAGTAACACCAAGAGGGAGTATTTATGCTCGATAGTGGGTTCATGCCTCCTTTGCATCTGTCCTTGAGTGACAGAAACGTGACCGATGGAGGATGTGTTGTTGCCATTAGGGAGAAAACAACGGTGTTTACCTAGTTTACATTGTTTCCATTACACACTTTGCTTATGGCGATAATCTGTTGCTAGCAACTTAATACCCAACGTTTGTTTGGATGATATTCGGAGGGTGGATTATTAGACATAGATGCAGTTGGATGACGGTCTATGAATTTTGTTGTAATTCCCGCATGAATCACATAGTAATCTTTATGTATTGCATATGCACTACGGTGCAGCCTTCATTTCTATCAATTGCCCATCTGTAATTTGTTCACCACACATGTTATTTATCTTTCACGGAGAGACACCACTAGTAAATGTGGACCCCGGTCCATTTTCCTCATACTGATAAAACACCTATTGCTTTCATATTGTTCCTACTGTTTTCCTGCTATTTTTCACATCATACGTTTAACCTCTTTGTGTTCAGCAAAACTGGTGAGATTAACAACCTCACTGCTTCGTTGGGGCAAAGTGATTGGATTGTGTTGTGTAGGTTCCACGTTGATGTTGAACCGGTAGTGTGCCCTGCCACCTCAGCCGCATCAACCTTCGGATATTGCTTGTCCTCCTATTGGTCGATTCAACCTTGGTTTCTTTTCTGAGGGAAAACTTGTTGTTGCACTCTTCACACCTTGCGCTTGGGGTCTCGCAACGAGCGTGTGTCCACACTCCATCAAGATTTTTTGGCGTCGTTGCTGGGGAGGAAGAGAATTTCTTCAAGGGGAGTCTCTCACTTCCAAACTCTTTACTTTGTTTTTGTTTTTCTTAGTTTATTTTATTTTGTCTTGTTTGCTTCTCTTTCTCAAAAACACAAAAAAATTAGTTGTTATTTTTAGCTGTAGTTTTATTCATGTTTTTATCATTGTTAAAATGACTACTCCTGAGAACACTAAGTTGTGCGACTTTACTATCACCAACAACAATGATTTCATTAGCACACCTATTGCTCCACCTGCTCCTACTGCTGATTTTTATGAGGTAAAACCTGCCCTGTTAAACCTTGTTATGAGAGAGCAATTTTCTGGTGTTAGTACTGATGATGCTGCTGCCCATCTTAATAATTTTGTTTAACTATGTGAGATGAAAAAATATAAAGATGGAGATGGAGATATTATTAAACTGAAATTGTTTCCTTTCTCTTTGAGAGGAAGAGCTAAAGAATGGTTGTTGTCTTTGCCTAGAAATAGTATTGATTCTTAGACTAAGTGTAAAGATGCTTTCATTGGAAAATATTATCCTGCTGCTAAGAGTATATCTTTAATAAGTAGCATTATGAATTTTAAGCAACTTGATAATGAGCATGTTGCTAAAGCTTGGTAAATAATGAAATCTTTAGTAAAAAATTGTCCTACTCATGGACTCACTACTTGGATGTTCATCCAAACCTTTTATGCAGGTATGAATTTTTCTTCAAGAAACCTTCTGGATTCAGCTGCTAGAGGAACCTTTATGTCCATGACCTTGGGGGCAGCAACAAAGCTTCTTTATGATATGATGGTAAATTATTCTGAGTGGCACACTGAGAGAGTTACAACTGGTAAGAAGGTAAATTCTGTTGAAGAAACCTCCTCTTTGAATGAAAGACTTGATGATATTATGTCTATGCTTGTGAATGGCCATGCTCCTATTGATCCAAATAATGTTCCTTTAGCCTCTTTGGTTGCTCAAGAAGAGCATGTTGATGTGAACTTCATTAAAAATAATAATTTCAACAACAATGCTTATATGAATAATTTTGGTAGCAACAATTATAGGCCATATCCCCCCAATGATAGCAATGCTTATGGTAATTCTTATGGTAATTCCTACAATAACAATAAAAGTGTACCCTCTGATCTTGAGAACATGCTTAAATTTTTTATTAGTACATAAACTGCTTTTAATAAATCAGCTGAGGAAAATTTTGGCAAAATTGATGTTCTTGCTTCTAAAGTTGACAGCCTTGCTCTTGATGTTGATTTTCTTAAACTAAATATTATGTCCCATGATGTTAAAGAAAGTAAAACTTTGAATGCTATTCAAATTTGAATTGATGATAATGTTAGGATGTTAGCTGAATTGCATGCTAGATGGGAAAAGAAGATGAAATAGCTAGAAAGAATAATATAGCTAATGTTTGCACCATTACCACCACTAGTAAAACTGAAGCTTCTCATGCTAGAAAACCTTCTACTATCAATGGTAAAGTAATTGGAGTTGGAAACACTCCCACTTCTGCTATTAAAAATGCAAAACTACCTGAAACTCCTAAAAATGCTCCTGATAAAACTGCTGAAATTTTTAGAAACATGGGAGACAATGTCTCATTATATTTGATTAAAATTATCTTGATTTTGATGATTTCAACATAACTTAAGTGATTAAGTTCTTACAAAAGCTTGCTAGTTGTCCTAATGCTAGTGCTATGAATATGGCTTTCACAAAACTTATTACAAATGCTCTCATGCAAATCAGAGAGGATGAATTAAGATGTGAAGCCTCTATCCCTAAGAAGCTAGATGATGGTTGGGATCCTATTATTAAAATGAAAGTGAATTATTTTGATTGCAATTCTCTATGTGATCTTGGTGCTAGTATCTCTGTTATGCCCAAGAAACTTTATGATATTCTTGATTTACCACCAATGGAACTTGGTTATATGGATATTCGTCTTATTGATAATGTTAGAAAGAAACCTTTGGGGAGAGTTGATGATGTTCTTATCATGGTTGATAATAATCTTGTCCCCTTTGATTTTGTTGTCTTGAATATTGAATGCAATGCTTCTTGTCCAATTGTTTTGGGAAGACCTTTTCTTAGAACTGTTGGTGTTGTTATTGATATGAAAGAGGGGAATATTAAATTTCAGTTCCCACTCAAGAAAGGTACGGAACGCTTTCCTAGAAAAATAATGAAGTTGCCTTTTGATTCCATTATTCGAACAAGTTACAATTTGGATGCTTCTTCACTTGATAATACTTGATTCCACTTTTCTGGGCCTAGCTAAAAGGTGTTAAAGAAAAGCACTTATTGCGAGATAACCCATGGTTTTATTTTTGCTTTGTTTTTATATGTTTCCTTTGATTCAAGGTTTTGTATACTTCTGTAGCAACTTCTTTGTATATTTATTTTCATGTTTTAGTAGTGCCAAGTAAGGTTTCTGACGAGAGTTGGACTTGGTTTTCGGATTTCTGCGCAGGAAACAGATTTCTGCTGTCCACCGTAAACAATCGTAAAAATCATAGAAAAAACAGAATGACCTGAAATTTCTTGTGCTTATTCCTTGGCTAATTTCGCAACTTTTTTGTTATTTAAGTTTTTCGATCCGAGCAACATAAGTGCCTCGAAAAAAATTCGTCTTTACAAACTGTTCTGGTTTTGACAGATTCTGCCATTTTTCTTGCATTTGCTCTTTTGCGATATCAAGTGGATTTCTTTGCTTGACGAAACATCAGTGGATGTAGATAATGTTTAAAAGTATCAATATAACTTGTGTCATAGAGAACCAATGGATTTTTAATTGTTTCACTAACCCTCTAATGCGAATTACTGTTTGAAAGTGGTGTGAAGGAAGTTTTCACGGGTCAAGAGAAGAGGATGATATATGTGATCAAGAAGAGTGCAAGGTCAAAGCTTGGGGATGCCCCCATGGTTCATCCAAGAATATTTTTATAAGACTAAAGCATCTAAGCTTGGGTATGCCCAAGGCATCCCCTTCTTCATCAACTATCTATCAACTCACTTCTAGTGAAACTATATTTTTATTTGGTCACATCATATGAAGTTTACTTGGAGCGTCTGTTTGTTTTTCTTTCGTTTTATTTTGTTTTCCTTCGTTTTTTTGTTTTCCTTACTCCAATAATATAGTTGGATGATGTTGTGTATTGGGATACCCCAAGAGGAGGGTGTGATGAGCACAGCGGCAGGAAATTCCCCTTAGTTAAGAACCAAGGTTATCAATCCAGTAGGAGGAAGAGGATCTCAGAAAGGTTGATGCCACTCACGGTGGTCCTGGCGCTTCACCGGTGTCAGCAGCAACGTGAAACCTGCACACAACACAACCAAAATACTTTGTCCCAACAGTACAGTGAGGTTGTCAATCTCACCGGTCTTGCTAAAAACAAAGATTAGACGTATAATGTGGAAAATGATGTATGCTTGCAGTAAGTAAAGAAAGCAGAAAATTGTTGTGGTTTGTTTAACAGTATAGGAAAATGGACCGGGGTTCATAGGTTTACTAGTGGTGTCTCTCCATAAAAGATAGCATACTGGGTGAACAAATTACAACTAGGCAATTTACAAATAGAGGTTGCACCGTAATGCACAATATAACATGATCATTACTATGATATCAAGTGTGGGCATTACAACAATATACATAGACCGACATCCATCTGCATCTATGACTAATAATCCACCCTTAGGTTATCATCCGAACCCCCTTAGGTATTAAGTTGCAAGCAAGAGATAACTGCATTAAACAAAGTGTGTAATGTAAGCAATGATTATGCACGCGGGCACTCTCACCGTTGTTTTCTCCCTAATGGCAACAACACATCCTCCCTCTTCACGTTTCTGTCACTCGAGCAAGGTGGTGAGGAGACATGAACCCACTATCGATCATAAATACTCCCTCTTGGAGTCACTAGCAACTACTTGGCCAGAGCAACTACTAGCAACGGAAAGCATGCAAGATCACAAATAGAATATGCAAATAAAGACTATAATCAACTTGGCATAAGGTCAATATTCATTGGATCCTAGCAAACACATCATATAGAATTACATAAGATCAATCTCGATCATGATAGGCAGCTCACGAGATCTAAACATGGAGGCATATGAGGAGAAGACAACCCTATAGCTACAGCTACGAACTCGTAGTCCAAGGATGAACTACTCACGCATCAATCCGGAGGCAGGCATGGTGATGTAAAGCCGCCGGTGATGATCTCCTCTGCGGCAGGGTGCCGGAAACAACTTCAGAACCCCCTGATCTAGGGTTGACGGTGACAGCGGCTGCGGAACTTTTCGGCGATTTTTGATCAAGTGTCTAGGGTTTTCCATCCAGGGGGATTAAATAGGCGAAAGGGCAAAGGCGGTGGAGCTCCAGGGGCCCCACACCCATAGCTGGCAAGGCCAAGGGGCGCTCCACCCTATGGTGTGGCTCCCCTGGTGCCCGTCTTTGACTCTTCTTCGGTGTTCTGGATGCTTCCGGGGAAAATAGGCACTTCGGGCTTCGTGGGGTCCAATTCCGATAATGTTTCCAGAACAACTTTTCTGAAACCAAAAACAGCAGAAAACAGGGAACTGGCACTTGGCATCTTGTTAATAGGTTAGTCCCGGAAAAAGTATAAATATGCTATAAATAAGAGAGAAAACAAGTAGCAATTGGCATAATATGATCATGGAGCATCAGAAATTATAGATACGCTGGAGACGTATCAAGCATCCCCAAGCTTAGTTCCTACTTGTCCTTGAGTAGGTAAACAATAAAACACAATAATTTCTGAGGTGAGATGCTACTAACATAAACTTGATCAATCTAATGTAAAACCATATGCACGCTGAGGTCATAGAACTTCAAACACAAACATGATAAATAAAAATTTAATAATAAAGCATATCAATTACTTTGCATCACGAAGAGTATCTCAAATAAAGGATCATGAATAATAATGCAAAGAAAGGTAGACGTTTGTTTCAGGTATAGAGAAAAAATGGCAAAGTGATATTTCGCTAGTCCTTGAGAGTGGGGCAAAACATAAATGCCAGGACACCTTCATAGTTCATGAGGAAGACCACAACAAATAATTTAAGAACAAATAATATCACATTATGAAGTAATTATTGATGTTTATGGGAAAAATGCACATAGAACTCAGAATGGAAAAAATGCTCTCTCAACTGTGCATAAAGTTAGAAGATGGAGACTCAACATAAAATTAAAAGAAAGTCCATTCGCTGAGGGAAGCAGGGATCACTCATGTGCTAGAACTTTTTATTTTATTAAACAAAGGTATTAAAAGTTTGACACTCCTCCCATCCATCTTTCACAAACCATGGCTAAATGAATCCTCGAGTGCCTGCCAACAATCACATACCGTGGAGGAGTATCTATATTTTGGGAGATGTATGGTAATGTTAACGAATGGTAAACAGAAAATACAGTACGTCACAAGCCAACTGGATTCACAAGAGCGGCTCCCATGGTGAAGGACGCAACTGGTGTAGAAGGACCCCACTCTAGCTCTTCTATCATATGGATAAGCGGATGAAGCCACTAGTACAGGGTGTGAAATCCAATCAACAAGTGAGATAAAGATTCTCTATTGACGTCGTCATGAGCAAAACAGGAACATAAAGCAGGAGTAGTTTTGAAGGTTTTAAAGGTAACACATGACCAATTTACTTGGAGTGGCAGTTAAATACCACATGTAGGTAGGTATGGTGTACAAAATGGGGAAAACTTTGGTTTCAGGGAGTTTGGATGCACGAGTATAGCTCATAATCAACACAGGTGGAGGCTAGCAAAAGACTGGGAGCGAAAAATCAAGAGAGCAAAAGAGCCATAATCATGCTTAGCGACATAAGCATCATTAATTAAAGCATAAGAAGTATCACAAGTTCAAAACCTAAGTGGTCATGGAGGCTATTTGTGACTGGTTTGTAGTCATAAACATGGTGTTAGCATGCGTCAAGTCAACCAAATCAAACATTCGAAAGAAAATACCATATGTTGATGCTTTACTATGACAAGAACAACTCATGAATCTTTCAAGACATATTAAACATTCTCAGCTATTTGATTCTAATCATGCTACTCAATAACCACAAGGCTTTAAAACTAAAATAACATTTAGCATGGCATGAAAAAATTCTACCACAGTCTACACAAGCTTCTACTAGTACTATTATAAATTCTACTTCAAGCAGCAGTTTTCTTCTCCCAACAAGCACCATACAAAACATGCTTTAACAAAAATACTCTTTATGATACATAAAAAAAATATGAGAGTACTCACATAACACTACTAAAGCTAACATCTCTAATAAGAGATGCATGCAAAATAGGAGCTAAATAAATGCAGCAGCTAGACAGAGATTAAGAATACAAAGTATTCTCATCAAAAAGCGGAGCGTGTCACTCTCCAATAAAAGAATGCTGTGGTACAACCAAGATTATTGAAAAGTAAAAAAAGAACTGAAAGAAAAAAACAAAAACAAACTGAAAACAAAAATAAAAGACGCTCCAAGTAAAGCACATAAGATGTGACCGAATAAAAATATAGTTTCACTAGAAGTGACCTAATAATTTGTTGATGAAGAAGGGGATGCCCAAGGA
The DNA here is from genome assembly GCA_028641055.1 of Alopecurus myosuroides. NCBI lineage: Eukaryota > Viridiplantae > Streptophyta > Magnoliopsida > Poales > Poaceae > Alopecurus > Alopecurus myosuroides. The sequence continues at coordinate 2,055,489 of JAPCYS010000008.1, read as the reverse complement.
ATCCCCAAGCTTAGACGCTTGATTCTTCTTGGAATTTTCTGGTATATACCACCGGGGCATCCTCAAGCTTAGGATTTTCACTCTTCTTGATCACATCATATCATCCTCTTCTGTTGACCCTTGAAAACTTCCTTCACACCAAAATTCTCACAATCTTCATTAGCAACATTAGTGCAATTGAAATAATAAATTCACATGGTTCAGTTTCAACACAAGTATAACACTCAAAAACACATTAGATACTTTCACAACTTCTTTTAAAACTCTTTTTCTCAAAAGAACACCAAAATAAAGAGATTAAGATGCAAATGCAATAAATGGCAGAAATCTGTCAAAACAGAACAGCAGGTAAAGATCGATTTTTTCAAAAATCTTCTGTTGCTCAAATCAAAAAGTGGTCTACTAATAAAAGTTGCGTATATAACTCAGGATTAAGCAAGAAAAAATAAGGTCATTTTGAATTTTTTGTAATGTTTTACGGAATTAACAGTGGACAGCAGAAATTTGTTTCCTGCGCAGAAATCCGAAATATAGTCTCAACTTTCCACTAGAGGCTTTACTTGGCTCAACAAAAACTCAAAAACAAAGATACAGCAGGGTTTCTAAGGAAATATAAAACACCCATGTGCAAAGCACACCAAAGAAAACGAAAGAAAACGGGTTAAAAACAACAAAATAAAACGGGTTGTCTCCCGGTAGCGCTTTTCTTTAACGCCTTTCAGCTAGGCATAAAAAAGGAAACTCAAGTATTTTCAAGTGAAGAAGCATCAACATCATATCTTGCTCTAATAATAAAGTCAAAAGGTAGCTTCATCTTCTTTCTAGGAAAGTGTTCCAAACCTTTCTTGAGGGGGAATTGATATATAATGCTCCCCTCTTTCATATCAATAATAGCACCAACGGTTCTAAGAAAAGGTCTTCCCAAAACAATAGGACAAGAAGCATTGCATTCAATGTTTATAACAACAAAATCAACAGGGACAAGGTTATAATTAACCATAATAAGAACATCATCAATTCTACCAAGAGGTTTCTTCTTAGCATTATCAGCAAGATGAACATCTAAATAACAGTGTTCCAACGGTGGTAGATCAAGCATATTATAAAGCTTTTGAGGCATAACAGAGATACTAGCACCAAGATCACACAAATAATTCCAATCAAAATAATTTACTTTTATCTAAATGATAGGCTCCCAACCATCATATAATTTTCTAAGGATAGATATCTCTAGTTCCAACTTTTCTCCCCTAACTTTCATGAGAGCATTGGTAATATGTTTAGTAAAGACCATATTCATGGCACTAGCATTGGGACTTATAGCAAGATTTTGTAGAAACATAATAACTTCATAGATATTGCAATCATCAAAATCAAAATTATTATCATCAAAAGTATTGGGACCATTATCTCCCATACCTCTAAAAATTTCAGCACTTTTATCAGGAGCTATTTTAGCAGTTTGAGGCAATTTAGCACATTTCACCAAAGGAGTAGGGACTTTATTAACACCAATTACTTTACCATTCATAGTAGGAGGTTTATTATCACTTTGAGCTTAAGTTTTACTAGTGGTTGTGATAGTGCAAACTCTAGCAATATTATTCTTTCTAGCCAATTCATCTTCTCTTTCCCACCTAGCACGTAATTCAGCCATCAACCTAACATTATTATCAATTTGAACTTGGATGGAATTCAAAGTTTTACTTTGTTTAACATATTGTGGCAAAACCTTTAGTTTTAGAAAATCAACATCAATAGCAGGGCTATCTACTTTATAGGCAAGAACATCTATTTTACCAAGCTTTTCCTCAACAGATTTATTAAAAGCAGTTTGTGTGCTAATAAATTCTCTAAGCATGTTTTCAAGATCAGAGGTAGAGCTGTTATTATTATTGTAGGAATTTCTATAAGAATTACCATAACCATTATTAGGAGGATAGGGCTTATAATTGTTTCCACCAAAATTATTTCTATAAGCATTGTTGTTAAAATTATTATTTCTAATAAAGTTTACATCAACATGCTCTTCTTGAGCAACCAAAGGGGCTAAACGAACATTATTAGGATCAACTTGAGCTTTACCGTTAACAAGCATAGACATAACATCAAGCCTTTCACTTAAAGAGGAGGTTTCCTCAACAGAATTCACCTTTTACCTTGTGGAGATCTCTCAGTGTGCCACTCTGAATAATTTATCATCATATCATCAAGAAGCTTTGTAGCATTGCCCAAAGTGATGGACATAAAGGTACCTCCAGCAGCTGAATCCAATAGGTTCCTTGAGGAGAAATTCAGTCCTGCATAAAAAGTTTGTATAATCATCCAAGTAGTCAGTCCATGAGTGGGACAATTCTTCACCATAGTTTTCATTCTTTCTCAAGCTTTAGCAACATATTCATTATCAAATTGTTTAAAATTCATTATGTCACTTCTCAGGGATATAATCTTAGCAGGAGGATAATATTTTCCAATGAAAGCATCTTCACACTTAGTCCATGAATCAATACTATTTCTAGGCAAAGATAGCAACCATTATTTAGCTCTTCCTCTCAAAGAGAAAGGAAATAATTTAAGTTTAATAATATCTCCATCCATATCTTTATATTTTTGCATCTCACATAGTTCCACAAAATTATTAAGGTGGGCAGCAACATCATCAGTACTAATACCAGAAAATTGCTCTTTCGTCACAAGATTTCATAAAGCAGGTTTAATCTCATAGAAAGCAGCAGTAGGAGCAGGTGGAGCAATAGGTGTACAAATAAAATCATTCTTGTTTGTGCTAGTGAAGTCACACAACTTAGTATTCTCAGAGGAACTCATTTTAGAAAAATAAAAGCAAGCAAATAAATAACAGTTATGAGGTAAACTATTTTTTTTGTGTTTTTCATATAGAGAAGCAAAAAAAACAAAACAAAAATAAAAACAAGACAATAAACAAAGTAAAGAGGTTGAGAGTGAGAGACTCCCCTTGCCAGGAGACTTCTTCCTCCAAGGCAACGGCGCCGGAAATTTCCTTGATGTTGTGTGTTGGGATACCCCAAGAGGAGGGTGTGATGAGCACAGCGGTAGGAAATTACCCGTAGTTAAGAACCAAGGTTATCAATCCAGTAGGAGGAAGAGGATCTCAGGAAGGTTGATGCCACTGACGGTGGTGTTGGCGCTTCACCGGTGTCAGCAACAACGTGGAACCTGCACACAACACAACCAAAATACTTTGTCCCAACAGTACAGTGAGGTTGTCAATCTCACCGGTCTTGCTAAAAACAAAGATTAGACGTATAGTGTGGAAAATGATGTATGCTTGCAGTAAGTAAAGAATGCAGGATATTGCTGTGGTTTGTTTAACAGTATAGGAAAATGGACCGGGGTTCATAGGTTCACTAGTGGTGTCTCTCCATAAAATATAGCATGCTGGGTGAACAAATTACAGCTGGGAAATTTACAAATAGAGGTTGCACCGTAATGCACAATATAACATGATGATTACTATGATATTTAGTGCGGGCATTACAACAATATACATAGACCGACATCCATCTGAATCTATGACTAATAATCCACCCTCAGGTTATCATCCGAACCCCCTTAGGTATTAAGTTTCAAGCAACAGATAACTGCATTAAACAAAGTGTGTAATGTAAGCAATGATTATGCACGCGGACACTCTCACCACTGCTTTCTCCCTAATGGCAACAACACATCCTCCCCCTTCACGTTTTTGTCACTCGAGCAAGGTGGTGAGGAGACATGAACCCACTATCGAGCATAAATACTCCCTCTTGGAGTCACTAGCAACTACTTGGCCAGAGCAACCACTATCAACGGAAAGCATGCAAGATCACAAATAGCATATGCAAATAAAGACTATAATCAACTTGGCATAAGGTCAATATTCATCGGATCCCAACAAACACATCATATAGAATTACATAAGATCAATATCGATCATGATAGGCAGCTCACGATATCTAAACATGGAGGCATATGAAGAGAAGAAACCATCTAGATACAGCTACGAACCCGTAGTCCAAGGATGAACTACTCACGCATCACTCAGGAGGCAGGCATGGTGATGTAGAATCCTCCGGTGATGATCTCCTCTCCGGCAGGGTGCCGGAAACAACTTCAGAACCCTTATCTAGGGTTGACGGTGACGGCGGTTGCGGAACTTTTCGGGGATTTTTTATCAGGTTTCTAGGGTTTTCCATCCGGGGGGATTAAATAGGCAAAATGGCAAAGGCGATGGAGCTCCAGGGGCCCCACACCCATAGTTGGTGCGGCCGGGGGGCCGCACCACCCTATGGTGTGGCCCCCCTGGTGCCCGTCTTCGACTCTTCTTCGATGTTCTGGATGCTTCCAGGGAAAATAGGCACTTCGGGCTTCGTGGGGTCCAATTCTGAGAATGTTTCCAGAACAACTTTTCTGAAACCAAAAACAGGGAACTGGCACTTGGCATCTTGTTAATAGGTTAGTCCCGGAAAACATATAAAAATGCTATAAATAAGGTAGAAAACAAGTAGCAATTGGCATAATATGATCATGGAGCATCAAAAATTATAGATACGTTGGAGACGTATCATTGGACCCTAGAATTCTTTGTTTGGGAGAGAGACACGCTCCGCTTTTTCGTTTGAATACTTGTTATGCTAGTATTCTTAGTTTTTCTTCTAGCTGCTGCAAAAGATCTTGTTTAGCTCTTGTTTTTATTGCACCTCTTATTCAGAGTTGTTAGTTTTAGTAGTGTTATGTGAGTCCTCAAATGTTATCTTTTGTATCATTTAGATAGTTTTTGTTAAAGCATGTTTGTATGGTGCTTGTTGAGAAAAGAAACTGCTGCTTGAGGTAGAATTTTTAACGGTGCTAGTAGAAGGTTGTATAGACTGTGGCTAGACTTTTTCATACCATGCTAGATGTTATTTTAGTTCTAAAGCCTTGTGGTTATTTAGTAGCATGATTAGCCTCAAATAGCCGAGAGTGTTTAATGTGCTATTGAAAGAATCATGAGTTGTTCTTGTCATATTGAAGCATAAATTTGTGGTGTTCTCCTTTGAATGTTTTATTTGGTTGACTTGGTACATGCTCACACCATGTTTATGACTATGAACCAGTCACTAATAGAATCCATGATCATTTAGTTTTTGAACTTGTGGTACCACTTACGCTTTGATTAATGATGTTTATGTTGCTATGCATGATTATGGCTCTTATGCTCTCTTGATTTCTCGCTCCCAGTCTTTTGCTAGCCTCCACCCGTACTGAGTATGAGCTCTACTCGTGCATCCAACTCCCCAAAACCAAAGTATTCCCATTGTGTCCACCACACCTACCTACATGTGGTATTTAACCACCGCTCCAAAGTAAATTGCTCATGTGTTACCTTTAAAACTTTCAAAATTGCTCCTGTTTTAGCTCGTGAGGACGTAAATAGAGAATATTTATCTCACTTGTTGATTGGAATTTCACACCCTGGACTAGTAGATTCATCCGCTTATCCAATGATAGAAGAGCTGGCAGCGGGGTGCCCAGCCCTAAATTAATAACACAAATTCTCTTAACTATTTTTGCCCCTGATTTATCAATCAAAGCATAATTGTGTAAACAAAAGAGAAAGAGGGATAACCTTATACCCAGATGCGTCCTTCTATGGGAGCCGCTCTTGGGAAGTCTAGTTGGCTTGTGACGTACCGCATTTTCTATTTACCATTCGTTGACATAAGCATACACCTTGATGACCCACAAGTATAGGGGATTGCAACAGTCTTCGAGGGAAGTAAAACCCAAATTTATTGATTCGACACAAGTGTAGCGTTCCCACATTTAAATAATGCAAGAACTTTGTGATATTGTGCTAGTCCCAGGATCAATTTCTAGCACCACCGTTCAAAATGAAATATCATGCAAATGTGTCAAAATTCTATTACACCGCATGATCCAGTCTTTACAAAATATGATTACAACTTGCATAGTCTCAGGAGAATAGCAGGGAATAGAATTACAGCGGAAAAAATAGTACAACATTGAGCCTCATCTTCTTCAAGCGCCACAGGCAAAACATGTTGGCGATAGACTTGAGATCCTTAACGAAACCTCACTCGTCTTCAGATTCATCTTCAATATGGAATATGCAGCCACAAGGGAGTCAATACAATTTAATGTATTGGCAAGTAACACTATGGTGTATATAAAATGGCAAGTCTAAACTACATGCATATCTAGCTTGGTGGAGTTTAGGCTATTTGCAGAAAGCAAGTTTTTCCCTAACACTTTTGAAAAAGAGTTTTCTTTTCAAAGATTGGAACCATGGGACACACCCATGAGCACCAAAACTAAAATTTCCTTAGCCAAATTTTACTTCTTCAAAACGGTGTTGAGATTCTTCCGTCCATCCTTGTCCAGCTGCTCGAAGTCGTCCATTACCGGGGACACGGCTATGATCATAGTTTCTAACTCTGCAGAGGTTGTGCACTTTTACCTTAATCCTCAATTAGCCCAAACATCCTATACACGCTGAGTGCATTAAGGAAAGGAGAGAATTGAGACAAGAAATTCAGAAGGAGAATCCAACTCTACTGCAAGACCCGCTCCACCTAAAATTTTGCTACATCTTCTTGTCAAGATGACGAGTTGAACTCTCACGACTTCATTCCAGACAGAGCCCATTGTCTTAAGGCTGCACATGAAGCTTCTAAACTTGGAGGGACTTAGGAATATCTTTGTTCCTGGGTGGAAAACCACAATTGCACTCCTTCGGTGAAAAACACCATACACATGGCCCCAAGGATCCACTCAACATAAACCTTGCAATCACCAATTCCACCCATGTGTTTCATTGAATGTTATACTTAGAATTTTCCATACATCAATTAAAACAATATATGACATTGCGTAGCATCTACTAAGTTCTAAGGCTAGAAAAATAATAAAAGAGATGACTACACACTACTAGGATAATAGCATAGCATATTACTTAGTAAAATTCCTATCATGCATACTACTCAAAAATAAACTAATGCATATAGAAAATATTGGGTATTTGATTGTGTGTTACTTGCCTTTGAATTTGGTAAAGAACAATCACCTCTGTTCACAAAAGAACGTTGCTCTCCGTACAATCTAAACATTGAAAACACAAACGGAATAAACAAGCATGCTAACAAGCATACAACCAAATTAAGAAAACATACAAAGAAAAAAGGAAACAGTTGAAATCATTTTGTTTCAATGCACAAAAGAAACTAAGGTATTGTAGTTGGGGTTTGCATTTGTGACTAAGGCTTAGTCTTTTATAAAAGGATCACACGAGGTCTAATCTACTTCTATCTTGTTTCCTTCAATTCTTCTTTCTCCTCCTTGAGTTGCTTTTGATGACTAAGTCTTTTTTCCTTCAATGGCCTTCCTTTTAGTCCTCCTTATTGAGTTGAGAAAATGAACTGAAGTATCTATCTAGGATTTAGGGACTTAGTCATATTGAATAATAGAGGTAGTAGGTATTGTTAGAGTTCCTTAAGAAAGGACTTGTAAAAATCTTCTCTTCTTCTTCATCATCATCTTCTGGTCTTGAGTGGAAGTTGGCTTCTTGTTGAAAATGTTCTTCTTGATGAAGTCTTGGTCAAAAGCTGCCATCTCACTTTAGAAACTAATTCTAAGTCTTGGAAAACTTGAAAACAAATTCTAAGTATTGGAAAACAAATTCTAAGTATTCACATTACTGGTCTTGAAAATCTTCAGGCTTCTTTGTAGTTTCCTACTTGGTGTGGTGTCTTTGTTGAATCTTATAACACTTGTTGGTTTTGGTACAACAAGGGCTGGTCTTCATCTAACTTACCCATAGAACAAAGTCTAAGAGAACAGAAAAGAAAGGGGAGAAAAGACTTAGAGAAAAAGAGAGAGATGTGGGTGGTCTTCTTGTCTTCTTGATTTTCTTCTAAGTGCTTGTTCTTGGAAATGCTTCTGAAGTTTGTCTTCTTGATTAAGTACTTCTTTGGCCTTCTAGCTTCGTGTTGAAATTCTTGAGATGGCTAAGTTCTTCCTAGGCATTATGTTGAAATTCCCAAGTTGATAAATGGGGCACCCTCATTGCACTTCATGAATTTTTCATAAAACCAGACTTAGTGATTTTCAGCTAGGAGGGTCAACTAGGAAAAATGACTTATAAATATTCTAAGGGCTTTGGTTTTGGTCTCTCTGGTCTAAAGTTAGTCCTTAGCACGAATTTGCTAGAGAAAACATATTGAAAATAATTACAGAAAACAAACTAAGTCATAAATAGTCAGATGAGCATATAACAACCAAAACCATTTTAACTTAGCCAAAAAATATTTTGGGCGCAAGGGACTGTTAGTACACATCATAAGGTCTCCAAAAATATTTTGTTTGCAATTTTTAGATTTTTAGAATTAAAACTATGCCAAAAATCATCAAACAAGCATATTTAAATTTGTACTAATTTAAGTTTGTCAAATTTGAATTTGGACAGTGCTAAAGTATTCTACGTGTTATGCTGATTTCAAGAAGTCCAAGTTTGCTAAATTTGGATCTACGGTTAAAAAGTTATGATGGTCCTAAGTTTGGGGGGCTTTTCTGCAAAAGTGACAAATAAAATATATCCCGGATAAAAAGAAAACGGGAAGGGCGACGTGGCATCTTCTGATTGGCTGCACTGAACAGATCTGAGGTGGCTCTGCGTGATTGGTTGGCTTCGGCTTGGCTTAGGCTTGAGCTGTGGCTTGGCTGGGCTTAAGCCGATCTCGGGTCAAGCAATCTGGCGCGTCCAGATGAGATCTAACGGCCAGGAAAAGGAGGAGATGCTCACCGGAGTTCTTCACCGTGGAGAAAGAAGATGGCGGCACCGTCGGCTCGACGTGGACAGGTAGTCGATGGAGTGGATCCCTGGAAGCGCTAAGGACATCGTCGAGCTCCTCGTGCTGTGGGGATCCCCCCCGTGGCCTCCGTTCCTCTTCTCCTCGCTCGGAACACCGCGTGGGCTTTTCGGAGGAGGAGGCGAGTACCGATCTCGACGAGACCGTGGCGGAGGAGCTCCGGTTAGGGTTTAGGGAGGCGCGAAAGTCGATGGCTATGCGGTATATATGGGGGAGGTGCCGTGCGGGAGGGTGCAGAGAGAGGGGCGGCGCGGCAGTCTCCTAGTCAAACACGGACGCTGAGGAACCGACGTCGTGCTTCACGTCAGGCTCGTGTCAGGGCGGGCCCGCTTGACAGCGAGAAGGGAGAGAGGGAGTGCGGATCGGTGCGGGTTTCTACCTGGGCTGCTTCGTGGGCTTTGCGCGGGCTGGGTAGCTGGGTCGTAGACTGCTAGGCGCTGCTCTGCGCGGAAAAAAAAGAGAGGAGGGGAATGGGTCGGCCCAGTTGGGCGCTGTGTTCCCTTTTTTCTTTTTTTCACTTCTTTTATAACTTATGCTTTACAAGTCCAAATGACCTCAAACAAAATTTCTTAGTTTTGTAAAATCATTCTCAATCAAATGAAAACATTTGTGTTCTGTTTCAACATACTTAAATAATAATATTTTCAAAATATGATTAAATAATTATAGCTACTTAATATCATTTCAATTGAAAATACGACAAATCATTTGAAAAGAGGTTTTATAAAATCTAAAAACATTCTATAAGTCAAATGTTATTTTCCAAAAGTCGTTTTACTTATTTTTCATATTAATACTTTTAAAATATGAGTAAACTCTAATAGCAACTTAATGTTGTTACAAAATAGAGAACAAATTCTTTGAAATAATAAAACTTATTTTGAACGAGTTCTTTTAAAGGTTATATGGCATGTTTGGATTATTATTTCCAATAGCATTGGAATAGCGTATAATATTTACTTTGTGTTTGAGTTTTATTTGGTTTTGGTGGCTTGCCTAAGTAGAATACAAAAGTTTTAAATTTTTGTGACTTCAAATTTATCCAAAAATCAGGGATGTTACAACAAGGGGAGCCAAAGAATATTTGTGAGCCTTAACAAGTGAGTTTTCAATTCACCTGCAACAGAAAGTACTTTTGTTCGCAGTGGTTTATCAGTTGTAACAGTTTTATAGAAGCAGCAACAGTGAAATAATAACAGTAGTAGTATGAAAACAACAGCAGTAGTGATTGAAGTAAACAGCGGGATTAAAATAATGTAGGCATAGGGATGGATGAACGGGCGTTGCATGGATAAGAAAGTTCTAATAATGATCATATCAGGGGCATTGCAGATAAATAAGATAAAGCATCCAAGCACTAAGTAACCATAGGCATGTGTTCCGTAAATAGTCGTACGTGCTCGCAATGAGAACTTGCACAACATCTTTTGTCCTACCAGCCCGTGGCAGCGGGGCCTTAAAGGAACTACTGGTAATTAAGGTGTTCCTTTTAATAGAACACCGGAGCAAAGCATTAACACTCCGTGAACACATGTGATCCTCACATTGCAGCCATCCCCTCCGGTTGTCCCAATTTGTGTCACTTCGGGGCCTCGGGTTCTGGACAACGATATGTGTAAACAACTTGCAGGTATGATCAAGAAACAATAACTATCATCGTGATTCAATAACATGTTTAGATATGAGATCATGGCACTCGGGCCCAAAGTGGCAAGCATTAAGCATAACAAGTTGCAACAATGTCAATAGCACTAATAGAGGACACTAGGCACTATGCCCTAACAATCACGGCATTATTACATGAGCGATCTCATCCAATCCCTACCATCCCCTTCAGCCTACAGCGGGGAATTAATCACACATGGATGGGGGAAACATGGATGGTCGATGGAGAGGCATTGGTGATGACGATGGCGATGATCTCCTCTACTTCCCCGTCCCGGCAGGGTGCCAGAACAGGAACTTCTAATCCCCGAATCGAGGTTCGGGACGGCGGCGGCGCTCTGTTGTGTTTCTGGAAAATATGGTGTACCCCCTCGGGTTTTAGGGTTGAAGGCTACTTGTAGTCGAAAGGGGAGTCCGAGGGGGGTCTTGGGGGGCCCACACCCTGTGCTAGCCCGGCCGGGGGGACCCGCGCCAGGGGGGGTGTGGCCACCCTCTAGCCCCTCTCCTGGCCCCCTTCTGGCTTCCGGGGTCTTCCGGGGTGAAAACATCAATGGGCTCTTTTCTGGGCATTTTCCCGAAAGTTGATTTTTATGCATAAAAACGAGACACCAAAGTAATTCTACTGAAAAAGCATTAGTCCGTGTTAGTTGTATCCAAAACACACAAGTTTAGAGGAAAACAATAAGAAAATTGTTCACAAAAGGAGATATGTTTTCGACGTATCAACTCCCCCCAAGCTTAGCTTATTGCTTGTCCTCAAGCAATTCAGTGACAATTGGGTGCAATAAAAGACTTTTACGAACACATTTCTTTCATATGATGTAAATATACTCACTGTGTGATCAATACTTAATTATGCTCATGATAAGATACATGCAAGATACTGACACTTAATAGCTATGCAAACCATGAGAAGATAACAACATATTAATAATGAACAACATGAAGCATGACTATTTGCAAGATTGAAGTATTCATAATAGGATCAGACAAAGTGGTATCTCGCTTGCCCTTAAATGTGGGGAAAAACATAAATGCCAGGGCACCTCTGAAGTTCAAGGGAAGACTAGAAGTAAAGATATCAAAGATGCAAGTATCAAGAATATACCACGATCAACCGTGCTTTGGGACAAACACATTACACTAAGAATGATAATCATGCTCTCAAGAAAGTGCTCAAAGAATAGGGCGGAGACTCAGCATAAAAAGAAAGGCCCTTCATAGAGGGAAGCATGGATCACTCATGTGCTAGAGCTTTTTATTTTATTAAACAGAGGTATTGAAAACATTTTGAGAGAGACGTATGCTTGTGTCAACGAATGGTAAATAGACAATACAGTACGTCACAAGTCAACTGGATTCACAAGAGCGGCTCCCATGGTGAAGGAGGCACCTGGTGTAGAAGTTCATCCCTCTTTCTCTTTTGTTTACACAATTATGCTTTGACTGATAAATCAGGGGCAACAAGAGTGAAGAGAATTTGTGTGTATTAATTTGGGGCTGGGCACCCAGCTGCTAGCTCTTCTATCATTTGGATAAGCGGATGAAGCCACTAGTCCAGGGTGTGAAATCCAATCAACAAGTGAGATAAAGATTCTCTATTTACGTCCTCATGAGCTAAAACAGGGGCACAAAACAGGAATAATTTTTAGCAGGTTTTAAAGGTAGCACATGAGAAATTTACTTGGAATGGCGGTTAAATACCACATATAGGTAGGTATGGTGGACATATTTGGAAAACTTTGGTTTTCAGGGATTTGGATGCACGAGTAGAGCTCATACTCAGTACAGGTGAAGGCTAGCAAAAGACAGGGAGCAACAATCAAGAGAGCAACAACTATCATAATCATGTTTGCGACAAAGTAAAATCAACCGAGGCATAAAACTGATACTAGAACTCTGAGGCAAAATAAATCATCGAGGCTTATTGACTTTTTTTCAGTCTTAGCATGCGTGAGCATGTGCCAAGTTGATTCAAATGAAACAGTCAGAGGAGGCTACCACAATGTCATACTCTTCTATGAATAGAACAATGCGAACAAATGTTTATGCGACAGGTAATTTACTCTTAATACATCGGAACAAAACATGAGAGAGCATGAACTATTAAGCACCATTAAGTCACATATATCTTATACGAAAATACTAAGCATGCTCACATAGATGGATATATGTACAAAAATGAAAGCAAATAGAGTTCATACCAGCCTCTCACCACAACTTGAATTGTCGTATATCGTCATTATTGCTCTTCACTTGTGGCTTGAATAATATATAATGAAAACCAAGCTCCAATGGAACCACGGACGATTGTTGAACTCTGCAACAAACTTTACAAAACCAAAGAAGAACAACAAATATTTTTGGGGTTTTCAATTAAAGCGCGAACAAAAAGAGAGCAAGCAAACAAAACAAAATATTTTTGGGTTTTTGAATATTAAACTGCAACTAAAGAATAAAGCAAACCAAATAAAGAAACTAAAGAGGCAAACAAAGAGAAACAACAGAAATATTTTTGGTCTTTTGTGTTTTGGAAAGCGAAAACAAAAGAAGCGAAAGAAACAAAAACAAACGAAAGAAACAAAGAGAAACGAAAGAAATGATAAACATGGATATACATAGAACCGACCGAACATGATATATAAATGAGTGTGATGTCGGTATACCTCCCCCCCCCCAATCTTAGGCTTTTGGCCTAAGTGGAGATAAATCACCAAGGGGTCCAAGAGATGCCGCCCCCGTAATACGCCGAGGAGGAAGCCTCCTCCTGATATGTGCTCGAGGATGCGCCGGTGTACTACGTGTTGTTGTCCTCGGGAGGCGCGTCTCGCCTCTCCTGCTGCCGGTAAAACTCCATGGTGCTCACATGCTCGTTTACTTTCTCCTTGGAGAGCGACCATGGTGACCTGTCAATCTTAAACAAGACAGGTTGCGGCAAAGTAACTTTCCGCTCTTCTCCATCTATATATAAAACTCTATAGACTAAGCGTTCATTAGTAGAGTTAGAAACGACAAACTGATGGGATTTCATAGCAGAGAGGTTAAGCCTATGTGGAGCAATAATTTCATCATTAGGATCAATGGAAACATGCAAATAAGCTGTGACGCGTGTAGCAATAATGCCACCAAAAATAGGCCCAGCAGCAGCAAGGCAGCGTGCAACAAGTGTTCCTAGGTTATACTTTGTGCTACGGTTCAGTGCAGCATCAATGAAATCAAGGTGATAACTAGAAACATTGCTAGTGTTCTCCCTACCAAGAATACTAGTGCCAATATAGTAAGTAAAGTATCTGAGAGCAGGAAGTTGAATGGTCCTTATCTTCCCACGCTGAGATGAGCGACCATCATCGTTGGTGATCTCTCGGTAGATCCCCAGGAGGTCTGCTGGTCCATCTTGAATTCTGCTTGCCGTCCCGGTGGCGTTGATACCTATAATAGCACAAAATTCCACCAAGGACAAAGACACTGAACTACTATATAATTTGAATGCAACAGTTGGACCATATTGAGAGTTCTGAAATTTAAAGCTCTTAACAAAAGATTTTGTGAGCGTGGCATTGAGGACTTTCATCCTCCATAAAGTTGGTGAGACCAACTCTCTCAACAAGCATAAGAAAATCATCTAAAAGACCTTCATTTCTTAAAAATGTGTGACAAGGAAAGCTAGATGGGTAAATGATATTGTCATCTACTGCATCATTAATAGTTGACGCCATAACGTCTTCATTATATGAGGGCCTTGCTGAAGTACACGAGCGTGATGTCCTTCTCCTTCTAGGACCATCACTCCTAAATATCTCACCAAAGTTGAACCTATCCATCTCTGAAGTTTTTCAACAATCATCATAAAAATTAATTTCAAGCAACTATAAGGTGGAGACTACCATAGGGACTTAGATGAGAGCTACACATACATCAAAACTATATTATTTATACTCAAATAAAGCATGCAAACTCACATAAGTTGTCACCTACTGTAGCAACATACTCAAGAAATACTTCACTAAACAAAATTCTACTTGGATCATCGCAGGAGTCACATACCGGAGAGCAAATGCACTAAATTTCAGCACAAAAGATGGGCTGAGCAAAGAGATCGAAAAATTTCGAGGAAGGGCAGCAAGAACTCGGGTTCCAGGAAATGTGTTGAGGAGGTGAGAGAAGGAACTTTGGCAGGGGAGAGAGTTAGTGGGGGGCAGGGGGCCCACACTATGGGCTGGCGCTACTAGGGGCAGGCCGCGCCACCCTAGGGTGTACCTCCCTGGTGGGTCCCCCTGGGGTCTCCCAGGTGGCTTTCTGCCTCATTTTTTATGGAAAAAATTATTATAATTTTTCTGGAATTGTTCGAGAAACTTTATTTTTGAGGTATTTCCAGAATTTTAATAATTAATAAAAAACCGGGAAAACGAAAGTGAAAACATGGAAAACAAAACCAAAACCAGCACTACAGAGGTTCTAAGACACTCCAATGAAAGAATAACCAAAGAAAACAAAGGTGGTAGTGGTGAAAACAAAAGTATGGGTGGTGAAAACATGCATAACTTCAGTAGTCAGAGTGAAAACATTAGGAAAACATGCATAAGGATGGTGGAAAACATGATTGTACTCAAGTAATAATGTGATGACAGAAGTAAACAGGGTCAAAACATAACGGTGAAGGTGAAAACACAGTGAAAACATTGCCCATTTCAATTAAAATCATTTTGTTAACAAGGGTGATCAAGTCTTGCTACCAAAATAATTTTATATGAAACAAAACTTTGTTTCTCACTAAATAATTATGTTAGCTCAACCTTGATAGGCATAGTCCTAATCATAATAATTTCATATTCTTTTTGTGGCTTTGGAATAGGACAATAAATTCTCCAATCTTGATGGTCTCAACATTTTCAATGGAATTTAGACCATATTTTCTATCAATCTTCTTGGGAAAATAAACAGTGTGCTCTCTATCATTAACATTAAAAGTAAATTTTCCTTGATTTCAATCAATAACAGCCCCTGCAGTATTAAGAAAAGGTCTTCCAAGAATAATAGACATATTATCATCTTCAGGCATTTCCAACACAACAAAGTCAGTTAATATCAGACAATTATTAACAACTTGAACAGGAACATTCTCACATATACCCACGGGAATACTATCATCCATTTGCAAAGATATATCAGTTGGTATCAATTTTTCTAGAAGGAGTCTTTTATAGAGAGTAAAAGGCATGACACTAACTCCAGCTACCAGATCACACAAAGCAAGTCTAACATAATTATTTTTAATAGAACATGGAATAGTAGGTATACCAGGATCTCCATGCTTCTTAGGAACCTTGCCATTAAAAGAGTAATTAGCAAGCATAGTGTAGATTTCCTCATTAGAAATCTTCTTTTTGTTAGAGACAATATATTTCATATATTTTGCATAAGGAGGCAATTTAATAGCATCAGTTAAAGGAATTTTCAAGAACAAAGGTTTCATCCATTCACAAAACTTGTTATAGTGTTCTTCTTCCTTAGATTTGTGTTTCTTATTGGGAAAAGGCATTGGTTTTTGTACCCAAGGTTCTCTCTCATTACCATGTTTATTAGCAATGAAATCTTCCTTAGTATACTTTGAAGTTTTAGTTTGCTTTTCAGGTTCAGCTACAGGTTCTTCTTTATCAGAAGCATCATTCTTTTCATTACCACTTTCAGTTTCAGCATCATAGATACATATACTATTAGGATCTTTAGCAGTTTTAGAGGATTCTGCAACAGTTTTATGTTTCTTCTTCTTTTTCTTCTTAGTATTAATAACATCATTATTAGTTTGCTGAGAATCTTGTTCAATTATTTTAGGATGTCCCTCAGGATATAAAGGATCTTGTGTAGCAATACAACTTCTAGTTCTTATCTCATAAGCATGTTTTTCTTTAGAAGCATTAACTAGCAAATCTTTTTGCACTTTAGCAAGTTGACCAATTTGAGTTTGAACCATTTGAAAATGTTTAACAAGCATTTTAACATCATTAGAGGTTCTTTATATAATACCATGCAAGTTATGAATAGCTTTAGAGTCTTCCATAAGGTAGTTCTGCACTCTCATATTAAAATTATCTTGCTTAATGACATAGTTATCAAATTCACCTAAGCATTGATCAGGAGGTTTTCTATAGGGAATATCTCTACAATCAAAATATTGGAGAGAGTGTACCTCAATGGATGGTGAGTGAGGGATTGGCTTACATAATTCTTCTATAGGTGGAAAATTCTTCACATCTTCATATTTAAAACCCATCTCTTTAAGAGATTTCTTGGCTTCTCTCATCACTTCATCATTTAATTCAATCATTCCCCTCTTCTTGGGTGTTGGTGTTGGTGTAGGTACTGGAGTAGGAGTCGGCTCAGGCTCAACCATAGTCCAATCATCATGATTTTGGCTTATTTTAGCCATTAATTCCTCAGCTTCTTCTAGAGTTCTTTGCCTGAAACACCAGCACAACTATCCAGGTAAGTCCTAGATTCAACAGTTAGTCCATTATAGAATATATCAAGAAGTTTATTATCTTCTAGCTTATTCCCAGGTGCAGCTCTAACTAAAGAACCGAACCTTTCCCAAGATACATGCAATTTCTCTTCTTCCAATTGCTTGTAATTAAATATATTTTGTAAAGCGGCATGTTGAGCACTAGCAGGAAAATATTTCTGAAAGAAAGCATTAACCAAACCAATAGGACTATCAATAGTTCCAGGAGACAAATTGTTAAACCAAGGTTTAGCTTCATCCTTTAATGAGAAAGGGAATATTTTAGCAACAAAGCAGCTACGTTTCTTAAGATCATCAGAGAATAAACTACTCAAAGAGGAGAGCTCATTCATATGTTTCACAGCACTTTCATTTTCAGTTCCACAAAAAGGTTCTTTCTCAACAATAGATATATAAGATAAATCAAGAGATAAATCATAATCCTTATCCCTAATATGGATAGGAGAAGTGGCAAACTTAGCTTCAGGAGATAATTTATATCTAATAGCACGACTTTCCATAAGACGTATAGCATCATCTTTATCCTTCAAAGCATGTATTTCTTCAATAAGATCATCACTCAGGTCAATATAAGCATCACCTAAATCATCACTAGGAGTTTCTCTAAACTCAGGTGAAAAATCAGGAATAACAGGATTTTTAGCAGGAGTTTCAGTGTTTGCAATATTTTTAGCTTTAGCAATAGTAACATCTAAGAAGGGACCGAGAGAACCACTCTCATCAAGCACAGTAGAAGCATCATCAAAAGCATCAGAAGCATTTTCAGATTCAGCAGACTCCAAGAGGGAGTATTTATGCTCGATAGTGGGTTCATGCCTCCTTTGCATCTGTCCTTGAGTGACAGAAACGTGACCGATGGAGGATGTGTTGTTGCCATTAGGGAGAAAACAACGGTGTTTACCTAGTTTACATTGTTTACATTACACACTTTGCTTATGGCGATAATCTGTTGCTAGCAACTTAATACCCAACGTTTGTTTGGATGATATTCGGAGGGTGGATTATTAGACATAGATGCAGTTGGACGACGGTCTATGAATTTTGCTGTAATGCCCGCATGAATCACATAGTAATCTTTATGTATTGCATATGCACTACGGTGCAGCCTTCATTTCTGTCAATTGCCCATCTGTAATTTGTTCACCACACATGTTATTTATCTTTCACGGAGAGACACCACTAGTAAATGTGGACCCCGGTCCATTTTCCTCATACTGATAAAACACCTACTGCTTTCATATTGTTCCTACTGTTTTCCTGCTATTTTCCACATCATGCGTTTAACCTCTTTGTGTTCAGCAAAACTTGTGAGATTAACAACCTCACTGCTTCGTTGGGGCAAAGTGATTTGATTGTGTTGTGTAGGTTCCACGTTGATGTTGAACCGGTAGTGCGCCCTGCCACCTCAGCCGCATCAACCTTCAGATATTGCTTGTCCTCCTATTGGTCGATTCAACCTTGGTTTCTTCTCTGAGGGAAAACTTGCTGTTGCACTCTTCACACCTTGCGCTTGGGGTCTCCCAACGAGCGTGTGTCCACACTCCATCAAGATTTTTTGGCACCGTTGCCGGGGAGGAAGAGAATTTCTTCAAGGGGAGTCTCTCACTTCCAAACTCTTTACTTTGTTTTTGTTTTGCTTAGTTTATTTTATTTTGTCTTGTTTGCTTCTCTTTCTCAAAAACACAAAAAAATTAGTTGTTATTTTTAGCTGTAGTTTTATTCATGTTTTTATCCTTGTTAAAATGACTACTCCTGAGAACACTAAGTTGTGCGACTTTACTATCACCAACAACAATGATTTCATTAGCACACCTATTGCTCCACCTGCTCCTACTGCTGATTTTTATGAGGTAAAACCTGCCCTGTTAAACCTTGTTATGAGAGAGCAATTTTCTGGTGTTAGTACTGATGATGTTGCTGCCCATCTTAATAAATTTGTTTAACTATGTGAGATGAAACAATATAAAGATGGAGATGGAGATATTATTAAACTGAAATTGTTTCCTTTCTCTTTGAGAGGAAGAGCTAAAGAATGGTTGTTGTCTTTTCCTACAAATAGTATTGATTCTTAGACTAAGTGTAAAGATGCTTTCATTGGAAAATATTATCCTGCTGCTAAGAGTATATCTTTAATAAGTAGCATTATGAATTTTAAGCAACTTGATAATGAGCATGTTGCTAAAGCTTGGTAAATAATGAAATCTTTAGTAAAAAATTGTCCTACTCATGGACTCACTACTTGGATGTTCATCCAAACCTTTTATGCAGGTATGAATTTTTCTTCAAGAAACCTTCTGGATTCAGCTGCTGGAGGAACCTTTATGTCCATGACCTTGGGGGCAGCAACAAAGCTTCTTTATGATATGATGGTAAATTATTCTCAGTGGCACACTGAGAGAGTTACAACTGGTAAGAAGGTAAATTCTGTTGAAGAAACCTCCACTTTGAATGAAAGACTTGATGATATTATGTCTATGATTGTGAATGGCCATGCTCCTATTGATCCAAATAATGTTCCTTTATCCTCTTTGGTTGCTCAAGAAGAGCATGTTGATGTGAACTTCATTAAAAATAATAATTTCAACAACAATGCTTATATGAATAATTTTGGTAGCAACAATTATAGGCCATATCCTCCCAATGATAGCAATGCTTATGGTAATTCTTATGGTAATTCCTACAATAACAATAAAAGTGTACCCTCTGATCTTGAGAACATGCTTAAATTTTTTATTAGTACATAAACTGCTTTTAATAAATCAGCTGAGGAAAATTTTGGCAAAATTGATGTTCTTGCTTCTAAAGTTGACAGCCTTGCTCTTGATGTTGATTTTCTTAAACTAAAGATTATGTCCCATGATGTTAAAGAAAGTAAAACTTTGAATGCTATTCAAATTCGAATTGATGATAATGTTAGGATGTTAGCTGAATTGCATGCTAGATGGGAAAAAGAAGATGAAATAGCTAGAAAGAATAATATAGCTAATGTTTGCACCATTACCACCACTAGTAAAACTGATACTTATCATGCTAGAAAACCTTCTACTATCAATGGTAAAGTAATTGGAGTTGTAAACACTCCCATTTCTGCTATTAAAAATGCAAAACTACCTGAAACTCCTAAAAATGCTCCTGATAAAACTCCTGAAATTTTTAGAAACATGGGAGACAATGTCTCATTATATTTGATTAAAATTATCTTGATTTTGATGATTTCAACATAACTTAAGTGATTAAGTTCTTACAAAATCTTTCTAGTTGTCCTAATGCTAGTGCTATGAATATGGCTTTCACAAAACATATTACAAATGCTCTCATGCAAATCAGAGAGGATGAATTAAGATGTGAAGCCTCTATCCCTAAGAAGCTAGATGATGGTTGGGATCCTATTATTAAAATGAAAGTGAATTATTTTGATTGCAATTCTCTATGTGATCTTGGTGCTATTATCTCTGTTATGCCCAAGAAACTTTATGATATTCTTGATTTACCACCAATGGAACTTGGTTATATGGATATTCGTCTTATTGATAATGTTAGAAAGAAACCTTTGGGGAGAGTTGATGATGTTCTTATCATGGTTGATAATAATCTTGTCCCCTTTGATTTTGTTGTCTTGAATATTGAATGCAATGCTTTTTCTCCAATTGTTTTGGGAAGACCTTTTCTTAGAACTGTTGGTGTTGTTATTGATATGAAAGAGGGGAATATTAAATTTCAGTCCCACTCAAGAAAGGTACGGAACGCTTTCCTAGAAAAACAATGAAGTTGCCTTTTGATTCCATTATTCGAACAAGTTACAATTTGGATGCTTCTTCACTTGATAATACTTGATTCCACTTTTCTGGGCCTAGCTAAAAGGTGTTAAAGAAAAGCACTTATTGGGAGATAACCCATGGTTTTATTTTTGCTTTGTTTTTATATGTTTCCTTTGATTCAAGGGTTTGTATACTTGTGTAGCAACTTATTTGTATATTTATTTTCATGTTTTAGTAGTGCCAAGTAAGGTTTCTGACGAGAGTTGGACTTGGTTTTCGGATTTCTGCGCACGAAACAGATTTCTGCTGTCCACCGTAAACAATCGTAAAAATCATAGAAAAAACAGAATGACCGCCACGCCACCTCCCCTCGTTTGCAGAGAAGCCGAAAACCTCGTCGGAGCTGCCGCGGCACCCGAGCACGTCGCCGTCGATTGGAGTGAACCCGCGCTGTTGCTGCTGTACATCTACACTGCATCGACCACGCGAGACTCTCCCGACCTCTCCCCTTGGCCCTGCAACCCCCCTAGGTGAGCTCCGTCCATCTCTCGCCGTTTCTCGGTGAACCTCGCCGAGAAATTTTAGAACGAGGAAGAGAGAGGAAGGCTGGCTGTGCGCCGTAGATCTCCAGATCTACGGACACGCTTAAACAGCGAAGCGGTACGCCCGTTCCCGCGCGTCGCGGAAGCGAGGCGGGCCGCCAGGCGCAGTTGGGCTGCGCCCAGGGCGTTGACCAGCCCGCTGCGCTGTTTTTATTTCTTTTTCAAACTAACCAGAATATGGCTGTTTACTTTATTCGAAAATGAAAATGTTAAGCTCAACCATAAAATGTGCAAAAATTCACAGAGGTACCTGAACGAAATCTTGAACGATGGCATCAAGCAGATCTGGTTTTGGATGAACTATGAACAAATGAAAAATCATGAACTGAGGACTGTCAGTGAGAATGTTTAGGGCATAACTTTTTGATGGAATGTCTAAAATGAGCAAACTAAAATTCCTAAAGTAGATCTTGACTGGATCTACCAGTAGGGATTGACCTCACCCCAAGGTGAGCTACCATTTTGAAATGGTATCCATTTTGGTAAAGCACCAGTAGCATGTTCTATGAATTTTAGGATTTATTTTATAGCACTTTTTGATGCAAATCCAATTGGATCTGTTATATATTAGATAGATCTATGTATCCCTAGATTTCTGTAAATTTTGGGGCTCTAGAATTAATTTGGTGACAGATCTAAGAAAATGCATGTTTCTCTTAAAAATAAAGTGAATAGTTTGGTTTTGTAAATCATTGCTTGATTATGCCAATCTGTTTTCTAGCATGTATAAGTGATATGTTGAGTGTTCTTAGATAGTTTTACTCACAGAGATCCCTTGACAAAAATCCATGCATGTTTAGTATTGGTTTGAGTATTAAAGTGAGCATAGTAGAAATCTCTAGTTTTATTTCATGAAATACTTGTGTTCGAATGTTTTGCTAGATTTTTATCCTAGTTATAGGAATGTTTTTACTTGGATCCAGTACCATTTTGGTACTGTTATTTACTTGTTTCCTTCTCTGTAAGCTACTTTGAATCTTTTAGAAATGCATGCATAGGTTTGATTATTATTGCTAGTGTTAATGGTTTGCACTAGAATGGCTAGTTGCATTTTTGCACTATGAATTATTTTGTTTACACAAGATGGACCAGAGGCATAACACCTCTCAAATGGCATGGAAAACCTAGTGGAACACCCACTGGTTCCATACCATTTGGTTGAAAAACAAACTAGCTCAACTATAGTAGTTGTGGTAGTAGTAGTGCATAATATTACTACTATTGATGCATGTTTGTGTGGGATATTTTTAGGAGCTTGTATATTATTTTTATGAGTGTTTTTGCTTGCTGTATGTTGTGTTTGAGTCAAGATGTTGGTTGGTAAGGTTCTGATAGGATGCTTTACTTTTCTTTTATGACGATAGAAAACGACGAGGACATAGTCGGGACAGGAGGGTACTACTACCATTCTTGTTGCGAGCAAGACCCGGATCCTCGGTACCTCCAAGGCAAGCCATCCTTCAAGCTTGCTGTTATATTCCCAATATCTTTATGCATTCAAATACTTCTGAAGTTTTCAAAACTTGCTTTCTAAAACTATTTTATTGAGTGAATACTATTACTACTATTATATATGTGTTATATATCACTTGCCCTTAGTCAACTTGGTGTTACCAAGCCCTTAGCCACCATAAGGTATATAAATACCGTCTTAAACAATAATCTTGAGTCCCTAAGTGGAAAACTTTAAAATGTGCTTTTGCAAAACCAAGATGGTTCTATGAGGAGATTATGGTGGAAAGGCGGGACCTTGTTCACCAAAGGAAAAACTGTGAAGGTGTTTTCAAATGTTTTCAAAAGGCACATACCCTAGTCTTCGCTAGACAACCAAGATGTACTCCCACTCTACCCCTATATGGGTATGGGGCCTACCTGGATGCTTGCACAGATAGTATGTGTCATATCCCAAGATGCTATGGAGTGGATGATGCTCTGAACCGAAATGTTGCTAGGAGGGAGGAACGGGACATGCAAAGTGTGGGATTAATTTCTCCTCCGGTTGCAACAGTCGGGTCCCCCGTTTGGCGATGTGTGACATGGTGCCGGGGGGAATCAAACCTGATTGAAGGGATAGCCATGTACTAGTTTGTGTCAGAGTGGACAGTTAGGATCAACTCTCTGGTGCTTGCATATCGCTGTGTCGATCCATGGGTGGTCCATGGCAGAGTTTTGGATCTAGTGGAATGTGTACCACCTCTGCAGAGTAAAACTATTCAGAATAGCCGAGCCCTCGGATATGGGCAGTTGAAAGCCCATGTAGCTAGTATTGTGCTGAGTTTTCAAAGGATGTTTTCAAAACAGAAGTGTTGTACCCGGAAGGTACCGATGAAGTTTGGACATGTTATCGCAAGAAGTTTTCCAAAGAAAAAACTTTCTTTTGTAAACCAAGTTTTACAAAACCTCTTGTACATGCGTTATCGACAAGAGAAAGCAAACTATCTTATTTTCTTCTGAAGTATCTTCTTCAACAAAGATACAGATTAATATGACTGCAACTATGATGTCATCTTACATGAACATCATTGGTAGCAAGCCCTATGTATGGCCTACCTATCTACCATATAAGCATGATGCATTTGTAAGTGTATAAAGGATGTCTTGTTGAGTACATTCAAACGTACTCATTTGGTTTCGCCCCTGGTATATACTTGCCAGACTTTGAGGAGGTACCACCTGAGGAGGAATACGAGGAGGAGTACTATTCCGACGACTACGCGAACTAGGTCCGGCTCCTAGTCAGAAGCCTGTTGGTGGAAGCTTGACATGGGCTATCTACGTTTATCTTCCGCTGTTTAGATGTTGTAAGACTTTGCCTGCCCTGCGTGGCAGTGAATAAAGACTTGGTCATGTGACCATTGGCTTGTAAGACTGCTTTTATTCGTGTAATGGATATTGTATCTGTGTACCACTTTCGTATGTTGTTCACGACTGATCTTCCTGGGATCGTGAATGTATGCATATGAGGGGTTCTGAACCTTCCGGTTTGGGGCCTCTACACTGTAGCCACGCCGTAGCGTGGATAATCACGCGCTCCGTAAGTTGAACCGCACGTCGGTACGGATGCAGGATACGCGAGATCCCTTGTCAGAACGGCTCCATTGACTTCTTTCCCGAGTAGGAATGCAGTCCCTCTACTTGGACCTACTTCTTTACTTGGACGGATATAACTTCCTTGATATCTTCTCTTGGCCTTCGGTGGATATGTCCGGATAGAAACCTACCGGGTAGCAAGTACCCGGGTAGCCGTCTACCCGGTCAACAGCACCTTGACCTTGCCTTTAGCACTTGCCTTACCCCTACTCGGGGGTAACCCCCCGACAACCACATTCTATACAAGCTTCTACTAGTACTATTATAAATTCTACTTCAAGCAGCAGTTTTCTTCTCCCAACAAGCACCATACAAAACATGCTTTAACAAAAATACTCTTTATGAGACATAAAAAAATATGAGAGTAATAACATAACACTACTAAAACTAACATCTCTAATAAGATATGGATGCAAAACATGAGCTAAATAAATGCAGCAGCTAGACAGAGATTAAGAATACAAAGTATTCTCATGAAAAAGCGGAGCGTGTCACTCTCCAATAAAAGAATGCTGGGGTACAACCAAGATTATTGAAAAGTAAAAAAAACTGAAATAAAAAAACAAAAACAAACTGAAAACAAAAATAAAATACGCTCCAAGTAAAGCACATAAGATGTGACCGAATAAAAATATAGTTTCACTAGAAGTGACCTAATAATTTGTTGATGAAGAAGGGGATGCCCAAGGAATCCCCAAGCTTAGACGCTTGAGTCTTCTTGGAATTTGCTGGTATGTACCACCGGGGCATCCTCAAGCTTAGGATTTTCACTCTTCTTGATCACATCATATCATCCTCTTCTGTTGACCCTTGAAAACTTCCTTCACACCAAAATTCTCACAATCTTCATTAGCAACATTAGTGCAATTGAAATAATAAATTCACATGGTTCAGTTTCAACACAAGTATAACACTCAAAAACACATTATATACTTTCACAACTTCTTCTAAAACTCTTTTTCTCAAAATAACACCAAAATAAAGAGATTAAGATGCAAATGCAATAAATGGCAGAAATCTGTCAAAACAGAACAGCAGGTAAAGATCGATTTTTTCAAAAATCTTCAGTTGCTCAAATAAAAAGTGGTCTACTAATAAAAGTTGCGTATATAACTCGGGATTAAGCACGAAAAAACTCAGGTCATTTTGAATTTTATGTGATTTTGTACGGAATTAACAGTGGACAGCAGAAATCTGTTTCCTGCGCAGAAATCCGAAATATAGTCTCAACTTTCCACTAGAGGCTTTACTTGGATCAACAAAAACTCAAAAAAAAAAGATACAGCAGGGTTTCTAAGGAAATAGAAAACACCCAGGTGCAAAGAACACCAAAGAAAACGAAACAAAAAGGGTTAAAAACAACAAAATAAAACGGGTTATCTCCCGGTAGCGCTTTTCTTTAACGCCTTTCAGCTAGGCATAAAAAGGCAACTCAAGTATTTTCAAGTGAAGAAGCATCAACATCATATCTTGATCTAATAATAAAGTCAAAAGGTAGCTTCATCTTCTTTCTAGGAAAGTGTTCCAAACCTTTCTTGAGGGGGAATTGATATATAATGCTCCCCTCTTTCATATCAATAATAGCACCAACGGTTCTAAGAAAAGGTCTTCCCAAAATAATAGGACAAGAAGCATTGCATTCAATATTTATAACAACAAAATAAACAGGGACAAGGTTATAATTAACCATAATAAGAACATCATCAATTCTACCAAGAGGTTTCTTCTTACCATTATCAGCATGATGAACATCTAAATAACGGTGTTCCAGCGGTGGTAGATCAAGCATATTATAAAGCTTTTGAGGCATAACAGAGATACTAGCACCAAGATCACATAAATAGTTCCAATCAAAATAATTTACTTTTATCTAAATGATAGGCTCCCAACCATCATCTAATTTTCTAGGGATAGATGTCTCTAGTTTCAACTTTTCTCCCCTAACTTTCATGAGAGCATTGGTAATATGTTTAGTAAAGACCATATTCATGGCACTAGCATTGGGACTTCTAGCAAGATTTTGTAGAAACATAATAACTTCATAGATATTGCTATCATCAAAATCAAAATTATTATCATCAAAAGTAATGGGACCATTATCTCCCATACCTCTAAAAATTTCAGCACTTTTATCAGGAGCAATTTTAGCAGTTTGAGGCAATTTAGCACGTTTCACCAAAGGAGTAGGGACTTTATTAACACCAATTACTTTACCATTCAT